>CM035443.1:54885320-55287820 GCA_020310875.1 Ceratopteris richardii
TGCATGCTTAGGTTCACAGTCTCTAAATGGAGAGGAGTTGTTCTTTTCTGACTTTCATGATGGTTTGGCAATAATTCATTCTTGCTTTTTAGATGGTTTAACCTCCAAAGAATTCCTTTATCATTTAGTGTCTTCCCGAAAACCTGAAAAATTAGGGTATAGAGTTGAGGGACCTAGAGAACTTTTTCGAAAATATATGTATGGGTTAAGGGAACTGTATTTAGCATATGATGGTTCTGTTCGGACACGAACAAACAATCATGTAATACAATTAAATTATGAAGTTTTGGAGAACATCGAAGAGGCAGACTGGAAATCAAAGGATCCGCAGAGTCATGGCCTTGGTTCAGAGCTTGTTGGTGTATTGGTCGTGACATCATTGATTGAACGAGCTTAGAGGTATGCATTTCGCCAGTCTGCACTAACAAAGAGTAATCCCATTGAATTGCTAAAGGTAATCTTTGACAATTATGATCTCTTCTTATAGTTTTGATTTTAATGTAATGTTGTTAAAACATAATTGGTTTTTGAGGTAAGGCAAAACAAAGAAAACTCTGGGAAGTTCGATCATCATGATTTGTTTTCCCTTCTCATTTTCTAGGAGACCCTTCTAAGATGCTCCAACACATCTTTGAAAGGCATAGATCACAAATCCATTCTTGCCATTTCTTCGAACAAAATAAAGAGGAAAACTGATCCAGCAAGGGTAGCACTGCAGATTCAGAGACATCTTCACTGTTTCACACTTGGAATGTTACCAGTTAAGACCATGATAGAGTTATGTACCATGATCAAAATGTTTGTTAGCCCCTTTTTTTCCTTTAGTTCATAAAATACTATTTTAAACTTGAAGAAATCATGCATTTTTATTGCAACACATACACATACACACATACACACATAGACACATACACACATAATGATGCATACACACATATACACATGCATACACACACATATGCATACATACATGCATACACATACACACATAGACACATACATACATATGCATACACACACACATATACACACATAGACACACACACATACACATAGACACACACACATACACACACAAATACACACACACATACACACATAATGTTGCATACACACATGCACACATAATACATACACATGCACACATAATGCATCCAAGTATATGCTTCTCAATCAGTTTTAGCCAAGGTTGAGATTTCTGAATTGTTGGATTTAAGTCATCAGTTAATATCTACCCAAGGAGGCCAAGCTTTACTGAAATTATCTCAGGATGGCCTCCTTTCAAGCCATTTGATTTTAGAAAATCATTTTTGGCTGCTAAAACATGAAATTCAAATGTTAAATATGTATTGTGACTCTCCTGCTCCCACGCGTACAATAATTAAGGCACCCATTATAAAAGCTCCTTTGTGGACAGGGATACAGGTCTTAAATATGACCTTTCCCCCTAGTGTAGAGTACAAATATTTAGGTAGTGTAGTTGTGCATGATAGTGAAATAATGCAGTGTCCTGTTGGCAATAAATGGTTAACAAATTGCCATACGGGACTTTTCCCAAGTCTTTGCTATCAAAAAGGGGCTGAAACTGCTCTTCAGTTCCTAACATGCCTTCAAAATGTTCTGCATGAATGGCTTTTCCAAACAGGGTTTAGTGTTGGCTTGAAAGACATGTACTTAACAGATGAAATCAGAACATATAAAAAACTTCTTGAAGAAGTTCATATTGCTTAAAAAATATATAACAACAAAAACCCATTATTAGGTGCTTAAAAAAATAACTAACTCTGTCATAAAAAATATAAACTTTTTTCTACCTATTTGAATGTACGAAATGAAATTTCGTAGATACCAACAATAGTTTCTACGTAACCAAGTTCGCTATCTATAAGGTTCGTGTCTTTTGTGCTAGCACGTGATAGTTGCTTGAAAGAAGCAACAATACTAGAATCCTCTGTTTTACGTAAAGAATCAATGGCTTTGATTCTAATATGCTATCCAAAAGCCCATATATTAGTGAACATTCCAACTTGCAACCATCATCGTCTTCTCCTTTGTCCCCTAACATGGACCCATGTTGTAAACCCACAACCTGTCTACTAACACTCAATGAGTTTCTCATGAAAAGAGATATAAGCTTATCTGTCTGTGCATGATTTAACTTAAATAGGATTTTCTCCTGTGAATAAATCACATAATTTGCTGCTAATGCTCCCTTGTATATGCTTTCTGTCAATGGTGCACATTGACATCTCACCCGTATGCGTGCCTACATGTAAACAAAACCTCATTACCCCTCAGACAGTGACCTAATGTAATATCAGAGCTTATTAAATCTAAGCAAAGAACCGGAGCTGGAAACTGTGTCTTCTGCTTCCCATGAGTCCAGGCATATGGATGTCACGAGGAAGGAGATAAGGAAGAGAGCTCACACACACACTCTCACTCTCAAGGAGAAGCACACACACTAATTGAGGCAAGGAAGAATGATCTTCTTCTTCTTCTTCTATTACATAAAAGGAATGTACAAGAATGACCTAAAAACCAAGAATACAACCACTACAATATATAAAGACCAGTACATAAGGAAAAACCTAATGTCCGCGAATGAGTGAGCTGGCAAGAAACAAATGTGCCATCACTCTTGGTAGATAAATCTAATAAAGCTCAATGAAGTATCCCTGACATATACCGGCATGACCACTATTCATGTCAGAGAAACGAAAAACTGGTACGTGTCATCCTGGATCATCACATGTTGAGCTTGATATCTCAACACTCCCCCTCAAGCTCAATGCCATATCCTGTAATCCAAGCATCTTCCGAAACTTCTTCAACTTCTCAGCTCCAAGTGCTTTGGTGAAAATATCAGCAACCTGCTCATTTGTTCTCACATAAACAAGATCAACATCACCTACTAATACCTTCTCTCTGATGAAGTGATAATGTACCTCGATATGCTCTGTTCTAGCATGGAAAACAGGGTTCCGTGCTAACTCTATGCTGCTAAGATTATCACAATAGATAGTGATAGGCTTTTGCACTTCCACACCTAAATCTGCAAGTAACATCTCCAGCCATGATGCCTCACATGCTGCCATTGCAGCACCTCTATACTCAGCCTTTGTACTCCACAAAGCAACAGTGGGTTGCTTCTTACTGCTCCATGTAATAGCTGCACCTCCAAGTGAGAAAAGAAAGCCACTAGTAGATCTTCTATCTGGAGTACTACCAGCCCAATCTACATCGGTGTATCCATGAACCTGCAAATCTACACTAGCTTCATAAAACAATGCATAATCCAAAGTAGCACTCACATAACGTAGAGTGCGCCTCAGAGCATCCAAATGTGGCTTCCTCGGAACCTGCATAAACTGACTTTCAAGTCCAACAGTGTAGCTTAAATCAGGCCTTGTAATTGTAAGATATATAAGACTTCCCATAATTTTCCTGTACATAGTAGCATTTTCCAATGCTTCACCTGATGTAGTATCCAATTTCAAATTCTGATCTAAAGGCATAGAAATTGGCTTACAATCAGCCATACCATACTTTTACAGCATATTCAAGGCATATTGCCTTTGCGACATCCATATACCAGTTTCTGTATGTATAAACTCAATGCCCAAGAAATAGCGCAGCACACCAAGATCTTTAATGTCAAATTCCTACATAAGAAGTTTCTTTACCTCTTTAATGCTCTCTTCATTATCACCACCTACAATCAGATCATCAACATAAATAGCCACAATAGTGATGCCAGCATCAGCCTTCCTTGCATATAGTGAGTGATCTGCATCACACATAGAAAACCCAATGTTGGTTAAGTAATCAGCAATCCTTGCATGCCATGCACGCGGAGCCTGCTTCAACCCATACAAAGCCTTTTGCAACCTGCAAACATATTCTGGATGTTTTGAATCTTCATAGCCTTGTGGTTGGTCCATATATACTTCTTCCTGTAACTCACCATGTAGGAAAGCATTCTTCACATCCATCTGATGCAAAGTCCATCCTTTTGCTGTAGCTAATGCAAACAGTGTTCTGACAGTAGACATTTTAGCTATAGGGCTGAATGTTTCCTCATAATTAATGCCATATGTCTGTGCATAACCTTTAGCTACCAATTGTGCTTTATACCTGCTTATGCTACCATCAGCATTATGCTTTACCTTGTAAACTCATTTGTAGCCTATGGATTTCTTTCCTTGCGGCAACGGAACCAGCTTCCATGTATCATTTCCATAAAGTGCAGCCATCTCCTCATCCATAGCTTTTTCCCAATCTGCATTACCAATTGCATCTTCAAAACAAGAAGGTTCAGCATCTTGTATTACCTTTGTCATGTAGGCACAATGGCGAGCCATGTAACTATCATATGTCAATCGTTGCACTGAATTACGCATCCTCCCAGATCTTCTTGGTCCTGGGTCACTTCTTCTTGTATCATCTGCATGTGCCCTTCTTACTCCTGGAGTCTTCACACAGGGCAATCCAAGTTCCTCATCAAGACTCTTTTTTGAACCGCTTGAATCTCCATCAACGTCTTCAAAACCTGCACCTGTTTTACTACCAGCAGAAAGCTTTTCTTTACCTTTCTTGGATGTATTTGATGAATTTGGTGGACTAAAATTTCAACGCAATCTTCCACTCCATGGATTTGAGTTGGAACTATTGGTTGGTGATGCATCCGCTCCACTCAAAACTTGAGATTCAAGATTAAGTCCTTCTTTGGTATCTGCATAGAAGCTTGACATTTCATCAAATACCACATCTCTGCTCACCTTCACGTGTCGTGTGAGTGGGTTATAACATTTGTACCCCTTTTGCTCAAGGGAATATCCAATGAAGACATATTTTTCTGCTTTCGAATCAAGCTTTGTCCTCAACTCATCTGGAACATGTACATATGCAATACAACCAAAAACTTTTAGATGTGATAAGTTTGGTTGTTTACATGTAAACTTCTCTTTAGGTGTAACTTGATGTACAGCAGCAGTCGAAGTTCTGTTCATGATGTATACAGTAGTATGCACAGCTTCTGCCCAATAACAATGAGGCATATTCTTCTTAGCCATCAAGGCTCTTCCTATTTCTGCAATATGTCTATTTTTGCGTTCAGCAACACCATTCTGTTGTGGTGTGTACTTGCAAGAAAACTGACGCCGAATTCCATGGTTTTTTAGAAAACTGCTGAACTCATTTGACATGTATTCACCTCCTCCATCGGATCTTAATGTTTGAATGTACTTCCCTGTTTGCTTTTCCACCATAACTTTAAAATTCTGGAAGTGAGTAAACACCTCGCTCTTCTCTTTCATGAAATATACCCATACTTTGCGTGTATGGTCATCAATGAAAGTAACATAAAACCTGCAACCGCCCATAGATGTGGTCTTTGCTGGACCCCAAACATCTGTATGTACTACTTCTAGTATATTCTCACTAACATGCTTGTCATGTGGAAATGAGGCTCTTGATTGTTTACCAAATTGACATGCTGCACATACCTTTTGCATTTCTGCAACTTTGAAATTTGGTAGTCCATGGACAATCTCCTTTGACTGCATCAGTTTCAGCCTTTGCAAGTTTGCATGTCCAATCCGTTTGTGCCATATCTCTATATCTGCAATAACTCCTGCACCTTTCGCAAACATGGGTGCATTCATTTCAGGAATCTTCACATTTAAGGTGAACATCCTACCCACTTTGTTTCCTTTGGCAACGAATCGTCCATCCTGCTTGTACTCTTCTACATATAATCCATCAGCATTGAACTTGACTTGTAATCCCTGGTCAACCATTTGTCCAACAGAAACCAGATTCTTTGTTATATTTGGAACATGCAACACATCAGCGAGATGTTTTACCTTTCCGTCCTCCATAGACAATGCTATGTTTCCTGTATGCTCAATAGGATGCAATGTGTCATCACCTGTTTCAGCATATCCAGGAACTGGCATTTTTTGCAAACTACTAAACCATTCTACATGACTCGTCATATGATTTGAAGCACGTGAATCAACATACCAGACATTATCATTCGATTTTGAAACACCAGCAGACATCGTATTCATCATGTGATGTTGAACCATAAACAGCTTCTCAAAAGCATCTGCACTTGTGGATGCATAGTTGTTTTGTTGCCTTCTGTTATTTTGATTCTTTAACCTGCAATCACGTTCAAAGTGTCCAGGTTTACCACAATTCCAGCATCCTTTACTATCATTACCTGAATCATTTCTTTGGAAATTTCTGCGACCTCTTTGGCTCCACCTTTAGATTCAGCATTCTTCTCTGCGTTCGCACGAAAGCCATACCAAAAACATGCACACACATGAACATGTAGTAATATGTGGAGGGAGAGAGAGAGAGAGAGAGAGAGAGAGAGAGAAATAAGGGCACAAAAGGAGATGGTGTCCATATGACCAAGACGTGGAAAAACATACTATCGAAAGCACAGTGGAATCTCAAAATGAGAAATCCAAACCATGATGTGATGCATTATGGTTTAAAGGGAGAGAGGTATATTTGTGATAGAAAGTAAGAGGGGAGATAAAGTATACCAAACAGAAGCTGTGTGACGCATTCATTGTAAGTCGTATGGTCACAACCAAAAATCACAGCAGCAAGCTCCTCCGCGGGAAGGTTCAAAAACGGGAGCGGTGATGAAGGAGGACGGCTAGCCCCAGAGGAAGGAGATGAAGGCCTTTGTATGTTTAGGTCTTACGTCCAGCTCCCATGACAAAAGCACTCCGCTGGCAATGAGACTTGTAAGAGTAATTTTAAAGTTTGTTGGAAAACATTAATTACAATATAATGTCATGAGATCATATGCTACATGTGTATTAATTACAATAATAGTTTCATAATAACATTTTTTATGAATGAAGGAATTCTGTGGCTACTGTTCATGCATAAGGATGTTTGTAAAATAAAACCAAGCCCAGGATTCCAAATAAGCTTTAGATTCAGCATTCTTCTCTGTGTTCGCATGAAAACCATACCAAAAACATGCACACACATGAACATGTAGTAATATGTGGAGAGAGAGAGAGAGAGAGAAATAAGGGCACAGAAGGAGATGGTGTCCATATGACCAGGACATGGAAAAACATACTATCGAAAGCACAGTGGAATCTCAAAATGAGAAATCCAAACCATGATATGATGCATTATGGTTTAAAGGGAGAGATGTATAGGTGTGATAGAAAGTAAGAGGATAGATAAAGTATACCAAACAAAAGTTGTGTGATGCATTCATTGTAAGTCACATGGTCACAACCAAAAATCACAGCAGCAAGCTCCTCCGTCGGAAGGTTCAAGAACGGGAGCGCTGATGAAGGAGGACGGCTAGCCCTAGAGGAAGGAGAATGAAGGCCTTTGTATGTTGTGGTCTTACATCCAGCTCCCATGACAGAAGCACTCCGCTGGCGATGAGACTTGTAAGAGTAATTTTAAAGTTTGTCGGAAAACGTTAATTATAAATTTATGTAATGAGATCATATGCTACGTGTGTATTAATTACAATAATACTTTCATAATAACATTTTTTATGAATGAAGGCATTCTATGGGTAGAATATTGACACCAATGGATGAATTTATGAAAGATATTTGTGATTTATGTAATCATATGCTACGTGTGTATTAATTACAATAATACTTTCATAATAACATTTTTTATGAATGAAGGCATTCTATGGGTAGAATATTGACACCAATGGATGAATTTATGAAAGATATTTGTGATTTACCATAGTTTCCATTGATTTTTCTTTTAATAATCACCTTGCAACTACAAAAACTAGGTTGTTATGCACACATTGACAATTATGACTAACGATTTAAAATGGGGGGATTGAAAACTCCAAACAATTTTAGATTGATGAAAAAAAGTTAAAGCAACTTGTTCAAATTGTCCTCTTGCATAATTTCACTTTGAATAAATGTATAGTAATCTAATTGAAGTCTCAATTAAGAAGTAGACATATGTTTTTGACACCCAAAAAAAATATAAGTTCAGTACCTTTCGCTATTGTGCATGTTGATGATTCCAAGGGTGAATAAATGAAGAGAGTTCTTGTACCTTTCGCTATTGCGCATGTCGACGATTCCAAGGGTGAATTAATGAAGAGAGTTCTTGAATATCAAACATCATATTCATACTAGCTAATGACACCCAATATGTTGTTTTTTTTTATTTCAATATTTTTAAAATGATATTTGGAGTTCTCCAAATATCATGACACCTATATCCATGTAAGCAACTACTCATGAATTATGAACCATTCTAGGAAATTGTGGATGATTGAAATCTTAACCAATAATATCGCAATAAATATACCGATGCAAAGCTGCATGTACGGAGTGTTATTTTCTCCTTTCTTTCGTTCATGTTGTATTCTCAAGTTGTAGATATATATATGTTGGCAAACTTGAACTTCTGTAACAATTCAAGAACTAGAGTAAACAATTAGGAGAACCAAGAAGAACATTTAACTCAAAGTACTTAGGGTTGACTTCATATTATGCTTAGGATATTGAGTGACAACGAGAAACAATCATTTCAAATCATTCACAAGAAAACAAAGCTAAGCAAATTAAATAACAAAATATTCTTCATGTATTACAAATACGATAATAATATGATAAACAATGTTAAGCATCGAGCTCTATAATTCAAACACTACAACATATGAGCGTGTGTTTATGTTATATGTATGTATATGTGTATATGTATACATATATGTATGCGTATATGTTTGCATGTATATGTGTATGTGGGTATGTTTATGTGTATGTGTGTGTATATATGTGTATGTATTGTGAGTTTTTTTCTGTTTGAGATTAAATTAACAGGAGATATTGTATGGAGGATAAAAATAAGAGGCCACCTAACATACCACCTGAGACGTGGCAGTTTTTTTGGAGACAGCTACATCTTTAGGAGTCATTTCCTCAGCAAAAGGTACACAAATTAATAGTTTATATTTATAATGTTTATATATTTTAGTCATTTTTTACATTTAATTTATGTATTTTTTCCTTAAATAAACAGGCTGCTGCAAAGAAGAGAGTAGGAGTCGGGCCACACATCGCACCTAGGCCAAATGGGTACATGCATGTATATGTGTATATGTAGGTACGTGCATGTGTGTGTGCATGTGTATATGTGTTTTAATACTTTCATTATATAATTCATTCATATGTGTGTACCTAAGTGTATATGTATGTGTGTGTATATGTATGTATGTGCATGTGTATATGTGTGTATATGTATGTATGTGCATGTGCATGTGTAAGTGTACATGTGTGTATGAGTATGTGCATGTGCATGTGTATATGTGTGTATATGTATATGCATGTATATGTGTAACTCTATGTGTATATGTGTGTATGTGCATGTATATGTGTATATGTAGGTATGTGCATGTGTGTGTGCATGTGTATATGTGTGTGTACATATGTGCATATATATGTGTATATATGTGTATAATCTATGTATATGCATGTGTATATGTATGAAACATGCATGTGTATGTGGATGCATTTCCATTTGCATCCATGTGCATGCATGTGAATGTGCATGCATGTGGATGTGCATATACATGTATTTGCGTATATGTTAATGTGTGTATATATATATATATATATATATATATATATATGTATATATATATATAATAATGCATGCATGTAAGTCTTTTTATGTGCTTGTAGAAATGTTTGTGCATATGCATGTGTATATTTGTGTATGTCTAAGTGTATGTGCACATGTATCTGTGTATATATGTGTGTGTATGTGCATGTGTATATGTGTATATGTGTGAAAGTGCATCTTCATCATGTATAATTGCATATCAATAAGTGTGAGTATGCTAGCTAATGAAAATAACACAATTCAATGATATACAAAGAATAAAAATTCTACTTACAATAGTTAGCCATACTTTTTGCTTGGTTAGCTTCTTGAATAACGTGCAATGAAGAGAGAGAGAGAGAGAGAGAGAGAGAGAGAGAGAATTCAAAGAGAGAAAGATGTAGAAAGAGAGAAACAGAGATAGAGGGAGACAATAAGAGAGAGCTTAGGCAAAACAACAATTCTGCATATACTTCCTTCAGCTTGTAAGCACAGCGCAATTGCGAACGTTGGAGAGCTCTTCGATCAGATGCGTGAAAATGCCGATCGAAGAGCCTCCAACGTTTTAATTTTTTTTCCATCAACAGACCGTCGTGTAAGTGATGCAATGCATCGAGTTGTGTCGCATAAGTGACATGTTTGAGTGTCGCTTATATGAAGCCAAAAAGCGTCGCTTATGCAACATAAGGAAGCATCGCTTATGCGACGCTATTTAAAACCGTCATGTTAGCGATGCTCTATGCGAGTGTCACACACCCCATCACACCACAAGTCGCAAAAAACATGCTTTGGTTCGTCGTTTAATCGAGGGTCAGCGCGTGAGGCTCATTATGATGCATTTTACAATTTTATAGCGGCGAAATTGTGTGGCCTTAACCGTCACTATATGCCCGTATTGCTTGTAGTGTGTGGAGGATGGTCTTTATAGAATGATCTAGAATTTATGAGATTTATTATGGAAGAAGTACGAAACATTTTCTTGTACTAGACTTTCTTAATATTCAGAGAAAAAGGATGAAATACTGAATGGCGAGGCAAGGCATGTATATCTTCACGTGACTAGAAACAAAAGGAACTTAAATTTCGTATTGTAGATGGTTTAGATTTCATATGAATTGCGCAAGTGAACGTGGATTATACATGTGGCTCTCGTCGACCTACTCATGTTTCACTTGCCGCTTGCCTTGGTAGTAGTAAAATTTGCTATATGATTTATGAAGGAGGAATCCTATGTATATGAAGGTCATTGTTATACTCAAGATATGATAGGCAAGAGATGGTTGAACCATACTTCAAGAGGGAGGATTAAGAACTAATCTTCAACCATGGCTTTTGGGGAAAGTGGTTGGCTCATCATACTCCTAGCTAGTAGATCATGAGTTCAATTCCCACATTTGGTATCAAAGCCTATGAAGTAGGCTTGGGCAAGGTGGAAGATGTGACACGATGTGGCGTGGCATGCTGTAGGGTACACCCTATCAGAGTACATCTAGAAAGGGTACACTACGGCCCTTTCAAAAACTAGAGTGTATTCCCCAATCCGTAGGTCAAATTAAGATGTGTAAGATACCTTTGGAAAGCTCTTGCAACAAACTTTCCAATGGAAGCACTAGATTGAGGATCCAAGATACCTAGCATGGGTGAGAATTAGGTTCAAGATACTAAGGTTGAGAACAAGGGGCTCAAGAGATCAAGGTTGTGAACAAGGCAAGTTCGTAGGCAAGTGGCCAAGAAACGAAAAGGGATGGTTCAAAAGACCAAGGTTGAGAGCAAGGGTTCAAGAGACTAAGGTTAAGAACAAGAATGCTCAAGAGACAATGCAAGGGTGAGGACATCAAGGGGAGATCAAGGATTGATCATTGAAGACAATGATCTCTAGAAGAGGAAGAGAGTGTTAGATTCAAGATATGACAGGCAGGAGATGGTTGAACCATACTGACCCTAAGAGGGAGGATTAACAAATACTCCTCAACCATGGATTTTAGGGCAAGCGGTTAGCCCATCATATTCCTAGCGAGTAGGTCATGAGTTAAATTCCCACAGGCATAACAACTCATGATAATTGACTTAAGTAGGATCCGACTAATCGTGTAGACACTCGCTTAGGTGTTCGACCCTTAAACTTTCGCTACTTTTTTGCATCGATTAGGGAGGATTTTGGAAGCGCTGAAAAGAATCAGCTTGACGTATTTCCTCCATTTTTACGTGAGCTTAACACTGTGCAGAGGGTCGGCGACTCCTTTTTATCTTACTACTCTACTTGTGTCCAGTAAATTGAAAAGGTGCGAGAAATCACTAACCAACAAGAGATTGCCGGAATGCAAACTAGATTTCATCAGTAGGTTTGAATTGTGCAGACTATGAAAACACATGGAACCTCAAGTATCAATACTAACTGCTCTAGTGCTTAGAGATTTTTTATGCCATCTCCGCTTATTTCTTGAGACTAACCTAAGCAGTTCTCTCACGCTCACATCTACAGCATCAAGATGGGATTCCTCTGTAGCTGAGAACCCAGCATATAAAGTCCTTGGTATCATATCTATAACTGCATCCCTCATTTCCTGTAGTGTCTCCTGTGTGTATTGCAGCAGAAAAGCTTCTACTTGACCTCCTCCTCTTATCTCATCCTCGTTAATGTACACAGACCATCGCTGAGTCTCCGCAGGGAGATGCCACTTGTACTGTGAGTAGGCTGTGTCATTGTGAAAAAGAACTGGAATGCACCCCGCAGTAATGCTATCGAAGAGCGACCTCCTGGTCGGCGAGTCCCCGCGGGGTTGTAGACAGAACTGTGAGTGTAGAAACGTGTCGATAATGGGCTGTGGGTTATGGCTGCACCTGAGCCTCTTACAATCGAGGAGCTGACAATTTCTCGACAAGGAGCACTGCTCCATGAGAGCGTCTCGTATTCCATTTTTCATGAGCTTGGGTCTTACAGAACCGACGAAGGTGAAGAGTTTAGTCCGAGCCTCGGATCTGACCTTGCGGATCCATTTCTTCAACTCTGATTCCGAGCTTGGATGGAACGATGTAGGATACGGAATGGCGTACTGGTTCGACAGCCATGGCTCCCGTTCTACGAGCAAGATGGTCATATTCTTGTACTCCGGCATGTGTACAATACCGGTTCCCCATTCTCCCTCACCATTGCCATCGAAGTCCCACGCTGTCCTGCCCATCACTAAAAAGTGATCCCGTCCGTTGAATTTTTCCCATGCCTTCTTGGCGACAGCGTCCTGCTGAAGCCATTGCACAAGCTCCGATCCATGTCGTTCTTTGGGCTTACTTTTCGCACTTCTATAGAGGAATCTGAGCGCGTCAATACCCGTGTAGTAAGGAAGAAAGAAAGCATCGGCCGTCTCGGGATCTTGCGTAAGGCATTCATAATGAAGTAGGCGATGGTGGAATACTACCTCCAGCATGAATTGGCCTGTTCGATACCAGCCGCTGCATGAGATCGGCGAAGAGGACGGTGATCCAAGAGAATACTCAGAGCCCACGAGGCTGGAAGCATTCGGGCTTATGGCGGTATTGAGACAGAGAGAACCATTAAATACCGAGCTCTGGGCGTGCGGGTCTAGGTGCTCGCCAAAACCGCCATTCTCAAAGTCGGGACATATATTTAACCAGGTAGCTAGGCCATACCGACAGTAGCGAAGCAGATCAGAGTTGAATGGGCCGGGAAGGTTGTATACGAAGATTCTCTTCCCGTGGCAATGGCTATCGTTAGAGCGTCGTGCCTTTTTACGTGAGGATTCTTCCATAAGGTGTACCTCTGACCGTAGTTGCTCCGCACGAACATTGACACTGTGCGGTAGCTGATGCACTTCCTCGTCATGAAGTCGACTTTGACGATGGCGCTGCAGATTTTTTGGCACGGGCGTAGAGGTATCGTTAGCAGAGTGACGAATCGAATACGGCAACAGAAGAACAAGGAAAGAGCAACAGACAAACATGATGAAGACGATTCTTTTGAGTGAGGAAGGCATCTCGTCTATGGAGTATGAGCGCTTCAAGGGATGTCTGTATCAGTGTGCTTGCGCTTATGTGTGCGCCATGGATGGAGCGAAAAGGCCTGCGTCTCGTCCAAGTCCAATGCGCGAGGTTAGACGCCCAGTTCTAAGGAGACCTCCACACCGTACAGTAGTTTGCAACAGCCCCAAGACCGCCGCTATGATCGCCACCCATGTTCCCGATTGCAGTATGCTGTGTATTATATACATGGTAGTACATAAACCATGGTCAACGCCATCAAACAAGTTTTTTTTTTTAAATGGAGGTTCGACCGAGGTCTACTTCCCTGAGCTTTAACTTTGAAATTGTAACTCTACAAAGAAGGGACCCCCTTATCCCACAAGAACAGGGGTTTACATAGCTGAGTTAATCGGCGGTCACAACTACCGTAGAGCAAGATAAACGGTAATAACATTAGCCACATGATACATCATTCCAAGATAACATGTCCCTCACAAGTACTGTCAGCAGGGGTTGAACCCTTGCCCCCGCCTCAAGAGGAGAGAGACCCAACCACCAGGACAGTGGACTGCGACAACGCTATGTAACAAGTTGATTCATTCTATGAACTCGCTCGTTGAAACTTGCTCGTCATGAGTTGGTATTGCTTTTCGGTTTTCTCTCATTTATGTTTCTTTTAAAAGAGTAAGCTCGGCGAAGTCTTGTTTGCTTGAATTATTAAAAAACACAATCGTACAAAAGGGGGTTTAACTTTATCCCACAAAATGGGTAGGACACTCAATAACAATGTCGGTTAGGTCTTGACATGCGGCCTAGGATTTAAAGCGAGTTAGAGAGAACTTTAATGAATTTTTCATCTTCTCGTGGGCGATCCATTTACTTTTGATCTTGTTGATTTCCAATACAAAGATGGTATCATTAAGAAGAAGGTAACTTTTTGCAACTACAACTTTTTGTTTTCCAATACAAAGATGTTATCATTAAGCTGGTAACTTTTTGCAACTACAAATCTTCTGCCTAAAAATACAAAGCATTTATCAATCGACCACTCTTTTGGCTTGTCCTCGAAGTTCATTGCAAATCTCTTTTTCTATATCTTCCACAACACCTCCCTAGCATTAGCATTCCATAAGCGAGAAAAACAACCAATAGCTTCATCAAGTAACACTTGCTTAGAGTTTACTTGGCATTAAAGATTCAAAGTCTTGGCAAGAGTTTGCCAAGCGAAGTGACTCTTCAGACACGAAAAGAAGATGTGCCCAATGTCTTCTGTACCACCGAGGCAACGCTTGCACCACTATAGGCCCCTGCATATTTTGTTCGCTTTGACATTGGTCGAAATTCACCTGTGAAGAACTCCCCACATAAGCAACAAATTTTTGTTCTAAATGAGAGAATGCAGAAGGTCCATGAGTTTAAATTTCCATCTAACACTTGGCCAATTCAGACACCATCTCGTGTTAACGAAGATATGCAATTCCATGTGCTTATTGCATTTCAACAACTTATTCAATTTGTTACCATTGATCCATCTTAACCCGACAATCCATGAGAGATGTTGTCCGATGAGGAGGCAAGATTCAGAGAATTCCCAAGAATTTATTCTATCTCGTAATAAGCACCAATCTATAAACTGAACTCTTGTAGATAGATGAGTGTTCTCAATTCTTATCAAATGTGTTCTGTCCTCGCTCCAAATATATTTCCACGTACCGAAATCTTTGTTCAAAAGCTTCTTTGTTCTTTGCATGTTCTCCAAGGCCGCTAACCCTTTTATTCCCCTAATATGAAATGACATATGACATAGAATAATTTTTACTTATCCCTGAAGCCCACTTCCAATGCTCATTGACTTTGATGAACGGCTTCATCCGGTTCCATCTATTCCGCATTAAGCAAACTAGGTCGAACCCCTTGGGAGTCTCAAGAAAAGGAGAAAACAGCGAAGAGAGTAAATCATGCCCCATCGATCTAGTGGAAGATAATTCTTGTTTCTAAGAATCAACTTAGCCCACAAACCTTCCAAGTTGCACCAATATTTTATCATCCACAAGACTGCCAATGTGTTCACCAAACCCTCCATGTCGAGAATTCCCATACCGTTGGCTTCCATCTGGTGAGTACAAATGGTCCATTTGATTTTAGGAACACCCTTCTTGTTGGGATCCTGAATCTAGAGGAAATTTTTTCAAGCACTTTTGAATTCTGAAAGCTTGTTGTTTTAAGGAGGCCAACATGTCAGAAAATATATTATTTATGAGGGAAGAAAGGTTGGTTAATCACCATAACTCACTCAACCAGGTTGAGTTGCGTGCCTTAGTACACAAGTTTATTCTCGAGCTTGATGAGCACCCAATTCCATGTCTTACCTATGGAAATATCCAAACCATTGGAATAATAAGCAGAGAGAATAATTGCCCACTAGCAAGCAGTAACAACCATGTTTAACCAAAACTTGGGGTGGGGGCCTGACAAGTACATTGAAAGGAGTTTTTGAGTGGTTTATTTTGGACTCCAAAGCCATGCTTAAGATATTAATAATATCAAAAGAATTCAATACTTTTAATGTCGTTATGCACAAAAGTATTCATGTCATGTGCCAAAACTCTCATAATTATCGGATTCTAGCTAGGGGGAATCTAAAGCCGTTGGATTCGACCAGTTTTGGCAGGATGCTTGACCAAAAAAGTTAGGCCATCCATTGTGTCACAAAGAAGGAGATAAGGAAGAGAGCTCACACATACACTCTCACTCTCAAGGAGAAGCACGCATACACAGATTGAGGCAAGGAAAATGATCTTTTTGTTCTTCTTCTATGACATAAAAAGGAATGTACAAGAATGACCTAAAAACAAGAATACAACAAGTGCAATACATAAAGATTAGTACATAAGGAAAAACCTAATTTCCGCAAATGAGTGAACTGGCAAGGAACAAATGTGCCATCACTCTCGGTAGATAAGTCTAATAAAGCTCAATGAAGTATCCCTAACATATACCGGCATGATCACTGTACATGTCAGAGAAACGAAACACTGGTATATGTCATCCTGGATCATCACATGTTGAGCTTGATATCTCAACACTCCCCTTCAAGCTCAACGCCATATCCTGTAGTCCAAGCATCTCCCGAAACTTCCTCAACTTCTCAGCTCCAAGTGCATTGGTGAAAATATCAGCAACTTGCTCATCTGTTCTCACATAAACAAGATCAACATCACCTCCTAATACATTCTCTCTGATGAAGTGATAATGTACCTCGATATGCTTTGTTCTAGCATGGAAAACAGGATTCCGTGCTAACTGTATGCTGCTAAGATTATCACAATAAATAGTGATAGGCTTTCCCACTTCCACACCTAAATCTGCAAGTAGCATTTCTAGCCATGATGCCTCACATGCTGCCATTGCAGCACCTCTATACTCAGCCTCTGTACTCGACAAAGCAACACTGGGTTGCTTCTTGTTGCTCCATGTAACAACTGCACTCCCAAGTGAGAGGAAACCACTAGTAGATCTTCTATCTGGAATGCTAGCAGTCCAATCTGCATTAGTGTATCCATACACCTACAAATCTACACTAGCCTCATAAAACAATGCATAATCCAAAGTAGCACTCACATAACGTAGAGTGTGCCTCAAATCAGCATCCAAATGTGGCTTCCTGGGAACCTGCATAAACTGATTTTCAAGTCCAACAGTATAACTTAGATCAAGCATTGTAATTGTGAGATATATAAGACTTCCCACAATTTTCCTGTACATAGTACCATTTTCTAATGCTTCACCTGATGTGGTATCCAATTTCAAATTCTGATCTAATGGCATAAAAATTGGCTTACAATCAGCCATACCATACTTTTGTAGCATATTCAAGGCATATTGGCTTTGCGACATCGATATACCTGTTTCTGTATGTATAAACTCAATGCCCAAGAAATAGTGCAGCACACCAAGATCTTTCATGTCAAATTCTTGCATAAGAAGTTGCTTTACCTCTTTGATGCTTCCTTCATTATCACCACCTACAATCAGGTCATCAACATAAATAGCCACAATAGTGATGGCATCATCAGCCTTCCATGCATATAGTGAGTGATCTGCATCACAAATAGAAAACCCAATGTTGGTTAAGTAATCAGCAATCCGTGCATGCCATGCAGGAGGGGCTTGCTTCAGCCCATACAAAGCCTTTTGCAACCTGCAAACATATTCTGGATGCTTTGAATCTTCATGTCCTTGTGGTTGGTCCATATATACTTCTTCCTGTAACTCACCATGTAGGAAAGCATTCTTCACATCCATCTGATGCAAAGTCCATCCTTTTGCTATAGCTAATGCAACAAGTGTTTAGACAGTAGACATTTTAGCTACAGGGTTGAATGTTTCCTCATAATCAATGCCATATGTATGTGCATATCCATTAGCTACCAATCGTGCTTTATACCTGCTTATGCTACCATCAACATTATGCTTTACCTTGTAAACCCATTTGCAGCCTATGGGTTTCTTTCCTTGTGGCAATGGAACCAACTTCTATGTATCATTTCCATAAAGTGCAGCCATCTCCTCATCCATAGATTTTTCCCAAACTGCATTACCAATTGCATCTTGAAAAGAAGAAGGTTCAACATCTTGTATTACCTTTGTCATGTAGGCACAATGGCGAGCCATGTAACTATATGTCAATCATTGCATTGAATTACGCATCCTCCCAGACCTTCTTGGTCCTGGGTCACTTCTTCGTGTATCATTTGCATATGCCTTTCTTACTCTTGGAGTCTTAACAGAGGGCAGTCCAAGTTCCTCATCAAGACTCTTTTCTGAACCACTTGAATCACCATCAACATCCTCAGAACCTGCAGATGTTTTAATACCAGTAGAAAGCTTTTCTTTACCTTTCTTGGATGTATTTGATGAATTTGCTGGACTGGAATTTCCACGCAATCTTCCACTCCATGGATTTGAGTTGGAACTATTGCTTGGTGATGCATCTGGCCTACTCAAAACTTGAGATTCTGCACTTGATTTGTTAGCATTTTCTTTGTCATTTGGTTCAAGATTCAGTCCTTCTTTGGCATCTGCATAGAAGCTTGACATTTCATCAAATACCACATCTCTGCTCACCTTCACCTATCGTGTGAGTGGACATTTTTCTGCTTTCGGATCAAGCTTCATCCTCAACTCATGTGGAACATGTACATATGCAATACAACCAAAAACTTTCAGATGTGATAAGTTTGGCTTTTTACCTATAAACTTCTCTTCAGGTGTAACTTGATGTTCAATAGCAGTTGGAGTTCTGTTCATGATGTATACAACAATATGCACAACTTTTGCCGAATAAAAATGAGGCATATTCTTCTCAATCATCAAGGCTCTTGGTATTTCTGCAATATGTCTATTTTTGCGTTCAGTAACGCCATTCTGCTGTGGTGTGTACCTACATGAAAACTGATGCCGAATTCCATGATTTTTTAGAGAACTATTGAACTCATTTGACATGTATTCACCTCCTCCATCAGATCTTAAGTTTGAATGTACTTCCCTATCTACTTTTCCACCATAGCTTTAAAATTTTGGAAGTGAGTGAACACCTCACTCTTCTCTTTCATGAAATATACCCATACTTTTCGTATATGGTCATCAATGAAAGTAACATAAAACTTGCAATTGCCCATAAATGTGGTCTTTGCTGGACCCAAAACATCTGTATGTACTACTTCTAGTACATTCTCACTAACATGCTTGTCAGGTGGAAATGATGCTCTTGATTGTTTACCAAATTGACATGCTGCCCATACCTTTTGCATTTCTGCAACTTTGAAATTTGGTAGTCCATGGACAATCTCCTTTCACTGCATCAATCTCAGCCTTTGCAAGTTTGCATGTCCAATCCGTTTGTGCCACATCTCTATATTTGCAATAACTCATGCATCTTTTGCCAACATGGTTGCATTCATTTCAGGAATCTTCACATTAAAGGTGAACATCCTACCCACTTTGCTTCCTTTGGCAACCAATCGTCCATCCTGCTTGTACTCTTCTACATATAATCCATCAGCATTGAACCTGACTTGTAATCCTTGGTCAACCATTTGTCCAATAGAAACCAGATTCTTTGTTATATTTCGAACATGCAGCACATCAACAAGATGTTTTACCTTTCCATCTTCCATCGATAGTGCTATGTTCCCTATATGCTTAATACGATGTTATGTGTCATCACCTGTTTCAACATATCCAAGAACTAGCAATTTCTGCAACGTACTAAACCATACTGCATGACTGATCATGTGATTTGAAGCACCTGAATCAACGTACCATACATTATCATTCGATTTTGAAACACTAGGAGACATCGTATTCATCATGTGATGTTGAACCATGAACAGCTTTGCAAAATCATGTGTACTTGTGGATGCATAGTTGTTGTTATTTTGATTCTTCAACCTGCAATCACGTTCAAAGTGTCTAGGTTTACCACAATTCCAGCATCCTTTACTATCATTACCTGAATCATTTCTTTTGAAATTTCTGTGACCTCTTTGGCTCCCCTTGCCTCGAAATTATCCTCTTCCTCCTGCATGATTTTGTTGTTGACCTTGGTCTTGGTTACTGTTCCCCTTTCCATTTCCAAAACCTCTATCTCTACCTCTTCCTCTACCGGAGTAGAATACCTACTCAGAACTGGGTTTTCCTTGGGAGTTTGAATCCTCACCAAGATTATTTTCTTCAATAATCAACATGGATACCAAATCAGCAAAATCCAGAATATTTTTCCCTGGTCTATATAGAAGTTCTGAA
The DNA here is from genome assembly GCA_020310875.1 of Ceratopteris richardii. Classification (NCBI taxonomy): domain Eukaryota; kingdom Viridiplantae; phylum Streptophyta; class Polypodiopsida; order Polypodiales; family Pteridaceae; genus Ceratopteris; species Ceratopteris richardii. The sequence continues at coordinate 54,905,745 of CM035443.1, forward strand.
CTGCTTATATGCAGCTCCTAAACCACGAAAGCACACTTCCACCTTATCATCATCATATACATTCCTGCCAATACATGCAAGTGACTCACATATGCTTTTGATTTTCAGAGTGTAGTCACTTACCGACATGATCTTTTTCTCCAATGTATGCAACTCATTCTTGAGTTGCAATTTCCCTGCCTTTGTATTGGTCTTTTACAATGTGACCAAACTGTTCCAAGCCTCTTTCGGAGTCTTGGCATCCTGTATATGCCCAATCATGCTATCCTATATGCTAATAGATAGCCAGTACATTACCTTTCATGCTTCTTGATTCCATTCCTCATATGCTCTTATTTGTTCTGCAGTTTGATTCCTCTCTGGTAATTGCGGAGCATTTTCATTCTCTCCTTCGATGTACTTCTAGTAGCCTTTTCCCATTAGGAAATTTTTCATTTTGAATCTCCAAGCATGGAAGTTGTTCTTGTCTAGCTTATCACTCATAAGCTGACTCATTCCATCTGCGTTTGCCATTTCTGTAGTAATTCACAACATTGCAAAACACTACAAGCAGTACTTTTGCTTGAACACTATCGCACTATGACGTGACAGTTCGATCTCAGAACAACGCAAGTTACAGTTTCTGAAACTGACCTGGCTTTTCTATGGGCCCCACCTTGTGGGCTCAAAACGGAGGTCGATATGGTTCTGAAACTTCGATCTCGATAGACAAGTCTAATAAAGCTCAATGAAGTATCCCTGACATATATGAGTGTGACCATTATACATGTCAGAGAAACGAAAAACTGGTACGTGTCATCCTTGATCATCACATGTTGAGCTTGATATCTCAACACATAGCAATGGGAAAGAGATGTGGAGTGAGGGGGCAACCCTATCTAGTTGAGCCCTTTAATTTGATCACGTAACAGAGTTGGTCATTAATGTTAATCCAAGCGGAAGAACTCCCCATAAGAGTTTCAATCATCTTGATGAATCTAGGACACCCCTTCAAGTCTTTTAAGAATATGAGAATGAAGTCCCACTCGAGAAGATTCAATAGGTCCAAGACTCGACCACACTGCATGTAGCTTCATAGCATTTATTGTATTATAGTGTATATAGATTTCGTTTTCTTAATAAGTTGAATGTAGTAAATAAAGATTCGCTCACAATTCTATGTTAGTCGAGTATCAATCTGGCAACTTGAGATCAGATTAGGATAGATTTGTAATCATCCAACATGACGTTGTGTTATTCAATGACATCCATGCTAATCAAGCACATACAAATATACAAAAGCTTGAATACTTTCCTTCTTAAGTCGATGCGTCAACCAACTCAATTTCTTACTTGCTAATTTTTACTACAGCGCTCTCACCTTTTTGCAGCTGTTTACTATGTTCTTTGCTTCCTACAACCATGAAGGGCACATTATTACCTAACTCACTGGAACTAACTGACATGAGCCCATTGGTGATTCTCGATCACCTTATGCACACTCATGTTTATTGGTTTATTCAACATTGTAATGATAAGTCGGAAGTAATCGGAGACCACTCCACTTTCTTAGAATTTTGCATTAGTATAGATGTGTGCATGATCATTGATCCACCTTTCATCGTGATGCACTTAAATTTCAATAACCAAGGTATCACAACTCCAAAAATGTTTGCTTCCCCATAGGAGTGGAGCACATGTTTGGTAAAGCATGTTCTCGTGAGTACAAATGTGCATGACTCCTAGATACTTACCCATGGAATTTCGATTTGTGGCTGGGGATATTGGCTATGTTTTTGCAAATAAAACATTATGGAGTCTCTGAAACCCTATATTCGCTAACGGTGGATGCCATGGCTACTATAGGTCAAGTCAATTGGGTGGAGATAATTTTTTGATGGTTGAGGTAAGAAGTACCATGAATGTACCATCGAACCAAAAAGGTACAACTGCTGGATATAAAAATAGGCATCTTCTTATCTTTGTAAATTTCAGCAGTGCCTCTTTCTATGCCACACATATTTGAAGTTGTAGACAAATCAATTTTTTTGCAAACTCATACATGACTAAGCAAACGAGTGGCTAATAGAGGATGTTGACCCATTGAACGCTGAAAAGTGATTATGAGTACATATTGTGCAGGGAGCCCTTCATCTCACTCATGTTGAAAGAGTCTAGAAAATTCAAGAATAGATGGAGACAGAAGTACAATGGAAAAACCAAGAAGATGTTGCTAAAACACCAAGAGGATGTTGCTACTATTGTTGAGGCTAAACAACATCCCCAAGCTACTAAATATGAAGTGGAACAAGGAACGCATGTGGAGAAACAATATCAACAATAAAAACAGAAGCAATAACAACAAGAACAAAAGCAACAACAACAACAAGATCAACAGCAACAACAACAAAAACAACAACCTTTAGCATCACAACCAACACCTTTCCAACCCCAACCAATATCACAACCAAAAACTTCACACAGGACCAAAACATGCAAGTTCTCACAAATCAGTCTGTCATCTAGAACTATAAATTTTCCTACCTTTTATAGTCAATGTCCCAATCCATGCAAGAGATAGTCAAGCCGAACTCAACTACCCATCCCACAAAGGAAGCGTTGTTGAAAATTTGCTAGAATACATTATAAAGAAGGTTGATAATCCTTTTGTCCCCCTCATGGGGGCCACTTGAATTTAATCTCGTTTCTCTCAAGCAAAAAACACTCTATAATGTCTAAATGGTAGGGGCCTCTTACAATTGAAAATTCTTTTGCCTGAAATAAAAAGATATATTTCGATCAACCATTCTTTAGGAGGGATATCAAAGTTGGCAACACATCTCTCTTTTACTCTTCAATAGAGAGAAAGCTAAGTTTCTGCCTCTAGGAGTCATCGGATAGGGGAAAACAAAACAGTGAGAATATAAAGACCCTTGCATCCTCGAAGGTCGACAAGCCTAAGAGCACTCTGGTTTCTACATAGCAGTATGGCCCAAGAGGAACCATTGTTGCTCCATGCTTTAATTAACAATTTGATAGCTACTTTATTGGCCATTCCTCCAATGTCTAAAATGCCCAAACGACCTTGATAGTTTTAGCTTATGAAAGTAGACTATTTATGTTGGGGACACCCCTTCTGTTAGGTCTCCCATCTACAAAAAGTTTCTAAACATTCTTTCCAATTTGTGAATCTCTTGGTCCTTAGGTCTCCTACAAGAGAGAAAGTAAATAATCAAACAAAGAAGAAATGTGTTAACCACCATAGCTCACCCCACCAATTTGATATGCATACCTTCCCAATACACCAACCTGTTATCAAGCTTAGATAGAACCTAATTCCATGGTTGATCCATTGAAACACCGAATCCCATCCAAATACCTAACATGCAAAGGATTTTCCCCTAGGGATCAATTGACACTCACAGTCAACCAAACTTTAATGTGGATTCTCAATAACAACCTTGAATGCAATTTTAGAGTGGTTTATTTTGGAGTTGGATGCATCATAAAATTTATTTAAGCAACACCAAAATGTATCAATGCTCATTGTATCATTTTGCACAAAAGGATTCGTGTCATCAACAAAGAGTCTCATGATCATCTAGTCTTAAGTGAGAGGAAGAAACAGGCCTTGAATGAGACCTAAGTGCACATGATGTTTTACAAGGAAGTTGAGACCATCGACAACCATTGGGAAGAAAAGGGGGGGCATCGTTGCCTAATAGAATGTTTTCACAGAATATCTTGAGAAAGTTGGACATTGATGCTTATATAAAGTGATGCATTTCTCAACAACGTTGAGATCATCGTAATGAATTTTTGGTGATAGCATATGTCTTTCAAAGATTGGAGAATGAAGCCCCACTCAAGCTTTTCATAATCTTTGTTGAATTCATTCTTAAGAAAGAGGGCATCTTGAGAAAATTCTTCAACAAAATATAGTCCTTCCTAAACATGAATGACAGCCTCGAGGATGGACCTCCCCTTAATGAAACATTTTTTATCCTCACTGATCGGGTTTTGTAGGTGTCAAGAAATTTGATTAGCAATAACCTTAGCTATGATCTTGTAACCAGATTGTAACATCATAACTTAATGCCAATTTTCAATCTTGTTTTTGTTGCTTTTTTTTGTGAATAATCTTGATAACACCTTCATTGAGGCATTCAAGCAAGGTAACAAAAAATACAACCTCTTGCCACACAAGACATAATACAGTAGTCAACATGTGCTTGAAGGTCTTCAAAAACCCATTGGTGAGGCCATGCACCCCCAAGATTTTGCCATTAAGAAGTGAATAAGTAACTTCAAGAATAGCATCATCCGAAATGGGAGCTTCAAGAAGAGGCTTCATATTTTATGGAACTCCTTTGCTTCAAACTCTAGAGATAGTCACCATGCAATCCCGCCTATGAGGAGAAAGAGGTGTGCAAACCCCCAAAAGCAAGGTGAAATGATTCACAATCAAAGTACAATTTTCTTCATCGTTTTTGCACTCAACTCCATCACTATCCACCATGAAAGGGATCGCATCCTTGTATTCTTGAAAAAAAAAATCAGAATTTCTTGTTGTGATCTGTTTTCACTTTACTTCTTTGTTGTGGCTGCATTTATTTTAAAGCCAGATACACGTTGTAGTGCAAACCTTAAGATGACGTGACAAAAATATTTATCCGGATAAATCACTTCAAATCAATATTTGTTTATTGTCGAGCCTTGCAAAAAGCATCTACGCCATACAACATAAATCGGCTGCAAACTTTCCATCATATCTTCTATGAAAGTTATATCAACATGGTACCTCTACATTGTCTTTAAATGAGAAATTCATCGCATGCAAACATTTATAAAAAAACAAAAAATAAAAGCAAAAGGACGCTTTCACAAAATCTTTGAAAAATAGAAATAGTACTTTTACATTGTCTTTAAATGAGAAATTCATCGCATGCAAACATTAGAAAAATAGCAAAATGTATTTGAATATCAGCTTTCACAAAATCTTTGAAACAATATAGATGTCGAGAGCATTTCAGCCGCTCAACACTTCGAATTTTCTTTCTAAGTCAACTCCTTAAATCATGCAACGAGATTAGCCCTCGACAAAAGTTCTGTTTTTAGCGGGTATGGTTTAACGAATGTGCTTTGTACCTTCTAGGTAGATGGTCAGCATTCAACTCCCACCTGCGACTGGATGCCTCTACCTACGAATGGATGCTTCAGAGTTCCCCAAAATGGATGCCTCTACCTTACGAAGTCGTGTGTCTTTCCAATTCATTGTACTCTAAAAAAGAACTTCCTCTTTTATATATAAAAAAAAATTTCCTTATATCGTGTACTTGCACAAATTCAACGCCGTAAATCGAGTGTAACTGCACTAAGTCAACGCCTTGTCGGAGGCTCGATTTCTCAATCATGCAATGCTCCCAACAATAGATGCAATTGAATTCTATTATCTTCAGCTACTGTAGGTCTTCGAAGCGAAGCTTGGTTATGACAGCCCTCTCCAGTTGCCGCCAACACAAGCCAAATTCTGTGCGATCCAACTGCCTCCAAGCTGCGCGCCCTTCAGCGTCATCAACAATTGTTCTACTTGATAGCAATCTCAAAAGAATGACACCCTTGACTGTGTGAGCTTCTCTGACATGAGCTTCTCAAAAGCTTATGTGCCAATCCTCCAGAAAAAAATTGCCAGACCTGCTATAAATGAATTCCGTGAGTTTGTAAGCAATCGCCTCGTTCCCATGCAGTGATGGCTTTTCTATTTAGACACGCGATTCATGTTTGCCAAAGCATGACATAGCTGGCATATGTAGAGTTACAAGCGTTTTTCTTTTAATTGTGTATGCCAGCTAACGTTAAAAACAAGTGTACTATACAAGGTTATACAGTGCACGAACGCGTTGGAGGAATGATGCATTTCCATACAGTTCCAATCATGAGATGTATATGACTCATGAGTGAGAATTCTCTCTCTCTCTCAATGCGGAGTTTATCAATATTAGTTTATCATGTCACACGAAAGCTTTTAAGAATACTCTTTTGCTTAACAGAAACATGAGGCCCTCCTTGTTCTCCTTGGATGTCGCTTCATATGATTAAAGTCCATGTCGTCTTCCTTTTGCCTGTAGCTTATCTGGATTATGAACTGTTTAAACACGACCTCTCACATGTGATCGTGCTTTCTTCACTCTTTACAAGGAAGTCGTAGACGACGCCCTGGGAAAAGCACACGTTTTCATGTGAGAACGTGTGAATATGCAGTGATCTCTGGATGACTTTTGGAAAGTTACAAACCCCCTTGACAAATGAGTTTACAATTGTTGTCTTTTTCTTGAATTGAGTTTTCAAAAACATAAACAAGTGTTTACTTAATTGAAAAGAAATGTAGTAGTGATTGTATTTGAGTGTTGCAGCAGCCCAAAATGAGTGCACTTTTAAGTATTGCACTTTAAGTATGTTCTTCATAGGGTTCAAAGACTCTCAGCATACTCAAAAAAATAGTCCTTTTTTTATTGTTCAAAATACTCACCATTGTGTTTGATCTCAATATGTTTTCTGTTTCATCAAACAGTCCATAGGCCCAGGAAATATGTAAGAATTCAGACCACCATAGCCTTACTAATCAAAAACATCATCATTCGAAGAATAAATAATGTATCGGAGCAATTGATGTACATGAAGAAAGACATGGAGCAATTCATGTACATGGAGACACGCTAAATAATGTCAAAGATTCGCAATAGCAATATCTATTTCTTTGAAGATCACATTCTCTCATATTTTTTGCGTCTCTTTATTCTTCGATTTGCATGTCACGTCCCTCTTGTTGGCAGAAGCTCTCAACCTAGAAGAACAGGAAGCATGTAAAGAGTGAAGGCGCGTGACCAAAGGGGACCCATCAAATTTTCCAACATCAATATTGGTTTACAATGGTCAACACCATCATGATCAATAACAATGATTTTAATCACTACACACTATAACATACAAAAACCCAAGGTTGCCATGTATTGCTCCATTTTGTGCAAGTGGAGGAGTCCTTGAGCTTAAGGATCTTAGATAGAATATACCTATGGAATTTCATAATTTTTGATATCCTTAGATACCCCCGAAATCAGTTTAGTTTAGGACATAATTTTTAACTAGATCGTTTTTTCTATTTTTGGTAATGAAAAAAAAGTGTTTGCCCTTCCATTATCTATCCGTTAGTCTCTTCCATGTGTGTGCATATGTGTGTGCACTAGTGTGCTTCTCACCTTCAACTTCACATGCATCACTCATTGATGATCTTCATATCATCCTTACATCTCCAGAGATTCACAACTAAGAAGGTGGAGCTCCACGATATGATACTCACCCATGTCTAGAGCAACACCAAATTTTGCACTATTGTCAAGGAAGTGCTGAAGGATGAATGTGTGATGGTAACAGAGTTGGGAGATAGATGTTGAAGGGTAAGTAGTTAGAGCTTTTTACAAGATTTTTCAATGTTTAAGCATTTATTTCACCTGATAATCACTTTTCGTGCCTCCAATTTCCATAGCCCTGGATCATCATCATTGCAAAAAATCTTAAATTCTATGTGTTCCCTTTAATCGACCTCGTTTTCCTCATTTGACTTTGAGAGCAAGAGAGTGAGAAGTGTCGCTTCTATGCATTCTTGAGTTTCTTTTGCACGAATCCATACCACAATTACTAAGCTCAAAAGCCTATGTAGGTGAGAAGATCTCTGATTTTTTGCATCATCTTTTTCATCGATTGGACCTTTTGTGACATGCCACCAAAGCAGAGATAGTCAACGCGCATATGTAGCATTGGCAAGGGCATTTCAATGCCTCCCAAGAACAATAGGTACATTTGTGAACCTCCAAAATTTGCAGACCGTCAAGATAGGGTGACACCATCATGATAGTGCACATCATCACAACTATGTGACACCATCACGATGGCCTAGACCATCGTGACATACCAGACTATCATGATAGTCAAGAACAACATGAGTGTCCAAACCATTGCGACAACCATTGAAATATTTAGGGGCAAATATTAGCCCAATACCAAATTTATAGACATTTGAAACTTTTTTTTGCTATATTAAGTGAAATGTAAAAATATAAAAATATCCCAACTAGATACAACCCTAACTCTAGGTTCTACCATATTGTTTCCAATAATACGATTTCCCTTGGTTCGTTCGGAGCTTCCTTTTGCCAAGCTCTATACTCATGTGACGAGTCCTTTGTGCTCACATTCGCCCTGTGGCTTTCCTATTTCTCTTGGTTGGATGACAAGGTAGAGGATTGGAGCAAGGTCGAGGTCGTCTCATGACTTGCTGCGTTCATGGGAGTTAGCTTTTTGTTAGATGAGGGGGTAGGGGTGGAGGTCGAGGGAGTCAAGCATAGGTAAGTACTTAGAAATCTCTATAAGAGAGAGAGAGAAGGGGAGCTCTTGCGATGAGTCTTTGTAAGAGAGAGATAAGTTACACTAGGAGCACAAAAAAGTCTTAGAAATGTTGTGAATGTCTATGGAGAGGTGGAAATCATATGGAAAGTCAAATAACTCATGAATAGCGATTTCTGGAAAGTTTACCATGAGAGATTTAAGGAGAATTCCTTCTCCTTCATTCGAAATAGAAAAGTTAGTGACTTCAAAGCATGTGCATAAATTTTGTGAACATGTACATGAAGAAATTCTCAAAAGTTTCAGAAGTCTTGCGTTGTTACCAATGTCTAGGGAGAGGTGGAAATCTTATGGAAAATCAAAATTTTGCATAGTTACTCCATGCACAGATCACCTCACATCTTTGCGCTTAACTGATGCACTTAGAAATCAATCCATCCATGTTATATAATGCTTCAAACGTAAACACTCATTCTATGGAGTTTATGATTTTGAGAAAACTCAGTATGACATGGACATCTAAAAGTTCAAAACTGATAGTGGTGATTGAAGAGATACCTCCTGCTTCATTGCAAATAGGGAAGAGGTCCTTTCTTGACACCTGTACATTGTGACTAGAATGGTGATGTCAAGTTCTTTCTATCATCTCTCTATTTTGCTTGTAAATTTTGTTCTTGGAAATTAAATGGTGTATATATGCAATACTTATTGCTATTTTTCATATTTTCAAACTTGAAGAATAAAATAAAAGCTTGCAATCATGTGCGTATGACAATGTACGCTTTAACATAGCGTAAAGTTTCAAAATGGTATTTTTTTGGACTTGTGTGTAACATGTGATGTGTTTTGAGTTTTTTTTACAAATCATTTTCAAGAACTTCATACTATTTGGTTTAAGATGTAGTTGTTTCATTACCATGAAGCTGTAGCTTTGTGCTCAAAATTTGGTTTTGATTTATCTATAAAACTTTGAATGTTTATTCTTAGTACCGTGCCACAATGACTAGCCATATGGTCAATAATGTTTGTGCAAGAAAATCACCAATTGATGTTTTGGATAAAGACTTGAAGCCAAAGGAAGAAGAAAAGATCAACAAATGAAGAGTGAAGATAGAACATATTTAAAAAATGAAGACTTGTATGAATATGTACATTAAACTATAGCTAACTTACTTATACCTTTGTTTTAGTCATGAGCTTGTACATATATGCCTATATATAAAAGTAAAAAGTCGGGGCAAGTATGAGAGAGCATGTAAAGAGAAGAATTAGAAGTTTTAAGATTCATCGAACACTTTAGAAGTGTAGGAGATCTCTCTTATCACTCAGATGTAAAATTTTCAAGACATGAAGAAATGTTGCGCCCGATCGTTTGCTTAGTTCTCCTTCTGTGCTTGATCATTTCAAGAATCCTTTTGTAGATGTCTAATTCCATAGTTGATGAGTCTATGGTTAAAGTTTGAGAGCCTAATTGCAAACAGGTTGAGAGGATTATGTATAGGAACATTTGAATGTGAAGAAGTATTCAGTATCTTCTGAAATAGGTGCAATCTCAGTGGTCAAAGAATTGATCAGTTCTTAGTGCACAGTGTAAAGTTTTGCACAAATAAGGAGTCAGAATCTAAGTTGGAAGGTAAGCGATCTATGGCCAAAAGCATTTGCTTAAACGGGTTCTAGTTTGGGAGATATATGTGTTAGAAGTTGTAGGTGTCTGAATCGACTAGTCAGGAGAGCAGTTTCAGACATTGGTAGATTGTTTGGATCATTTCTCATAATACTCTACTGAACATTTTGAGAGGTTTTCACTTGGATAAGGTGCGAATATTCATCTCCCCATATTTTTGGGAAATTTGGTCTACATGCTTGTTCTTTTATTGAAATCATTCTTTTTTCTATTCATAATCTCAACTATCATGTCACATTATGTTACCAAAAAGGACGAATAACTAAAACATTCCAAATAACATTTCTTCGTTGGGATCAAAATCGTCATTTAGAGACTCAAATATACTCATATTCTTGTAGCTTGAAATACAAACATAATTTGTTAAATATGAATATATCATTTGATGTAGAATGCTTAAAAACCCCAAGATTGACTACTCACTTTCTTGATTTGGATACTTGTAGTTAACGATATGAGTGGCCAAACGTATGGAAAAAAGTCAAACTTTATACTTGGCATTGACGTTATGCATAACTTTATACTTGGCATCCACTTTATGCATAAAGTTGATGCCAAGTATAAAGTTTGACTTCTTTTCATAACTTTGACCACTCATATTAAATAGCTATTGATATTAGAATTAAGAAAGTGAGCAATGGATCTTGGGTTTTTTAAGCATTTTGCATCACATGGTAAATTGATACTTGGAAAATTCTTTTTGTATTGCAATATATAAGAATATGATCATATTTGAGTCTCTAAATGAGAATTTTGACCCCCACAAAGAAATTCCATTGGGAATGTTTTAGTTATCAATCCATTTTGGGAACATAATGTGGCATGATAATGAGATTGTATGCTGACTTGCTTGATTTGGATACTTATAGTTATAAAAATGAGTTACTTAAAACCCCAAGTTCAACTACTCACTTGCTTGATTTGGACACTTGTAGTTATAGATATGAGAGTTGAAAGTTATGAGAAAAGTCAAACTTTTACACTTGGCATCAACTTTATGCATAAACGCGATGCCAAGTATAAAGATTGGCTTTCTTCATAGTTTCGAGCACTCATATCTACAACTATACACATCCAAATAAAGCAAATGAGTAGTAGATCTTGGGGTTTTTAAACATTCCGCATGCAATGGTTTGGTAAGATTCAGATACTTGGTTTTTTCTTTAACTTTTGTTATCACCACTTGCTCATCTCCATTCCATGATAAATAACTTCCAGCACATTTACTTGCATGACCATGGCTTCTTGTTTAGGCATTGCATAGCTCTAGAGAAAGATGAAGCCCAAGTCAGCTTCACTAGAATGAAAATCAATGGTCTCAACAAGTGCCCAAATGAGGACCAAGAAGTAGGTAAAAGAATATTGATGACACACAAAGATTCTTGCCTTCCTCAAGGGAACCAGTACCACCATTCGCGGATGAGCCAAGAGACATGGTTGACCTTGAAGAGTAAATTCTAGATGAAAAAAAGATTATTGAGACTGCTCAAGTGCCTGAAGATGAGGTTATGCATGAGGTCGAGCAGATATATGATCAGCTTCAATTGTAGAAAACCGATCCAACTTTGTAAACTTCAACTTATGTAATGGTTTTTTCATTGGAATGTAATGCTTAGAGTATCTTTTTGTTTGTTCTTGTCCATATCCACATCCTTCATTGTTATATTGGGTAGATGTGTGGTTTCATTTTTATTTATGATTTATTGAGGTAATACTGTTTAAATGGTAATTGGAAGAGCGCGGTGAATATCAATATAAGTATGAAAAAAGGATTCTCATAATTTTTGTAAGATCAAATGATGTGGTATTCTCTATGTTGAACCTTGAAAAATCTATATTATTTTTCCATGTCGGATTTATGGAAATGGTAAATATGTTGGTGCAGGCCAATCATCAATTGATGATTAGGAAAAATTTTGAAGTCAGTAAGTAAAGCAAAGATCAACATATGAGGCTTGAAGATGAGTATGTGATTAGAAGATGGAAACTTGTATATACATGTTTATTACGCTTGTAATTAGTTCATGAAAAACTTTGTGTCTACGATGAGTCCGGATGTAAATGTCTATATTTACTTGAATATAGAAGTTATACATAGGAGAGATGATGAGTGACAAGTTTTAGAAGTCATTAGAGAATTTAGAAAGTGAGAAGAATATGGATTATCTATCAGATGTATATTTTCTCTAAATAAAAGAAAGTTGCACCTCGATCTTTTGCTCAGTGCTCCTTCCATGTTTATATTCTTGATGAATGATTTTGTACAAGTCTAATTCTATAGTTCACTAACCTTTGTACAAGTTTTGAGAGCCTAATTGTAATCAAGCTGAGAGATTTTTATGTAGGAACATTTACATATGTAAAGAGAAGAAGTGAATATAGGTATAGGTGCGAATTCAATGGTCAATGTTTTGATCAGATCTCCCTCCACAATGTAAAGTTTTGAGCAAGTAAGCACTCATTCTTTAGTTTTGAAAGGCAAGCTACTTGTGCCTAAGAGCATTTGAATAAAACGGGTTCTAATTTGGGAGAACCTTGCATTAGAAGTTGGAGGTGTCAAAGTCAACTACACAAAAGAACAGTTTCAGACATAGGTACATTTTTTGGAGGAAATCTCAAGATCTATTGATTCTTTTGAAGAACTTTAACTTGGATAAGGTGGGCAAACAATAGATCACACCATGTATAAAGTCTCATTGAAACCGTTACATATTTGATCAATCAATGAGTGGATTAAGTGTAGCAAACTTTTCTGTGTAATGAGTTTCTTCACAGTTAACTCAAGTCTTGATAATTTGGCATTAGTTTTCCGAAATTGGTTAGAGTTTATGAGTTATTCTTGATATAGAGCTGTTCTAACATCAAGGATAACTTGTTCTTTTGGAGATTAATCATCTCCATCAGTGGTATTGGAGAAGGAATCATTAGATTTGAAGAAATGAAGGGCCTCGACTATTGTAGATATACAAAAATCAATCTTTTGAAGATTCAAAAGGTGAAAGTTTGAAGTGAAAGATAGAGAAGGAGACTTGGAAGCTATCAGAGAAGGAGACCTGGAAGCTATCAGGAGGATCATAAGGAACTATATTTGAATTAATGGTACATTCATTATTCACAAAACTAAAGAATATATTGCACAAGTGAAGAAAGGATGGGAGATTCTCTTGAGATAGAGAAATTGGATAGAGAAAACTATCATGCTTGGTCAATGAGGATGGAAGCTCATCTTATGAGCAAAGATCTGATAGGATATATCCCAAGTGAATAAGAAAAACCAGAATTTAGGGATGCTAGTGTTCCAACTAGGGAAGAACCCTCATATTTGAAGATATGGATGAAGAAGGATGCTCAAGCAAGCAGCATTATCTACATGGGAGTCCATGATTACTTTCTATCTCATATTAGAGGACTCGAAAGTGCAACTGACATATGGAATGCTTTGGAGGAGCATTTCCAAAACACTAAAAAGTCAAGGAAGGCATCTTAATGGGCAGAGTTCACTACATTCAAGAAGAAGGCTTCTCAATCTATGTCTGATTATGTAACAAGGATGAAGGATATTGCAGATGCATTAGGAGCAGTTGATGAAGACATTGAAGAGGACAAAATTGTAAGAAAAATTCTCACAGGTTTGAGAGGAGATGGTAAGTGGCAGCCATTCATTCTATCCACTGAATTGTCCCTAGATCATCTCACTCCTGACTTTAATCAATTGCTCGGACATATGCTAACCTTTTTGCACGATATCAAAGGTGATGTTGATAAGGGTATAGGTCAAGCAATGTATTCAAAGGAAAAGAAGAAGATTAACAAAGGAAAGCATCAATTGAATGAAGATGAAGGTACTATGAGTCAAGCAAATTTCCTAAGAGGAAGAGGAGGTGCCATAAGGAAGAGGAAGAGGCAGAAGCAATAAAGATGGTGTTAAAGCTTGTTGGATTTGTGGTAAGACTAATCATTTAGCTCATGAATGTTGGCATAATAATCAGAATGGTGGAGGATATAATCAAAAACCTTAATTCAAGAGGAAGAGGTGGTAGAAATCAGAGAGGTAATTTTAGAGGTAGAGGTAATAGAGGTTTCTTTGGAAGAAATGAAAGAAGAGGCTTTCAAAGTCAATCCTACAATAATGTCTACTACAACTATGCTTAAGATCAGAAAGAGGATTCAACCTTACTTATGAGTGCAACTTGTCAAAGAAAAAGTGAAGATCAAAGAGTTTTGTACAGTGACTCAGGGTGGAGCAATCACGTGAGTGGCAACATAGCTTTGATGACCTGATTTGGAGAATAAGGTGGGTAATCATATAGTCCAAAAAACGGATAACACAAAGCACAATGTGAAGTCCATTGGATCAATAAAGGCTAAGGATGGAAGCACTCTTTTGGGTAAGGTTTTGTATGTCCCTACAATTCCAAAGAATTTGACAAGTGTAGGGAAAATTGTAGAGAAAGGATATGAAGTAAGGTTCACTAATGATGGAGTTTATGTTGACGACCCTAGCCATGGGTATAAAAAAATTGTTTCACGGAAGAAAGAAGGAAGGCGCTTCACATTGAAGATTCAAGGCAATGTGATCATGCCTTGTTCACTTATGGAGAACATAAGATCTTTGAGTTAGAGCTTTCACACAAAAGTCTTGGACATTTTAATGAAAGAGGTATCAAGGATATGATTAACAATGGTTCAGTGCTTGGATTGCCTAGTTTTGCAGGTCAATACATGACATACAAGTGTGAAGCATGTCAATTGGGTAAAGCTCACAAGAATACTTATGGTAAGAAAGGGTTTATGTATTTGGAGAAGCTTGAATTGGTGCATATAGATGTGTGGGGTCCATCAAAGGACTTTAGCATAAATGGTTCAAGATATTATGTGATTTATGTTGATGATGATACCAGTTAGATCACTATATATGCGAATCAAAGATAAATTAGAGGTGTTCAATACATTTAAAAATTATCATATGTATGCAAAGAGAATCACAAGGAAAAAATTGAAGAGAATAAGGTCAAATGGAGGGGGAGAGTATTTCTCTAATGAGTTCAGTGATTACTTATGGAATGAAGGTATAAAAAGGGAATTTACTTGCAGGTACTCTCCTCAACAAAATTATGTAGTAGAAAGGAGAAATAGATCTCTTGTTGAGTTTGCAAGATCAATGATGAAGGATAAAAAATCATCCTAATTATTTGTGGGCTAAGGCTGTGAATATAGCTACTTATTTGGTTAATAGACTTCCATCTAAGGCCTTGAATGGCATGACACCCTATGAGGCATGGTGGGGTAAGAGAACTACCTTAGATCATTGCAAAGTATTTGGATGTTTGGCTTATGCATATGTACCATCTTAATTATGGCATAATGTGGAACCTAAAGCTAAAAAATATGTATTCATTGGTTATGATGATAAGCAAATGGGTTATAGATTGTGGAGTCCATTCACAAAGCAATTCCTTGTGTCAAAAGATGTTACATTTGATGAGCAAGGTACTTGGTATGTAGGTACAATTAATATTCATGCAGGTGATGAATAAGTCATGACCCAAAGAAAGGGAAAATCAAAGATTCAAGTTCTTGATGATGAAGAAATTTTTGATGCTCAAATTTATAATGAAGAGTTGCCAAGGTTTGATCGAGAATATGAAGAACCAGAGACTTCACAGAGTGGAGAAGCTAGAAGGTCAACAAGGAAGAGAAAGCAACCTATGAGGTACAGTTATGATACTTCATTTTTTACCACTAAAGATTATGCTTACATAGTGAAAACAAAAGAAGATCCATCTACATATGATGAGGCAAAAGGTAAGGAAAATTGGGAGAAAGCTATGAAGGAGTATGATGCATTGATGAAAAATGAGACATGGGATTTGGTTCCTAAACCAAATAATCAAAAAATCATTGGATGCAAATGGGTCTACAAAACAAAGAGCTATGCACATGGAAGTGTGTCTAGGTATAAAGCTAGACTTGTTGTGAAAGGATATGCTCAAACATATGGTGTAGATTATGATGAGACTTATAGTCTTGTGGCAAAGATGAAAACTATAAGTACTCTCATAGCTATTGCTGCATGTAAAGGTTCGAAGTTATGTCAATTAGATGTGAAGAATGCTTTTCTAAATGGTTACATTTTAGACGATGTTTTCATGGAGCAACCATAAGGTTTCAATGATAAATATTATCGAGAGTATGTATGTAAGCTCAAGAGAGCTTTGTATGGTTTGAAGCAGGCCCCAAGGGCATGGAATTACAGACTTGTGAAATTCTTGAAAGAGCTTGGTTTCCAACTGTCTAAGGCACATAGTACCTTGCTTGTTAAAGCAAGTGATGATGGGTTTATATAAATTTGGATATATGTTGATGGCATAATTCTTATAGGTACAGATGAGAAGGACATACAAAGTCTTAAGAAGCAGATGGAGAAAGAGTTTAAGATCAGTGCCTTTGGAGACTTGTCATATTTCTTGGGAATTGAGATTTCATATACTCAACATCGAGTATGTGACTCAAAAAAGGTATTTGAAGAATTTGATAATCAAGTTTAAAATGGAAGATTGCAGGGTAGTACCCACTCCAATGGAGGTGAATCATAAATGGAGCAGATATAGAGGAGAGGAACTCAAGTACATGAAGTTGTATCAAAGTTTGGTTGGTAGTCTAGTATATGCTACATTGACTAGGCCTAATTTGTCATATGCAGTTAGAGTGTTGTCTCAATTCATGCACTGTCCTAGAAAAGAACATTGGATTGAAGGACAAAGAGTGCTAATATACATTAAGGGTACACTCAAAGAAGGTTTGTATTATGGATTCACATCAGATACAAAAATCAAGATATATAGTGATGCAGATTGGGCAGGTAACTCTGATGATAGGAGGTCAACATATGGATGTCTATGTTATGTGGGAGAAAAATTAATCTCTTGTTGTTCTAAGAAGCAACATACAATTGCTTTATCATCTAGAGAAGCAGAATATAAAGGTATGGTTGAAGCTGCAAAGGAGGTTATATGGTTGAAGCCACCTATGAAGATTTTTGTCATCATTCATAGTACACCTACTATTCATGGAGATAATATGAGTTCATTGTATCTAGCTGCTAACTCTGTGTTTCATGCCAGAACTAAACATATTGAGATCCAATATTATTTCTTGAGAGAAAGTGATTGATAAAGAACTTGAAGTCATACACACTTCTACAAAAGATCAGATTGTAGACATGTTTGTTATAGTTAGTGTCCATGTGAAAGGCCAAATGGCCTCTAGACACTTCTTTTTATATGTTCTTTAACATAACATATAGTGGCCTAGTCAGTCACAAATTGTAAGTTTGGTCACATTTGTAAGACCTAAGAAGTCTGACTTCGTGCTCCCTGTGTACTGTATTTTTTTGTGTATTATGCAATCTCTGTGCGGAGTACTGTGTGCAGCCTTCGGAGCTCAGTTTTCTACTCTGAGGATATCGTCTTGGAGCTCTCGAGAAGGAGAGCGCATTGTGGTGCATCGCCATTGAAATGCTTCAGTGGTATCAAAGTAGTTTGATGCAAAAGTGTTGTTCCTTTTGTGTGAGCGAATTGAGCATCCCCCCCTTGGCTTTCTCCAAGGCTTACGACTAAGGCGGCAACCAAGGCATTGACCTTCGCATACCTTGTCATCTGATTCACTGAAGTCACTGTTGGCTATGCACGAGGGAGGACCTCAACGATCAAGGAATGTAGAGGTTCCCCGTACTTCCCGGGAGGTCACCTATCCCAGTACTATTCCCCCTGGAGCTCGCTTAACCATGGCAATCTCTTGCCACTAAGCTACACTCTTGTGGTGTCTAAAGAAGGAGAAAGACTAAGTTTGATATTACCTTGAACATGTTTTGGTCCCTCGAAGCTTCATTCTTTGCTTTCAAAGCCTATTTTTGAAGCATTTTTGGGGTGTCTTATGGCGCCATTTTAGAGTATTTCCGCATATCATTCTCTTCACACAGGTCTAAGAACATCAAGAAGAGTGTTATTTGTACTTCTAGGAAAATAAATATAAATATCAACCTTTAGGGTTGTGTCTTCATCCTCCAGACTCGTAAAACTACAGGTTTCTTGAAAGATTTCAGTTTTGGTGGGAGCAGCCGCTGCAAATTTATGCCGTTTTTTTGAGCCAAAAACATCAGAGTTGATAGACACTTGTAGGTGTTATTGGCTATTTTTTGGGCTATGCATTCAGCCTTTTAGTGTCATTTTACTGCATATATTGAGCACATACACATCATGTACGCTTCTATTGATATCGCTTATGTACATCCATGTGGTCATTGATATAGCGGTTATGTTCTTTGCATAAAGCCTTTTATGTTTGATAAAGAGGGTCGTGATGAGGTTTTCTTAACTGGGAGACACCCAGATGTTGGGGTCTCTTCAGTGATGCAGGTGGAAGACTTACCCAACCTCACCATAAAAGATGTATGATAGTTGTTCATACGTGCTCGATAAGCCTAGTTGGCTTCTAATGGGTAACTAATTATATGCAGTGAAGTCAGTGACTCGCTATGCAGGCAAACATGTCAGTACTTCTAGTTTTAAGATATTTTGACACTAGCCATACGCTCATTTTGCAGAGGATACTCTCGAAAACATTTTCTAGATTTTTGGTTTTGTCAACTATACAGTGGTCAATTTACTCCTTGATACACTTATTCATTGGTGCTCGGACTTTTCTAGCTCCATTATCATTCCATTCAGTTCTCTACAATCATGGCATCAGAGGTCTCAGGCACATCCGGTGGATGAGGGTCTAGTGCTAGTGTTCCGAGGAGGAGCTATAACTTGCAGGGCAAAGACCATTTTGAGATCCGAAAATTTGATGGCACAAACTTTGGTCTATGGAAGAATCAGATTAAAGATGTGTTGATTCAAAGAAGGCAATGGAAGCCACTAAATGAAATTTCAAAGAAGCCTACAGACATGGATGAAGATGACTGGGATACGATAGATGAAATGGATAGGTCTACCATTCACTTGCACTTGGCAGATAATGTTTACTTTAGAGTGTTAGATTGTGAAAGTGCAGAGGAGCTTTGGAAGAAGTTATGCAATACATATGAAAAAGAAACAGCATCAAATAAAGTCTATATGATGTGAAAATTATATGACCTTTGTATGAAGGACACAAATAGTGTTGCTACTCATCTAAATGATTTTGATGCTATATTCTCTCAGTTACACGCTCAAAAAATGGATATGGATAATGAAATGAAACCAGTCTTGTTGTTATGCACCTTGCCATCATCATGGGATACATTTTGCACATCTATTAGCAATAGTGCATCTAGTGGTAAACTCGTCTATGATGACATATGTGGAGCACTCTTGAGTGAGGAGATTTGTAGAAGGTCTATGGTTGGCACTCAAAGTGGAGATGCATATAATGTTCGCGATTCTTACCAAGGAAAGAATCAACAACATGGCATCAGGAAGAACAAGGAAAGGAATGGTCAACAGAATAAGAGTAGAAGTAAATCAAGGAAGAGGGATATCGAATGCCATTATCATCATAAGAAAGGACACATGAAGAAAGACTGTTTTGCATTAAAGAATGCTAAAAGAAAAGGATAGAATGTTGATGGGCATGTTAAATAGTTACTTGCACCATCTACCTCGAGTGTGAAGAAATTAATGCTATTTGTGATGATGCTGATGTGTTGACACTTGATAGTACTATGCCACCTGAGGCTCTTATGGCCGATTCTCTTTCCCACATCTGGCTCCTAGATTCTGGTGTTTCTTTCCATGTGACACCACATATAGAATGGTTCTCTAATTATGCCGCAAAGTCTGTTGGTACCGTGAGACTTGGTGATTCTTATCAATGTGATGTTCTGGGGATTGGAGATGTGGTTGGGCATTTCATTGATGGTTCAAAATTTATTACGCATAGTGTACGCCATGTACCTCAATTGTCACGTAGTTTGATGTCAGTTGATCAACTTGATGGCCTTGGTTACAATGTGGTCTTCTATGCTCAGTCCTTTCACATATCAAAGGGCAATATGGTTATTGCAAAAGAAAGCAAAGCTGGCTCACTTTATCCTTTATTTGTATCACAGAAAGAACACTTGTTAGCTATTACTGAACAGCCTATGGCTTGTATTTGGCATGGTCGTTTGGGCCATATATCTTGTAGTGGAATGGAAAATCTTTCTCGTTTTGGCTACTTACCTATGTTATCTTTCTCTAATTTTTCATTTTGTGAGCATTGTCAATATGGAAAGCAAACAAGAAACTTGCATAGAATGTACATTGACTCTTCAATTGAGCCTTAAGATCTCGTTCATACAGATGTGTGTGGTCCTATGCCCACTAGGTCCTTAGGTGGTTCTCTTTACTTTGTCACTTTCATAGATGATGCTACTAGAAAAATCTGGGTATATCCTATCAAATCGAAGGATAAGGTATTCCCTACTTTCAGAAAATGGCTTTCTTTAGTTGAGACTGAAAAAGAAACTAAGCTTAAGGCTTTACATTCAGATAATGGGGGTGAGTTTACCTCACATGAATGCAACATTTTCTATCAGTCTAGAGGGATTCGTAGAGAGTTTATAGCTCCTTATACCCTAGTACAGAATGGTGTAGCTGAGAGAATGAATAGAACTATTCAAGATCGAGTAGTCTCTATGTTGCATCATGCAAACCTCTCACAAGGCTTTTGGGCAAAAGCAGTATTGGCTGCATTTCATGTGATTAACCTTTCACCTAGTACTACCAAAGGTTTGAAAGTGGCACAAGAGTTATGGACAGGGAAGCCACAATATTATGATCATCTTCGATTTTTTGGGTGTGAAGCATATGTTCATATACCAAAGAATCTTAGATCAAAGTTGGATCATAAGTCAAAGAAATGCATTTTTCTTGGATATGGTTGAGAAGGACAATTTGGATATCGCTTATGGGATCCTGAAACACGATGAGTGATCAAAAGTAGTGATATCATTTTCAATGAGTCTAAGATGCATAAACAGCCCATTAAGGAGGTTGAAGTGAGAAGAGTGGTGTTTGAGGATACTAGTCCTCCGCTTAGCATGCATAAAAATGTTGCACATAGGGATGTTCAAGAGAATGTCCATATAGATCAGTCTGCACATACTCCTGTTCACCAACCATTGAGACATTCTACATGTGTCTCACATCCACCTAATAGATATGTTCCACGTTTAGAATTTGTTATGCTAACAGATGTCGGTGATCCCTAATGCTACAAAGAGGCTATGCAGACAGAGGATCATGTCAATTGGGAGCGTGTCAGAGTGAGTTGGATTCTATTCACAAGAATGATACTTGGGATTTGGTACCTTTGCCAAAGGGCAAGAAAGCTTTACCATGTAAATGGGTATATAAGCTGAAATTTACATCACATAGTGCTTCTCCAAAGTATAAAGCATGACTTGTTGCAAAGGGTTTTAAGCAACAACATGGTGTTGATTTCAAGGAAATCTTCTCTCTAGTGGTCAAGATGACTACCCTACGCATGTTGCTTGGATTGGTTGCAATGGAGGACTTAGAGCTAGTTCGAATGGATGTGAAAATTGCTTTCTTGCATGGAGATCTTACATATGAGATCTATATGGAACAACTAGAGGGTTATGTAGCTCCTCGCAAGGAAAGTCTAGTTTGTAAGCTTAAGAAGTGCTTCTATGGACTTAAAGAGTCCCCTAGACAATGGTACCAAGATTTTGATGCTTTTATGAAGTCTCAAAGCTATTCTCGAAGCAATGAGGATCGTTATCTCTACACAAAGAGATGCTCAAATGGAAGTTTGATATGCTTGATATTTTATGTCAATTATATGCTAATTGCTGGGAAGTCCTCTTATGATTTGTCAATTCTCAAAAAGTAGTTGAGTTAGACATTTGATATGAAGGATTTGGGGGATATCAAACATATTCTTGGCATGTGTATTACTCGTGATAGGAGCAAAAGATGCATATACTTGTTTCAAAGTGAGTACATATCCAAAGTACTTCACAAGTTCAATATGCAGGGTGGAAAGGCATTGAGTACACCTTTACTCACATATGTGAAATTGAGCAAGGATGATTGCCCCAAATCAGATGAGGAAAAGGAATTCGTGACCAAAATTCCCTATCAATCTGTTGTTGGTAGTCTCATGTATGCTATGGTAGCTATGAGCGTCTTGATTTATTAATAATATTACTTATTATCCATGGTTGTGGCTTCTTGGTTAGTTGTTTGTAGCTAGATATTACTAATTAGGTTGCTACTTGTTACCTATTACTAAGTAGCTAGTTCTTAAGTACTTGTTACTAAGTATTTATCACTAATTGGATTATTACTAGTTCCTGAGTTACTAATTCTTGGTAACTATTGGAAATCAATGTCACATGAGTCCAAAAACCTATTAGGCCAAAAACCCTAATTTTGATACTTAGTAATTTTTGGCACAAAATTTGGGTAAAATTTTTATGATCCTATCTTGAAGAGCTTGATGAGAGCTTTCTAATGGTGACATTGAATTATCAGATATGAGATTTGGAAGAAAACCCTTACCCTAATTTTCTATTGATTTAGGGTTTTTACCTCATTTAAGAGCTCTCAGCTTATAGATCATAAAAATATGTTCAAGTCATTCATCAGGTGGTCAAATTATTTGAATAGATGATCAGAAGCTATATTTAGCAAAGCATAAAGAAAAAGCAATGATTAATTTAAAAAAAAAGAGATGAGTTTAAAAAAAACTTACGATCCAGCTTTTGGGGAGTTTCTTCACAAGAACTTTGAAAGCCTATATAAGAGAGGCATGTGCTCACCTTCTGAAGCATCCAATACCATATTTTCTGATGATTTTGGTGATGGATGTGCCTAAAGCACTTATGGGCAGCCATGGTGCACATATGGGCAGCTATGGAGCAGCTTTTGAAGCATATTAGGAGCAGCCATGGAGTTCTTCTTGGAGAAGAGTGTGCTCACACTCTTGCTAATTATGGAGAACACTTAGATATCCGTAGATTGGTGGTGTGGATCATCCATCTACATGATGTATTTGAAGATCCTCTTCTACATGAAGATTATGGAGTACTTCAAAGACATTGGATGGAGCTTAACATAAGATTGCATCTTATGTTAACTATTCAAGTACATATTCTCTTTATGCACACAGGTACTACTTGGAGCTTATAGAGGCGGTGGCATCCATATTTGGAGGAGTCCTATTTGGCATACATGAAGGCAGTGGCATCCATAAAGAAGAATCAGTACATGCATGCTACATGCATCAGATGAGGTGTTTCCAAATGAGGATTTCTATCACCAACATGTTAGCATTCTATGATAATTCTGTAAGTATGTGATCTATCACACACACATCTGATTTAGAGTCTTCCATAACCTAGAATTAGATTAGGGTTTGCTGAATATCAGTTTCAAACTGATCTTTCCTCTTTCAGTCACTCATTCTACAACTTATCAAGTCCTACATCTCATACATATTCAGATTTTTGTCCCTACATCTGAATATTCTTGTGAATTGTATACATTCACTCTTCCATCTATTTCTGTTCACATAGAGTGGTTGAGGTTCTGACTCCCACATTGTAAATTGACATTTGTATATATGATGGTGTGAGTAAGTAGTGGCTTACGTAACACTTTGAACATGTTTTCTAATCCCTCTCTATCTTTGTCTCATCATTGTATGATTAAGTGTTGTATGTTCATGTTTGTCAATTTTGGAAGATACTGGAATCTATGTTGTAGATCCTGGAATTTGTTATGGGCCTACCTAATTTCCAACATTTGGTATCAGAGCTCCCAGACTACCAACATCTGTGGAATTTGTTATGGGCCTACCTAATTTCCAACATTTGGTATCAGAGCTCCCAGACTACCAACATATGGTTTTAGAGCATCTTCTAACGTTTGACATATGACATACACACTTAATCTAGATGAGTAGAGATTTGAAATTTAGACAATCACTGTGGAGCATGAAGTTGATGATCTCTTAGCAGCCAAATACTTTTGGAAGTATGAAAATACTTTGCAGAAGAATTGCACGAAGGCCAAGACTTGATGAAGAGAAGGCTAATTCAAATTCAAGGAAAAACAATGGTTTGGAGAAGATGAAGGAACCACAACATCAAATCACATGTATAAGTTTCTACTATCAGATTGTCATTTCAAGGTCATATCTTAGAAGAGCAGTTATGAAGAATTTGAAGGATTCAAGAAGTGCTTTTAAACACTTTCATTAATTTGAAAGTTAAAGCATTAGCTACATCAAAACAAGTATCTAGAGGTTGTTCTTGACAGTTTTGATAGATCTCTTTCAAGGCAAGAAAGCTCATCTAAGAAGACAAATTTGGAGAGTATATTAGTTTTGTTTTTAGCCAACACAAGGTTGGAAGTTTTTTTATCAGGTTTTTTACCTAGAGAGGTAATTCAACATTCAGCCAACTCAAGGAAAAGGTTGGTGAATTTAGTCATATCGGTCAAATTTGAAGCAGAGTGTTGATTCAGCATATGATGAGATGGTAGAAGCATGTTTTATCTTCTATATTCACTTCCATTTATATACCATGTTTGTTTAGTCTCTTACTCTTGGAACTAAAGGAAGAGAAAAATTCATTTGAAGAAGTTAAAAGTGCTTGCTACTTCAAGATGAAGAAAATAAAAGGTATGGAAGAGAAGTTTGAAGACGTTGACATCATTAGGTGGAAGAAAGATGCAGAAGAAGAAGGTGATGGAGAGTGTTAATCTCCTAAAGAACAAGGTATCCTTGATGTTAGAACACTTCTATATCAAGAATAACTCAGAACCTTGATCAATTTTGGTAGACCAATGTCAAACTATCAAGATTTGCACTAACTGTGAAGAGAGTCACTACTTAGAAAAGTCTACTGCACTTAACTCATTATCAAATGTGTAACTTTTTTGATGAAACTTTTTACATGGTGTCAACTTAATATTATGTACCTTATCCAAGTTAAAAAATCTCAAAAGATTCAGTAGATCTTGCGAAATGATTCAAACAATCCACCTATGTCTAAAACTATACTTCTCTATAGTCGACTTTGACACCTATAACTTTTAATGAATAGTTCTCTCAAACTACAACTCGTTTATTCAAAAGCTTTTAGCCATAGGTAGCTTACCTTCCAAATTAAAGAATGAGTGCTTGCTTGCTCAAAACTTTACACTGTGGAAGGATAACTGACCAAAACATTAACATCAAATTTGCACCTATTGCAAACTTCACTTCTTCATATTTACACATGTAAATGTTCCTACTCTCAATTCTCTCAGTCTGATCACAATTAGAATCTAAACACTTGTACAAAGGTCAACCAACTATAGACTTAGACTCGTACAAAAGCATTTCACAAAAGATTAAACACAGAAGGAGTACTCAGCAAAAGATCGGGCGCAATTTTTCTTCTTCTCTGAAACTTTTTACATCTAAATGATGAGAGAGATCTTCTACACTTCTAAAGTGTTTAATGACTCTTACAACTTCTAATTCTTCATATCTCATGCTCTCTCATACTTGCCCTAACTTTCTACTTGTATATATAGACATATATGTACAAGCGCATGACCATAACAAAAGGTATAAGTGAGCTAACTACAAGTTAAATAGTGTGCTAACTACAAGTTAAATGTACATATGTAAACAAGTCTTCATTTCCTGAATGTGCACTCTCTTCAAGCTTCATAGGCTAATCTTTTCTTCAATCTTTGACTTCAATACTTCATCCAAAACATCAATTGATGGTTTTCATGTACCAACAGCCCCCCCTCAATCATCAATTGAGGTTTTCTCTATCTTCTTTATACCTGCCATGTCTTTAAATCTCTATAGCTTTGGTCCATCCAAGCTTTTGGTTAGCATATCTGCAATCTGATATTTTTATTGAAGTATGTATGACTTCAATCTCCTTATCAATCACCTTTTCTCTTAAGAAGTGATACTGAATCTCAATGTGTTTAGTCCTGGCATGAAAAACAGGATTAACAGCTAGATACAATGAACGCATATTATCTCCATGAATAGTGGGTGTACTTTGATCAGAGTCTTCAACCATATGAACCCTGTTGTATAATTACATGGGTCTAAGGGGTAGAAACCTTGGGTTTCTAGGTGTGAAACCCTTTGGATTTATGGTTTATTTACCCCTTTTAGATGGGTCTTGAACCTTAGGGTTGATTCTCTAAGGTTGAGTACCTTAGGCTTGATTGGAAGCTTCTGCTAGCCACTTGGTTTGTACGTGAAAGCTTGGAGAGTCTTCTTTTAGAAGCCATGTGATTTCATGTGATTTCCTAAGCTTGGAAACCATGTGAATACCTTAGGACCCATTTGATGGAAGGTACACATGTCTTCTTGAGAGGGACTTACCCCCTTGGACTTGGAGCTATATATTGGAGGGGTTGGTTGGGTGGAAACACATCTCTCTTCCTAGTGTGTGAGCTTGGCAAGTTAGTCTTCTTAGTTGTTGAGTTGTGGAGGCTATGGAGTCCTTTCACAACAGTGGTATCAGAGCATAGGAAGTAGGCTTGGACGAAGTTGAAGGAAGGCATGCACGTCGATTTCAAAGGTAAGCTTAACAAAGATTTGAGTGTATCTCCCAATCCATAGGTCGGATTTTGACGTGTAATATACCATTGGAAAGCTCTTGAAATGAGCATTCCAATGGAGAAACTAGATTGGGGATCCAAGATACCTAGCATGGGTGAGAACCAGGTTCAAGAGACCGAGGTTGAGAGCAAGGCAAGTCCGTAGGCTAGTTGCCAAGAAGCAGAAAGGCAAGGTTCAAGATACCAAGGTTGAGAGCAAGAAAAGTCCGTAGGCAAGTGACCAAGAAGCGGAAAGGCAAGGCTCAAGACACCAAGGTTGAGAGCAAGGCAAGTCTGTAGGCAAAGTGGCCAAGAAGCGGAAACGCAAGGCTCAAGAGACCAAGGTTGAGGACAAGATGGTTCAAGAGACTGTGTGAGGGTGAGGACATCAATCCAAGGGGAGAGCAAGGATTGATCATTGAGGACAATGATCTCTAGAAGGGTAAGAGAGTGTTAGACTCAAGATATAACAAGCACAAGATGGTTGAACCACACCCTAAGAGGAAGGATTAGGAAGTAATCCTCAACCATGGCCTTTGGGGAAAGTGGTTAGCCCATCATACTCCTAGCCAGTAGGTCTTCAATTTAAATCCCACAATTGGTATCAGAGCTAGGTTGATTCTCTCCCCTTCATGTGAAGAATTCAGATCATCTCTCGTGTGAGTAGTTGCTAACCGATCACGTGCATTCGCTCCCTTTCGGAGTAACTGACGTCGATAGAACGGAAGCTCATATTCTCTTTTTAAGAGATGCAAAATAATCAGCATGTGACCCCCCTCCCATTGGGCCACACTAGCCAAGGACGGGTGGCCACGCTCCTAATAGAAGAACCCTATTGACTGGGCAGTACAAGGGTATACGAGGATAGATGGCCACGCGCTCATGTCAATGTGGACGTGAGAGGAGAAGGAGTGCTCGCAAGCGCTTCTCTCTACTGCTGCTGGATTTCTGCCTTTTCCAGCGCCTTATATAGGCCGCAAACAATGCTCGTCACTGCGTATATGGGATTTAAAGATCCCATTTGAGAAAAAAGGAAGAACGAAGTGCGCCTCTACCCGCTGAGCGCCAATGCAGATTTGAACTCATGCTATCTACTACAGATGGTGGAGCGCCTTTACCAGTACGATATGAGAAAAAGAGAAGGACTTCCCATGCGGTTGAGCCATCCATGACAACTCCTCACATCTTCCACAATTAGTACGTGATAGGAAACTGATGCAGTTCTAGGATCATTCTGCTATCTCACCTCATCATCCAGATGGGTAGAAACACTCCGTCTATTTTCTACTGTGACGCAGCTTCGTTCAAGATCTTCGTCTTGCCGATGGACACCGCAACCATCATGAATCCTAGATGCTTTGCCCTTCTCAGTATGGGAGCCTCCAATATCGACTACGAACAAGGCCTCATTTTTTTCCTGGTATGTATTTTCTTCATCTGCAGCAAGAAAGGATCGAGAATGAAGAGGTGTTGCTTCCTGGCAATATTCCTCTTCTTCCGCCACCTTTTGTTACTACGAGGCGCAACAACCAGCTAAGTGGGAGAGACGAGATGAGGAGTACACCTCTAGCTCCTATTCGACATTTTTTTATGGATGCATGGAGTTTCCCATTATTTCTCTGCATGAGAAATCCGAGAAGATAAGTTTATACATTTTTTAATCTCATTTTACATATTGCATATGGGTTTACTTGCTATAATGTTGCTCATATGAGCTATTTCTTTTTATTACATGTGAATAAACCCACTAATGTGTAGTTTCATTGTAAGAGATTTTGAAAGGCGTGAGAGAAACTATGGAACAAAGTTCCATGGGACAAAATTCAATAAGCAGTGAGATCGGGTCATCCATTTAGTCTCTTTGTAGTGGAGCATTTGGGACAGGGATTAAAAAGAAAATATCCCCCAGGGGGTAGAAGAAAAAGAAAAGCTATGTTGTTTTGCACCTATGTTCTTTCTTGCACTTTATTTCATCCATGATTGAGTTTATGGTGGATCTCTTTTGCTCGAAGAATGACTTTACATTCCAGCACATGCATGTTTAATGGCATGAATTTATTTGGTCATCTTAGTAAAGGATGCATGTGTGTGATATCCATGAGCTATGCATAGAGGTTGCACCAATGGAATGCATACATTAATACATGAGTACTAAAAAGCAATGCATGATGGGACAACCATAAGTTTTGAAAACCTCCCCACTAGGATCAAAAGAAACAATGAGGTTTGGGTAAGCCTTTCATTAAAGTTTCTTCTCAATTTTCATGATATCCCATGCATTTAAGATTCACACATATGGGCACACAAGTAAGTATCCAGTGCCTAAAGGAGATTTCAACAATGAATGGGATGGGATGGCCCAAGCCTACCTCATCACTGTGAGGACATTCAAGCAAAGTCAAGGGATGGATGAAGCTTAATTTCTAGATAAGTGAACTCTTTTCTTTTCCTTCAAACTATGAAGCATGCATTGCATGTTGTCATAGAAAGGAAATCAGAAGTGGATGCATAGATTCAAGTGGCCCGGTTTTGCTTGGTCACATAGACAATTAGTCATGAAAAGGATTTGCACTATGCATTATGTTAACATGGGTTTGGAAAAGAAAGATGCATGAAAGTTTTTGCACCATCCTTTGAATGAAGAAAGTTCCAATTTGGGACTTTTGCATGCTTTAAGGAGAGGTTCAACTTCTGAACCTTATGCATGCAACACCTTTTCCAATAAAGATGGAACCATTTGGCATACACTAGTATGCATATGGAACATTTTACATGGGCGTTTGAGTTAAGAAGGAGATTAAATTCCTGAAGCTAAGCTTTAGTAGGATTTGATTTTATTGGTCTATAGGAATAGTGGTGATCAGGCCAATTGGCCACTATAAACCATGTAATTTCTTTATGATCGGCTTAGTATCTAAAAGCCAAATAATCCTAATTTCTTGAAAATACCTCAAGCTTAAAATCCCTCTTATGGAATTTTAAAAAAGCCCATGGCATGCCTGATCAGCAAGGCCATAGACTTAAGGTAGTAATACAAAAAATTTTCTCTCTTAAAACCACGAGAGAATGGTGGTAACCTAGAGCACTATGTTCTCAAAGCTCTAAGGAAGAGAAAATATGGTATAGAAAAAATCTTAGTTTTGGAAGATGCAAGTATTAGTGCTTTTTGTTCAAGAAAAGTTCTTTGTTTGAAAGAACTATAGAACTATTTGGAGCTTTACATTATTCTTCCAAGAAAAATGCAAGGCATGAAGAGAAGTTAAAAGTCAAGGGTTGTAATAAACCCTAAGTACCATTTTCTAAAGTCTTAGAAATAAAGGACTTTATAGTAAATGGAATTACCATCTACTTCAACATAGAGATTTGATTGGTAAGTCAATTATTCTTTCTCAAATTACTCATTCTGTCATAAAAGATGATATCTAGTTGAGATATAAACTAGCTCTATCATCAAGTGACATCAAAGGGATCTTGTAGAGTATATCTGAATCAAGGTATAATTGAAAAGCCAATTTTTTGAGACTAAGTTGCAATTGAGACTTGCTAAGTGGAAAGTCCATTGTAGCACATATGCTCTGTAGTGGAAATAACACTTACAAGTCCAAGAAGTAATAGATCTGACTTGATTAGAAGAAGGTTTGATCCCAAAACTTAAGCTAAAATTAGATTTAGTAAAGTGGAAGTGTAAGCCGGATGGTATGGGACATCTAGGTTTACACTACCACTAAAGAAAATTTGGTGGTATGGGACATCGAATTTGTGGTAATCTCAACTTGACATTTGGGACATTTGTTTTGTATGCTTGGACAAAAGAAAGCATAAAAAGCTCTAAATAGTTCTTTTAACCAGGAAGGACAATAAAAGATTGAAAATAAACTCTTTCAAATACTTTTGAAAGAGCACAATTTTTCAATTTACTCACAGGTAGTTTTCGAGGGTGAAAACTCTTAAGGAGGGGAGAAAGTCCCCAAGAACTTGTATCTTATGCCTTGAAAAGACCAAATAGGTTATTGCAAGGTAAAAAGATATGCAAGAAAGAGATAAAGTTGAAGTACTTCCTCGTATTCTAGTACTTCATTAGATCTTCCAACTAATTGAAGTTCTCAGAGATTGGGAATTCTCAAAGAACCCCAATGCAAGAGAAGACTTGCATATACCATTAGGATTGTATAAATCCTAAGTGGGATAGGAAAAGAAGTTGGATGAGCTATAAGCATAATCCTAAAAGTATATTGATGCTTCATACAGATAACATAACAGACGTTATGGATTCCAGTAGTATAGACCTAAGGAGTATGGCTTCTTGTATGAAGCATAATAGCTAGATCCCCAAGAAAAACCCATGGGTAAAGCATTGAACATGAAGGGATCTAATTGAGAAAGACCTAGTCTTATCTCTTATTTTGGCTAAAGAAGAAAAGAAAGCCAAAAGACCCAAATAGGGCAAAGATCAAGTCAAACTTAAAGTTTGATAAGATAAGTCACACCACATTAATGGTTAACCAAATATTTAAGTAAGATTAGAGGTGGTGTAATCTAAGCACCTTAGTCCTTGCTCTTATAAATTTGGTACCATTGTATGAAGGGCATTTATAAGGACAGAAAGGTGAGAAAGTATAGAGACAAAGTTATGTGGATTGGATTAGGAACCCACTGGTATGGGACGGTGGGTATTGAATCCCATTGAGTACTTTTTCTTGATGGCCAAAAGAAAAAGGGACTCATGATCCAATAGAAAACATCAAGAAGACAATGTCTAGGAATAGGCATCTTCTTCAGTTATCCTCTCAAAGGGAAAAACAATTCTTCCAACAAGATACAAAAGGATCTATCTCTCATAGAAGTAAAGGGACGATCAACTTCTTTGAGTTTGAAGGTAAACTCCAAAGGATGAAGCTCTAAAAACTTCATCCAAAATCATAACTTGAAATTCGAGAAACATAAAGATGATCTTAGGACAAGCTTGAAAGGAAGCTCAAAAAGATCATCTTTTGGATACTTGATATTTCAAGTCAATTGAAGAATAAGAAAGATCTAGTTACGATATCAACATAGGACATCTTTCATAGATCTAGAATATAAGGGAGAGAATTTTGGAAGGATCAAGAAGACCTTTAAGGTTTGAGATCCAACTAAAGATCCGTAAGGATTAAGCTATGAATAAATGATTGAAATAATCTATTTCTACTTATAACCTTAAAGATAACACGATCTTTTACACTATGAGTTCCCATCTTGGAACGTAGTTATAAAGATCTTAATCTTTTTGGAAAAAATAAGTAAAATAGGTTTCAATCAATTATAGTTAGATTAATCCTTATGGATTCTAGTCCATTAAAGTGGATTCTCAAAAATATGTAAAGTTTTGAAAGAACATTGAATCCACTTTTGGTAAGCTATTCAAATTCCCTCTGAAGATAAAGAGGATGTTATATCCAGATAATCCACCTTTACCATTCTATTGGTTAGGTAGGGATTATATAATAAAATTCCCCTCTAATTAGATTTATTGGAGGCGAATTGCAAACAAGAAAATCCACCCATTTCACTATAAGAGAGTGATTTGGGCAGGGATTATGAAAGATTCATCTTCCTTTTAGAACAAGTTGGATTCTAACTTGAGAGATGAATCTGATAAAGAAACCTCAAGTAGCATTCATCTATTTCTAGGTTCATGCACTAGTGGTGCAAAGAGATGGACCAAGGTAGCAATTTAGCTAAAGTAACTTTGACTCCACCTAATTCACATGTTTGAGCTTTGGAGACCAAGATGACACATGGCTTAAACAAAGGAAATAGGCAGGGAGGTTCTCTTCCACCCTTTTCATTCTTTCCATACTTTGCATTCGACTTTGTTCGTTTTCGTATGCAAACTAGATGGAACTTTGAATGATTGGGGCAGGGAATTAGAACACACATGGATTCTCCTCTTTTTAGATTCAATCGCGGTAGAATTCCCCTTTTGAATTAAGAGGCGGACTCAGAGAGATGAAAGCCATGATGCTTGAGATTGATCATGGAGCACGGGGGGATACCCCAAGATATATATCTCCACTCATTTCCGAGGACGGAAATGCTTTTAAGGGGGGGAGAATGTTGTATAATTAAATGGGTCTAAGGGGTAGAACCCTCCTTTGCAGCTTCAACGATACCTTTATACTCTGCCTCTATAGATAATAAAGCAATTGTATGTTGCTTCTTAGAACACCAAGAGATTAACTTATCTCCCACATAACATAAATATCCATATGTTGATCTCCTATCATCAGGGTTACCCACCCAATCTGTATCACTATATATCTTGATGTTTGTATCTGATGTAAAACCATAAAACAAACCTTCTTTGAGTTTACCTTTAATGTACCTCAACACTCTTTGTCCTGCAACCCAATGTTCTTTCCTAGGACAATGCATGAATTGAATTAACACTCCAACTGCATATGACAAATCAGGCCTACCTAATGTAGCATAGATTAGACTACCAACTAGACTTTGATATAGCTTCATATCCTTGAATTCTTCTCCTCCATATCTGCTCCATTTGTGATTCACCTCTGTTGGAGTAGGTGCTACCCTGCAATCTTCCATTTTAAACTTGATCAACAAGTTCTTCAAATACCTTTCTTTGAGTCACATACACTCCATGAGGAGTATATGAGATCTCCATGCCCAAGAAATATGACAAGTCTCCCAAGTCACTAATCTTGAACTCTTTCTCCTCATCTAGATAGAAAAAAAAGGTTCAATACAACTTGTTAAGGATAATTCTTCTAAAGGGGCCAAGGCCTACTTTAAACCATACAAAGCTCTCTTGAACTTACATACATATTATGAATACCTTTTATCTCTGAACCCTTGTGGTTGCTCCATGAAAACATCATCTGAAATATAACCATTAAGAAAAGCATTCTTCACATCTAATTGACATAATCTCCAACCTTTACATGAAGCAATGGCTATGAGTGTCTTGATGGTTGGCCAGAGGACTATAGGTCTCATCACAATCCATACCATATGTCTGAGCAAAGCCTTTCACAACAAGTCTAGCTTTATACCTAGACACACTTCCATCTCCAAACCTCTTTGTTTTGTAGACCCATTTGCATCCAATGATCTTCTGACTATTTGGTTTAGGTACCAAATCCCATGTATCATTCTCCATCAATGCATCATACTCTTCATGTATAGCTTTATCCCAATTATCTTTACCTTTTGCCTCTTCATATGTAGAAGGATCTTCATCTGCTTTCACCATGTAAGCATAATCTTTAGTAGTCAAAAAAGAAGTATCATAGTTATACTTTGTAGGTTGTCATTTGTGTCTTGATGACCTTTTGAGTTCTCCACTTCTTGAAGTTTCTAGTTCATCTCTTCCACAAAAACTCCATCATTAGTGAACCTTACTTCATAACCTTTTTCAACAATTTGCCCTACACTTATGAGATTCTTTGGAATTGTAGGAAGATACAAACCTTACTCAAAAGAGTACTTCCATCCTTGGCCTTCACTGATCCAATTGACTTCACATTGGACTTTGTATTATCACCTGTTTGAACTACATGATTAGTTACCTTATTCTCCAAATTAGTCATCAAAGCTATGTTATCACTCAAGTGATTGCTACACCCTGAGTCAATGTAGAAGACTCTTTCGTCTTCACTTTGTCTTTCACAAGTTGCATTCATAATCAAAGTTGAATCCTCCTTCTGATCTGAAGCATAATTGTAGTAGGTATTGTTTGAAGTGTTTCGATGGCGATGCACCACAATGCGCTCTCCTTCTCGAGAGCTCTATGATGATATGCTCAGAGTAGAAAAACGAGCTCCTGGGGTCGCACATAGTACTCCGCACAGAGGCACAGTACACAGGGAGCACGAAGACAGACTTTTTAGGTCTTACAAATGCGGTTGAACTTGCAGTCTGTGACTGACCAGGCCACTATATGTTTTATTAAAGAACATATACAAAGAAGTGTCCGGTGGCCATTTGGCCTTTCACATGGACACTAATGGTAACCATCTCCCACTAAAGGCCAATATGGTCAGAGTAACTATGGGAGAAAAAATAAATAATGATAAAGAATACCTGAGTGGAAGTATACAAACTATACCTCCCACCTGATGGGCATGTTACACAGTATACAAAGTGACTGCGTAAGATCAAGAATCAAGTAACCCCCATCAAGTGACAACAATGTTGAAAGCTATCCTATGGTAGAGCTTTAGTCAAAGCATCTGCAACATTATCTCGAGTGTGAACCTTCTCAAGAATAATGCTATCAATGGCTAAGCAATCTCTAATGAAGTGATACCTCACCTCAATGTGCTTGGTCTTTGCATGATAGACCGGATTCTTAGCCAAAGCAATGGCACTCTGACTATCACTGAGCAAGTGAGGTACATGCTGAGGTAAACCCATATCACAAGCAAGACGAGAAAGCCACAATGCTTCCTTACATGCCTCACTTGCTGCAACATACTCTGCTTCTGTGGTGGAAACAGTTGTACATTCTTGAAGACGAGATCTCCAAGAGATAGCACCTCCAGCAAAATGAAAAATGTACCCTGATGTAGACTTACGATTGTCTACACAACTAGCATAGTCAGAATCTGTGTGACCAATAATGGATGCTTTTCCTCTACCTAAGCATAGACACTTGTCCTTAGTGCCACTCAGATATCTCAAAATCATTTTGACCGCTTCCCAATGTTTCTTGCCAGGATTAGACATATATCTGCTCACAATTCCCACTGCAAATGCAATGTCTGGTCTCGTAGCTACCATAGCATACATGAGACTACCAACAGCAGACTGTTAGGGAATTTTGGTCATGAATTCCTTTTCCTCATCTGATTTGGGGCAGTCATCCTTGCTCAATTTCACATATGTGGGTAAAGGTGTACTAAATGCCTTTCCACCCTGCATATTGAATCGGTGTACTTTGCATATGTACTCACTTTGAGACAAGTATATGCATCTTTTACTCCTATCACGAGTAATGTGCATGCCAAGAATGTGTTTGGCATCCCCCAAATCCTTCATATCAAATGTCTGACTCAACTTCTTTTTGAGAATTGACAAATCATAAGAGGACTTCCCAGCAATCAACATATCATCGACGTAAAGTATTAAGCATATCAAGCTACCATTAGAACATCTCTTTGTGTAGAGACAATGATCCTCATTGCTCCGAGAATAGCCTTGGGATTTCATAAAAGCATCAAACTTTTGGTACCATTGTCTAGGAGACTGTTTAAGTCCATATAAGCTCTTCTTGAGCTTACAAACTAGAATTTCCTTGCCAGGAACTACATAACCCTCTGGTTGTTCCATATAGATCTCATCTGTAAGATCTCCATGCAAGAAAGTTGTTTTCACATCCATTTGGACTAGCTCTAAGTCCTCCATTGCAACGAATCTAAGTCATCTTGACCACTGGAGAGAAGATTTCCTTATACACATGGATCTAGATGAGGGATTAGTATCATTACATTTTTGTACCTCATCTAGATCATAGGCACTACAAATCCAGACATTGAAATGTTGAAGGCACCATTGAAGAAAAGCATTACTGTCAAGAAAGGCCTCCTTACTTCGGATATTCATAAATACTTCAACTTCCAGAATCAGAGCTCTAGGTTGTAAATCCTTGTGAATAGGTTTCAATTCCTGTATCTCCTCCTCTGTTAGGCCATGTTGAATCTTTGGAAGGTCCCTTTCTATCTCAATAAATTCTGGTTCCATTATCACATGATCAAACCTCTATTGTTTTTTTGACTTGCCTAGTATTTGTTTAGGCTCTTCATTGCCTTTTGGTATAAACACTATTACAGGATTAGTTTGAGTTGAAACTGATACTTTCTGCTCAATTGTTTCTGCAATAAGATTAGTTTCAGTTGAAATAGGACATGTTTGGGTTGAAATAGGACATGTTTGGGTTGAAATAGGATTAATTTGAGTTGAAATTGATACTTTATTTATTTTTTTTCCTTTCTGGGCATCTTTGTGCTCAACTTCTGTTGCAGCCTGACGTTGACTTGCTGAGGATGTAAGACTCTCTTTTGTAGCAGCTGTAGATGGAACTTTGTTCTTTATCTGACCTATAAGCCAAACGTCATTACAACTTACAATCAATGACACTATTAGTCTATAAAAAATTGTATAGAATAGGATAAATACAATCAATAACATCGTTACAAAATAGGCTAAATACAAAATCCTATGAGAGCTAATCGATTTGGACAATGTCACATGTGGATATTAACCATTACAAAGAGGTGTTGTAAGAAGGTGAATAGTAGAACTAAATAGTGAAATTAGTTTCCTCACTTTGAAACTATTTACTACTATCCAAATCATATCATTGTAAAAAGGCATCATGAGAGGAACGATTGTAAAATTCATACAAATGCATTCCTAATGTCTATGATGGTATTAAGACTTCAAATTATTTCCAAATTGGTGCTTAAGTTATGGAAAAATGCCATTTTGCCCATATAATACCAAAAGAAGAATTGTTTACATCATTACAATCAATGACACAATTGAGCTATCAAATATGTAGAGGGTATATAATACAAGGCAGAGACAACAAAATATTTTAATAACATCGATAGGCTGATCACAAACTGTGATGATAACTAATAGATTTAGATGATGCCACACATGCGGATAGTAACCATTACAAAGGACAATGATGTAAGAGGGTGAACACTCGTACTATTCTTTCAAAAGATCCTCTATATTAGGTAGAGCACCTCCGTTCAAGTGTGAACGAGTAGTCTGCCACCTTGTAATTGGGTGCAAATGGCTTGGCTTCTTCTGTCATTTCACAGGTGCTTGCAAATGTCTTTTTGCATTTGCCATAATTGTGCTAGAATGGCATCCTCTTGTACATGAACACCTACATCCTTTGTTGGGGATCCACACATGTTAGAAATTGAGGCTGGGTTACAATAGTTTTGCTTCGACAAGGTTTCAATTGTAGCATTCGTTTGAAGAACATCTATATGTGGACTCTGATCAGGATGAAAAGTTAGACTCTATAGATGACCGTTGTTTGAACAAACAAGGAGATCATTATCAACTACAGAGTTGTGACTACCTAGATGAATGAAGATTGGGCATAAGTCCTACTTTCAGCTAATGGTGTACGTCCAACATTTTCACTTGTCCCAAGCTCCCTATCGTATGCAAACAACTAACAAAAAACTAGATCCTTAGTAATCTCGAATTAGTAACGAGCTAATTAGTAATAGCTAACTACTAACAACTTCAAACAATCACCTACTTAGTAGTAGCTAATTAATAACAAGCTAATTAGTAATAGCTAATTACCAACAACTAACCAAGAACTAGTTACTTTGTAATAGCTACTTAGTAACAAGCTAATTAGTAAGGATTGATTCATTATAGCAAATTAATAATAGCTAGTTAGTAATAGCTAATTAGTAATAGCTAATTCAATGCTAATTCATAATAGCTAATCAGTAATAACTAATCAATAATAACTAATCAATAATAGCTAATCAGTAATAGCTAATTTGTAACAAACTAATCAATAATAGCTAATTCGTAATATCTAATTAGTAATAGTTGATTCATAATAGCTAATTAGTAATAGCTACTTAGTAATAGATACTTAGTAATAGCTAAGTACTAACAAACTAAAATTCATAATAGCTAATAAGTAATAGATGATTAGTAACAAGCTAATTAACAATAACTTACTTATAAGCTAACTAAGAACTAGCTACTTAGTAATAGCTAATTAGTAATAGCTATGAAGAATTAGCTACTTAATAATATCTACTTAGTAATAGCTACTTAGTAATAGCTAATTAGTAATATCTATTTAGTAATACTTACTTAGTAATAGCTACTTAGTAATAGCTAATTATTAATAGCTAATTGGTAACAAACTAATGTATTAATAACTATTTCTAACAGCTAACTAACGAGCAACTACTTAGTAATAGCTAATTGGTAACAACTTAATTATTAATAGCTAATTACTAATAAGTAACCTAGAGTTAGCAACTTAGTAATAACTAACTAGTAACACGTTAATTAGTTACAAAGAACTAACCATAACCATATACTTAGTAATAGCTAATTAACTAGCTTATTAGTAATAGCTAATTAGTACTAGTAATTTCAAACAAGTAACCAAGGATTAGCTACTTAGTATTAACTAACTGGTAACAAGCTAAATAGTTATAGCTAATTACTAATGGCTAACTAAGAACTAGCTACTTAGTAATAGCTAATTGTTAACAAGATAATTAGTAATAACTTAGTAACCTAGTAATAGATAAATAATAACAAGCTAATTAGTAATAGATACTAACAAGTTACTATTGGAAATTAGGTAGGCCGATAACAAATTCCACAAGTCCCATAGGTCTAGGATCTACAACATAGATTCTAGTATCTTCCAAAATTGACAAACATGAACATACAACACTTAATCATACAATGATGAGACAAAGATAGAGAGAGATTAGACAAAACATGTTCAAAGTGTTACGTAAGCCACTGCTTACTCAGACCATCATATATACAAATGTGAATTTACTATGTAGGAGTTAAAACCTCAACCACTCTATGTGAACAAAAATAGATGGAAGTGTGAATGTACACAATCTACAAGAATATTAAGACGTAGGAACAGAAATCTAAATATGTATAAGATGTAGGACTTGATACGTTGTAGAAGGGTGAATATGAGTGACTAAAAGAGAAAAGATCTATTTGAAACTGATATTCAGCAAACTTTAATCTGATTTTAGGCTATGGAAGACCCTAAATCAGATGTGTGTGTGACAGATCACATACTTAAAGAATTAGCATAGAATGCTAACATGTTTCTAATACAAATCCTCATACTCATGTGGAAACACCTTCTCTAACACCTCATTTGATGCATGTAGCATGCATGTAGTGATTCTCCTTTATGGATGCGACTGCCTTCATGTATACCAAATATAACTCCTCCAGATATGGATGCCACCGTCTTCGTAAGCTCCAAGTAATACTTGTGTGCATAAAGAGAATATGTACCTAAATAGTTAACATAAGATGCAATCTTATGTAAAGCTCCATCCAATGTCTCTGAAGTACTCCATAATCTTCATGTAGAAGATGAAATTCCAATACATCATGTAGATGGATGATCCACACCACCAATCTGCTGATAGGTAAGTCTTCTCCATAAGCAAGAGTGTGAGCACACTCTTCTCCAAGAAGAACTCCATGGATGCTCCTAATATGCTTCAAAAGCTACTCCATAGCTGCCCATATGTGCACCATGGCTGTCCATGTGTGCATCAGCATATCCATCACCAAAATGACCAAACATGATGATATTGGATGCTTCAAAAAGTGACCACATGCCTCTCTTATATAGGCTTTCAAAGTTCTTGCGAAAAAACTCCCCAAAAGCTGATTGTAAGTTTTTTTTAAAACTTATCGCTTTTTGTTTTAAATTGATCCTTGCTTTTTCTTTATGGTATTGCAAAATATAGCTTTTGATCGGCTATTCATACAATTTTACCACCTGATGAATGACTTGAACATATTTTTATGATCTATAAGTTGAGAGCTCTTAAATGAGATAAAAACCCTAAATCAGCAAAAAAGTAGGGTTAGGGTTTTCTCCCAAATCTTATCTCTGATAACTGAATGTCATATACCATTAGAAATATCTCATTAAGCTCTTCAATATAGGATCATAAAAATTCTACCCAAATTTTGTGCCAAAAATGACTAAGTACTGAAATTAGGGTTTTTGGACTAATGTGACATTGATTTCCAACAATCCCCCCTGCAATGTCATATTGGTACAAACTAAAGTGGATATGAAACATTCATCTGCAAATTGGCATAAGCTTCAAACTTGTCCTTTAAGATTTGATCTTCAAACTTTATCTTCAAAAGTCTTCTTCAAAACTGAATTTGAACTTCTTCAAACTTCAAAAATTTGAATTTGCTGAATATGAACCATAATACCTGAGAAAATATGCAAAGATATCCAATAGTGTTAGCATACATCAAGCAATTACTGCTTGACAACATATGTAGCATGAATTGACTCTGAATCTGCTATCTCCTATCTTCTCAAACTTGTAAGCATACACTAGGATCCACATATTTGCATTTACCTTACAAAAGGTTTCTCAACATACTTCTGTTGTTTCATGTAGATACACTAAACAAATAAAAAATTGAATCCATCTTGGGACTTGTGACTGACAACTGATAACTTAGTGTATTATGAACACTAGTTGGTTCATCTCTGATTCTACTCAACTTTCATGAGTCTCACCAAAGTTTCATATCTTTGATGTCATCTTGTCTTCATCCTTGTTCTATCTATAAGTCTTTCATACCTCTTTCCTTCAAAGTCTAATATAATTATATATGTGTGCACCTCATAAGTAATAGACCTCTCTGAAATATCAGGCTTCTTTGTAATAGAACTCTTCAACTTTCTCCCGAACAGGAACATCCAATAGAAACTTTCTCTAGACATTCTCCTTCTTCTTTCTTCTTCAAAAGCTAGAACATAAAGAGAAACTGACAAAGGAAATATAGGAATACCTGTAGGGTTTTGGATGATCACCCCCTTGGATGATTTAACACTAGTATCCATAATTCTTCAAAGTATATCAGGCTTTATGAAATCTGGAACGTCTTCCTTCTTTCAATAAATCTGATCTTTAATGATTTACTGTTGCTACCATATCATCAATACCTGTGTTTGAAACAAAAATTTGAACCCTTTTTATTAGCACTGCAGATGCCAATAGCTT
Source organism: Ceratopteris richardii (assembly GCA_020310875.1). Classification (NCBI taxonomy): domain Eukaryota; kingdom Viridiplantae; phylum Streptophyta; class Polypodiopsida; order Polypodiales; family Pteridaceae; genus Ceratopteris; species Ceratopteris richardii. The sequence continues at coordinate 54,947,234 of CM035443.1, forward strand.
TGACTGCCACTCCTCAACTTCCCATAATCTAGAATAAGGTTAGCTGATCTATTACATCATAACAAAAAAACTTTGATGAAAGCACTTTAGGATTCATAATCTTCTACAACATAAGTAAGTATCTCCTTCTATTTCTCTACAACACTAATCTGATAGAATCTATATCTTTGACTTACTTCTTCGAATGCTAAGAACTTTACAAACAAAGGATACACATCTGACTCAAAGATACTCAAGATATTCAAGATCATAGATCTCTCCAACAAAATACCTGTGTAGAATCTGCTCTCATCAAACCTTCATGACTGAATGTTTGATTTGCTACTTGAATGACTCTAAGTTTCCATGCTTCTTACATTAATTTGTAAAACTTACAAAAGTGGACAAACTCTCATCTTGAAAACTCCAAAAGCTACAAGTTGATACTTCGTATCTTCATATTCTACCTGGGTGAAATGTGAAAGTATCTACTTGACTTTCTTTTGGCTAATTCCACTTCTTAATCAAGTGATAGGATCTGATGGAACACCTTTTTGAATACAAGCATGTATCCAAAAAATCAAGACAAACATTGAAAGTAGATTCTCCATCTGACTCGTATATTAAAAAAAATATGATTTTTTCTGAATTTTTCTGAATTTTTCTGAAAATACTGAATTTTTTGAATCTTTTGAAAATACTGAATTTTTTGGATTTTTTGAAAATACTGAATTTCCTGAATTTTCTAAAAATACTGAATTTTTTGAAAATACTAAATTTTTTTATTTTCTTTGAAAATATTGAATTTTTTGAAAATACTGAATTTTTTGAGTATACTGAATATACTGAGTATAAGGTAACTTTTCCAAACAAAAAAACTCATTCCAAGTCTCCAACATCTGCTATAGATACTCTTTTACCTCAAGAGTTAGATAAAGAAGAAAAATACTTCTCTGCAACTTGTCATATACCAAGTAGCTCTGAATTGACACTCCAAGAATTTTTTGAGGGAACATATAAGCTGCCTGTAAAATCTTTAACTTATACATAACTCATACACATATGAGTCAAAACATGTAAGCTGTCTTAGATTTATGCTACTTTTCTTTCTTTGTCAAAACCTACTAAAACATGACCGAAAGTAATGCAAAACAAGAAACTGCTTCTTCTTTACGCATCTTCTTCACACAAGATGTTCTCATAGAATTGTCTTTAGATGTAGAGGATAAAAGTAGGAAAAGTATATGGAAAATTTAAGAGGAAAAAGAATTCTTACTTTCCCTTTGGAATTATTGGACCTTCTGTTGGTACATGATAACCATCAATTGATGTTTTGAATGAAGGATTGAAGTCAAAGATTGAAGAAAAGGTTAGCCTATAAAGCTTGAAGATAGTGCACATTCAGGAAATGAAGACTTGTATACATATGCACATTTAACTTGTAGTTAGCTCACTTATACCTTTTGTTATGGTCATGAGCTTGTACATATATGTCTATATATACAAGTAGAAAGTTGGGGCAAGTATGAGAGAGCATGAGATATGAAGAATTAGAAGTTGTAAGAGTCATTAGACACTTTAGAAGTGTAGAAACTCTCTCTGATCATTCAGATGTAAAAATTTTCGGAGAAGAAGAAAAATTGCACCCGATCTTTTGCTGAGTACTCCTTCTATGTTTAATCTTTTGTGAAATGCTTTTGTACAAGTGTAAGTCTATAGTTGACTGACCTCTGCACAAGTTTTCAGATTCTAATTGTGAAAAGACTGAGAGAATTGAGAGTAGGAACATATACATGTGTAAATGTGAAGAAGTGAAGTTTGCAACATGTGCAAATTCGATGTTAATGTTTTGGTCAATTCTCCTTCCACAATGTAATGTTTTGAGCAAGCAAGCACTCATTATTTAATTTGCAAGGTAAGCTACTTATTGTTGGGGTGATCGACGTCTTCGGTAGTACCGCTTTTATACCTCTGATAGTAGTAAGCTTCCGGTACCACCCGTCTGCCGCAGCAAAGACTCGAACGTTATCAAGCCTGCGGAAATTCGCTGCGCCACCGAATTAGTGTTAAACTACAGTGATGTTAGAACACCTCTATAATCAACAGTAGCTTAACAAGGCTTTTGCCACTCAAACTGTGCTTTGAATTCTCTTGAAAATTCCACCAGAACTTCATCGGACTGTCACTGGACTGTCACCAAAATTTACCAGAATCTTACCGGAATGATCTTCAATTCTGTTCGTAATTGTTTCAAATGTTTATACATGAAACAAGGAAGTGATGAGTGAAATTTCCTTACTGACAGAACTCTTCCTAAAGTTTAGAGGAAAACTTCATCAGTTCAGAGTGCTATTTTCGGTCCGACTTTGTACTGTGTGTACATATCCATTTCACCGGAAACTTTGATCCATATAAAGTAGAGACTTCTAGCTACAAGATAAGCTATGTCTCATACAAAACTCTATATTATTCTGCGAGATATACTTCGTGTTCCTTCTCGAAAACACGTTTATTGAGTAAACCGTAAGTGACCAAAAGTACGTATACGGTGAAACTGTAACTATTAACTAACTTTAACCGTAAAATGGAATATTTAAACTTCTACTCATACAAAGAATGCGCGCATAGCTTCCACATGAACATGTGTTTTCTATTAGAGAAGATGTGTACAAACAAGCTTGGCCTCTTCTTGCTCAAGCTATAGAAACTCTCCTACACTGAGTAGTTTCTTATTACCATCCCTCTCAGATGAATACATGACATTTCAGATTTCTGTTATTCATCTTTACATACGTGATCTATGGTGTCTTCTATACTACATACGCGATCTCTGGTGTCTTCTATCTCTCTCTCTATCTGTATATCTGTATCTCTGCGTCTCTGCGCTTCTGCTATATTTCATCTCTCTCTCTTGCTCGATTCTTGATTGATATATATATAGTCTTCATTCTTCCATGCTCTTCCGTGCCTTTCACTTTCGGTATGCTCCACGATCCTTCTTTATGTGCGTTATGCGCACTCCCCTGTTCACTACTCTGTTACACGTCCTGTTCTCATATTTACAATTCTTGATTCGATTTTCTGATTCTGCACATTGTATAGTTCGGTCGTGCTTCTTTAATTTTGCTTCTCTTTGTCTTTTCTCCTTCCCTTTTTTTTTGTCTGGATGCCAAATTCGTGAGTGCTTCTTCAATAGCTCCCCCTCAATCACTAATTTGCATCTTCCGGTCTTCATATATCTTTCTTTCCTTTATACCTGCCTTTTCTTTGAATCTGTTTATCTTTGTTCCATCCAAACTCTTCGTCAGCATATCTGCAATCTGATCTTTTGTCGGAGTGTATACAATTTCTAACTCCTTCTCCATTACCTTTTCCCTCAGGAAATGATACTGAATCTCTATGTGTTTTGTTCTTGCGTGAAACACCGGATTCGCTGCAAGATATAGAGAGCTCATATTGTCTCCATGTATAATTGGTATACCTTGATCAATGCCCAAGCTTTTGAGCAAGGTCTGCATCCATATTACTTCTTTAGCTACTTCTACCAGTCCTTTGTATTCAGCTTCTGTTGATGATAAAGCCACTGTGTGCTGTTTCTTTGAGCACCAGTTTACTAGCTTATCTCCTAGGTATATCATATACCCATGTGTTGATCTTCTGTCATCCTGGTTACCTACCCAGTCTGAGTCATTATGACTCTCAAATTTATATCTGATGTATAAGGATAGTATAATCCTTCCTTAATAGTTCTCTTTATATATCTGAGAACTCTTTGACCTGCAATCCAATGTGGGTCTTTCGGACAATGCATAAACTGTGATAAAACTCCCACTGCATAGCTCAAGTCACGTCTCGTCAGTGTAGCATAAATCAGACTTCCTACTAACGACTGATACTTTGTCATATCTTTGTAATCTGCACCATCATATTTACTGAGTTTGTGATTGACTTCAAGCGGTGTTGAAGCTTCCATTCAGAAGATACCTTTCTTGTGATACATATACGCCGTGATCTGTATAAGTGACTTCCATTCCAAGAAAGTATGACAACTTTCCTAGGTCACTGATCTTAAACTCCTTTTCAAGCAGTTTCTTCACCTCTGTGATTCCAGCATCTGAGGTACTTGTAATTATTATGTCTTCTACATAAATGCAAATGTAGATCATTCCTTCGTCTGTTCTTTTAATGAGTAGACTTGCATCTGCCTTTGAACTTTGGTATCCAAGTTCGTTTAGATACTTCACGAGTCTGTAGTTCCAAGCTCTTGGAGCTTGCTTTAGTCCATAAAGTGCTTTTCTTAACCTGCACACAAATTTTGGGTATCTGGAGCTTACAAACCCTTCAGGCTGCTGCATGTAAACTTCATCTGATATATATCCGTTCATAAATGCATTCTTAATGTCTAGCTGACTTAGCTTCCATCCTTTTGATGCTGCTATAGCAATCACTGTCCTTATGGTTGACATTTTTGCCACCGGACTAAACGTCTCGTCGTAATCTATGCCATGCGTCTGAGCATAGCCTTTGACTACCAGTCTAGCCTTATATCTGGCTATCCTTCCATCTGCAAGCTTCTTTAATTTGTAAACCCATTTACTTCCAATTACTTTCTTACCATTTGGTTTCGGAACAAGTTCCCATGTCTTGTTCTCCTCCAGTGCTATAAACTCTTCTTCCATTGCTTCTTCCCATTGCTTCTTTCCTTTAGCTTCAACATAGCTCTAAGGTTCTTCATCATCTTTGACCATATATGCATAGTCTTTCTGAGTTATGTATGAAGGATCATACGAGTACCTTTCCGGTTGTCCTCTAATCCTACTTGACCTTCTTGGTTCACATTCTTCATAAGTGTGTGAATACACTTCTTCATCTTCATTTCTCATACCTGATCCGGTCCTAGACGTACTTGCCTTCATATGATCTTCATCTCTATTTACCTGCACAATTGATTTCCCTTTCTCTTTTCTTCTTACCTCTTCTTCAAATTCTTCAGTCGTATGACTTTGATCTGTATACCAACTTTTCTGTTCATCAAACGTAACATCTCTTGAAACAATAAACTGCTTAGTTAGAAGACTCCATAACCTCTAGCCCATCTATCTTTCATCGTATCCGATGAACAAATATTTTTCTGCTTTTGGTTCAAGCTTATGTCTAAGTTGAGACGGTACATAAGCATAAGCGTCTGATCCAAACACTTTGCAGTGATCAAGTGTTGGCTTCTTTCCCCACCAAGCTTCATAAGGGGTCATTCCATCTAAAGCTGTACATGGTAGTCTGTTTACCAAGTATGTCGCTGTGTTTACGGCTTCAGCCCAAAGATAATTTGGACAATCCTTCTCGTTTAACATGGCTCGTGCAAACTCAACTAGAGTTTGGTTCCTTCTTTTTGCTACTCCGTTTTGTTGCGGTGTATACCTGCAAGTTATTTCTCTTTTGATACCTGCATTCCAAAGATAATCATTGAATTCTCGGGAGAAGTATTCTCCCCCTCCATCAGACCTCAGTCTCTTAAGCTTTCGTCCTATGAGTCTTTCAGCATATGCATGAAAATGCTTGAAGGCTTCAAATACTTTTGATTTTTCTTTTAAGACATATAACGTTATCCATCTTGTAGCATCATCAATGAATAAAACATAGTACCTTGAACCGTTGATCGATCCTTCTTTTGTTGGACCCCATACATCTGTATGTATGAGTTCAAGTACTCCATCATGTTTGAATCCTTTCTTCTGGAAAGGTAATCTGTGGGCTTTTCCCATCTGACAAGCTTCGCACTTATGAATCATATGTTGGTTCTGTACGTTGGGTAAACCCACTACAGGCTGATTTGCAATCATAGCTTTAATTCCTTATTCATTAAAATGACCTAATCTCTTATGCCAGAGATCAAGTTCTGTAATCACCTTTTCATTATGTGTGAGCAATGCTTGGCCAATGTTCCCTTGTACTCTTAAAGTAAAAAGTCTGCCTTCTTTCTTACCAGAGATGATCTGATTGTATCCGTTCTCGGGATCTTCTACAAATACTCCTTTATTTGTAAATCTGACCTGAAAACCTTTCTCAACTATCTGTCCTACGCTGATCAAATTTTTTGGTATTGTCGGAACATACAAAACATTGGTTAGCAAATCTGCTCCACTCTTACACTTCACTTTTCCAATTGAATGAACACTATGTCTTGTATTGTCACCTGTTTGAACAGTGTGACACGAACTACCTTTTTCCAGTTCTGACATCAATTCTATATTTCCTGAAAAATGATTAGAACATCCGGAGTCAATGTAAAATACCTTTAGGTCTTCGTTTTTTGATATGCTGATAGAGTTCATCATCAACGATGTATGAATTTCATTCTGCGTGTCATTTGCATAGTTGTTGTAGGTGGTGTTGTAGGATTGATTTTGTCCCCAACTTCTTGTTCCACCTCTGCCATAGCCTCTTCTTTGGTTTTGTCTACCTCTTTGATATCTTCCGCTTCTGCCTCTGCTATTACTATTCTGATTTTGATTTGAACCTTGTTGATTATGCCAATAGTCATAAGCCAGATGATTACTTAGTCCACAAATCTAGCAAGCTTTCTTGTTGATATTCTGACTGCTTCTTCCTCTTCCAAAGCCTCTTGCTCTTCCTCTACCGGTGCCTTTGCCTCTAGCATAATAAACCTGAGAACTCGACTCTTCTTCATCTTTTGACTTACCTTTATCTCCTTTCTTTTTGTTCTTCATGTACATTGCAGAGCTTTGTCCTTTATCTCCATCTCCTTTCAGGTCTTGCTCATATGTGAGCATCAATCCTAGCAATCAATTTAAATCTGGAACAAAATGATTTAAAGAGAGTTCAGTTGAAAGTACAAAAGGTTTCCATCTTTCATCTCCTCTCAAACCTGTGAGCACTTGCGCTATCAATCTGTGGTCTTCGATATCTTCATTTATGGATCCAAGACTGTCTGCTAGATCCTTCATTTTAGTAACATAGTCACTAATGCTTTGATTCGACTTCTTTTTGGATGTTGTGAATTCGGACCATAAGCTAGCCTTCCTCACTTTCGTAGTATTTTGGAAATGGTCCTCCAACGCACTGCATATGTCCTCCGCTGTTTCCAGGCCTCTAATATGCGGTAATAGATAATCTGTAACAGTACTATAAATGTATGCTCTTGCCGTTGCATCTTTCTTCTGCCACAGCTTTAAGGCTTCCAATTCTTCTTCCTTTGGTTGTCTGTTGACTTCAAAGGTCGGCTTCTTTTCTTCTCCGGTCACATACATCATTAAGTCCTTACTCATAAGTAAGGCTTCCATGCACATTACCCATGCGGGATAATTATCTCTGTCCAACTTGTCAATAGAGACATGTTCTGCCATGATCTTCTTGTTTTCTTTCTTTACTCTGACACCTCTTGTTAGATTTTACGGTTCTGATATCACTTGTTGTGGTGATAAACCTGCTCTGATACCACTTGTTGGGGTGATCTACATCTTCGGTAGTACCTCTTTTATACCTCTTTTATACCTCTGATCCACCCGTCTGCCGCAGCAAAGACTTGAACCTTATCAAGCCTGCGGAAATTCGCTGCGCCACCGAATTAGTGTTAAACTACAGTGATGTTAGAACAACTCTATAATCAACAGTAGCTTAACAAGGCTTCTGCCACTCAAACTGTGCTTTGAATTCTCTTGAAAATTCCACCGGAACTTCACCGGATTATCACTGGACTATCACCGAAATTTACCGGAATCTTACCAAAATGATCTTCAATTATGTTCGTAATTGTTTCAAATGTTTATACCTGAAACAAGGAAGTGATGAGTGAACTTCCCTTACTGAAAGAACTCTTCCTGAAGTTTAGAGGAAAACTTCATCAGTTTAGAGTGCTATTTTTTGTCCGACTTTGTACTGTGTGTACATATCCATTTCACCGAAAACTTTGATCCGTATAAAGTAGAGACTTCTAGCTACAAGATAAGCTATGTCTCATACAAAACTCTATATTATTCTGTGAGATATACTTCGTGGTCCTTCTCGAAAACACGTTTATTGAGTAAACCATAAGTGACCAAAAGTACGTATACGGTGAAACTGTAACTATTAACTAACTTTAACCGTAACATGGAATATTTAAACTTCTACTCATACAAAGAATGCGCGTAGAGCTTTCACATGAACATGTGTTTTCTATTAGAGAAGATGTGTACAAACAAGCTTGGCCTCTTCTGGGTCAAGCTATAGAAACTCTCCTACATTGAGTAGTTTCTTATTACCATCTCTCTCATATGAATACCTGACATTTCAGGTTTCTGTTATTCATCTTTACATACGCGATCTATGGCGTCTTCTATACTACATACGTGATCTCTGGCGTCTTCTATCTCTCTCTCTATCTGTATATCTGTATCTCTGCGTCTCTGCGCTTTTGCTATATTTCATCTCTCTCTCTTGTTCGATTCTTGATTGATATATATATAGTCTTCATTCTTCCACGCTCTTCCGCGCCTTTCACTTGCGGTATGCTCCACGATCCTTCTTTATGTGCATTATGCGCACTCCCCTGTTCACTACTCTGTTACACGTCCTGTTCTCATATTTACAATTCTTGATTCGGTTTTCTGATTCTGCAAGTTGTATAGTTTGGCCGTGCTTCTTTAATTTTGCTTCTCCTTGTCTTTTCTCCTCCCCCCTCCCAGGCTTACGACTAAGGTGGCGACCAAGGCATAGACCTTGGCATACCTTGTCATCGGAGTCACCGAAGTCACCGTTGGCTGCGCGCGAGGGAGGACCTCAACGATCAAGGAATATAGAGGTTCCCAGTACTTCCCGGGAGGTCACCCATCCTAGTACTGTTCCCCCCAGAGCTCGCTTAACTGTGGCAATCTCTTGCCACTAAGCTACACTCTTGTGGTGTTTGAAGAAGGGGAAAGACTAAGGTTGATATTACCTTGAGCAAGTTTTGGTCCCTCAAAGCTTCATTTTTTGCTTTCAAAGCCTATTTCTGAAGCAATTTTGGGGTGTTTTTGGAGTCATTTGGGAGAACTTTTGCACATAGTTCTCTTCACACAGGTCCAAGAACATCAAAAAGAGTGTTCCTTGTACTTCTCAGACAATAAATATCAACCTTTGGGGCTTTATTTTCAGCCACCCTCGTAAAACTACAGGTTTCTCGAGGGGTTTTCAGTTTTGGTGGAGTAGTCGCTGCAAATTTATGCAGGTTTTTAAAGCCTAAAACATCAGAGTTGACAGACACTTGCAGGTGTTATTGGCTAGTTTTTGGGCTGTGTATTCAGCCTTTTAGTGTCATTTTACTGCATATATTGAGCACATACACACCATGTACGCTTCTGTGGATACCGCTTATGTACGTCCATGTGGTCATTGATATAGCGGTTACGTTCTTTGCATAAAGCCTTTTACGTTTGATAAAGAGGGTTGTGGTGAGTTTTTCTTAACTGGGAGACACCCAGATGTCGGGGTCTCTTCAGTGATGCAGGTGGAAGACTTACCCAGCCTCGCCATAGGAGATGTATGATAGTTGTTCATAGGTGCTCGATAAGCCTAGTTGGCTTCTATTGGGTAACTGATTATATGCAGTGGAGTCAGTGATTCACTATGCAGGTAGACATGTCAGTACTTGCAGTTTTATGATAATTTGACACTGGTCATATGCTAATTTTGCAGAGGATACTCTAGCAAAATTTTTCCAGATTTCTTGTTTAGTCAACTATACAGTGGTCGATTTACTCCTTGATACACTTATTTCTTGGTGTTTGGATTCTTCTAGCTCCATTACCATTCTACTCAGTTCTCTACGATCATGGCATCAGAGGTCTCAGGCACATCCGATGGATCAGGGTCTAGTGCTAGTGTTCCGAGGAGGAGCTATAACTTGTAGTGAAAAGACCATTTTGAGATCCAAAAATTTGATGGCACAAACTTTGCTCTATGGAAGAATCAGATTAAAGATGTGCTGATTCAAAGGAGGCAATGGAAGCTAGTAAATGGGATTTCAAAGAAGCCTGCTGACATGGATGAAGATGATTGGAATGAGTTAGATGAAATGGCCAGGTCTACCATTCACTTGCACTTGGCAGATAATGTTTACTTTACAGTATTAGACTGTGAAAGTGCAGACGAGCTTTGGAAGAAGTTATGCAATACATATGAAAAAGAGACGGCATCAAATAAAGTGTATCTGATGAGAAAATTATATGACCTTCGTATGAAGGACACAAATAGTGTTGCTGCTCATCTTAATGAGTTTGATGCTATATTCTCCTACTTACAGGCTCAGAAAATGGATATGGATAATGAAATGAAAGCAGTATTGCTGTTATGCACCCTACCATCATCATGGGATACGTTTTGCACAGCTATTAGCAACAGTGCACCTGGTGGTAAACTCGTCTATGATGACATATGTGGAGCACTCTTGAGTGAGGAGATTCGTAGAAAATCTATGGTTGGCACTCAGACTGGAGATGCATATAATGTTCGTGATTCTTACCAAGGAAAGAATCAACAACATGGTAGGAGCAAGAACAAGGAAAAGAATGGTCAACGGAATAAGAGTAGAAGCAAATCAAGGAAGAGGGATATCGAATGCCATTATTGTCATAAGAAAGGACACATGAAGAAAGATTGTTATGCATTAAAGAATGCTAAAGGACAGAATGTTGATGGGCATGTTAAACACTTACCTGCACCATCTACTTCGACTATGAAGATTGAAGAAATTAATGCTATTTCTGATGATGCTGATGTGTTGACACTTGATAGTACTGTGCCATCTGAGGCACTTATGGCTGATTCTCTTTCCCACACGTGGCTGCTAGATTCTTGTGCGTCTTTCCATGTGACACCACATAGAGAATGGTTCTCTAATTATGCAGCAAAGTCTCTTGGTACCGTGAGACTTGGTGACTCTTACGAGTGTGATGTTGTGGGGATTGGAGATGTGGTTGTGCAGTTCATTGATGGTTCAAAAATTACTATGCATAATGTATGCCACGTACCTCAATTGTCACGCAGTTTGATGTTAGTTGGTCAACTTGATGACCTTGGTTACAAGGTGGTCTTCTATGCTCAGTCCTTTCGTATATCAAAGGGCAATATGGTTAGTGCAAAAGGAAGCAAAGTTGGCTCACTTTATCCTTTATTTGTATCACAGAAAGAACACTTGTTAGCTGTTACTGAACAGCCTATGGCTTGTATTTGGCATGGTCGTTTGGGCCATATATCTCGTAGTGGAATGGAAAATCTTTCTCGTTCTGGCTACTTACCTGTGTTATCTTTCTCTGATTTTTCATTTTGTCAGCATTGTCAATATGGAAAGCAAACCAGAAATGTGTATAGAACGCACATTGATTCTTCAATTCAGCCTTTAGATCTCATTCATACAGATGTGTGTGGTCCTATGCCCACTAGGTCCTTAGGTGGTTCTCTTTACTTTGTCACTTTCAGAGATGATGCTACTAGAAAAGTCTGGGTATATCCTATCAAGTTAAAGGATGATGTATTCCCTACTTTCAGAAAATGGCTTGCTTCAGTTGAGACTGAAAAAGGAACTAAGCTTAAGGCTTTACGTTCAGATAATGGGGGTGAGTATACCTCACATGAATTCAGCCTTTTCTGTCAGTCTAAAGGGATTAGTAGAGATTTTACAGCTCCTTATACCCATGTGTTTAACGTTATCAAAGATGACAATCAGTGAAAAACTTAACTATCTCTCAGGAACTCTTTTTTATCAACTTTGGAAATGGTTAATAGCTAGAAATCGTATTGAGTATGCAAATATTATTTCCAGATTAATTTCTCTTGATGAAGAGAGTTTGTCTATATATCATGGAATACATCGAGACCATAATCGAGATTACAAAACATACTCGAGATTACAGACATAATCAAGATTACAGCCATAATCAAGATTACAGACAAAAACACTGAGTAATGTAGACTCTAGGGTGGCTATGAATGGTTCTCTTTTTTAACCCTTCAATCTTCATAGATCTTCAGATAAGATTTTCCCCTTGCTCCTCTTCTGTTTGCTATTTCTAGTGATGCTTTGGGATGGTCAATCAAAGATAAAATTGAACAAGGAATTATTAGAGGTATTTCTATGCATGGATGAAAGTTAAAGAGGGTTATACCTTAAATCTAGTGTTTGCTTCTAATCTTTGGTTTTTGTCACAGGACTCATTATGCACTGGACGGTTGAATGTTGAAGAAGCTTCTCCTTTGCCTGTTAAGATGAATAAATGGAGGAAAAAAGGCTTTAACTCATAGAATAGACTTATGTCTGGGCAGGATATTATGGATCCTTTCTTCATTAATGACATTGCTAATTTATCTCTTGGTTGTAAACAGGTGCTTATGGATCAGAGGGAGTTGCTTCTGAAAGCCACCGAGAAATGCAACCACTACAAAGAGCTTGAGCTACATACGATTGCTATGGATATGTTTGAGAATTTCAAGAAAAAAACAGGTTCCTTTCCCAAGTTGGTCAGGAGGCTGAATCAAAAGTGGAAACTCTAGTGGATTGCTCATCAATGGTCTTATAGATTTCAGGTCATTTGGGCCCTTCCTCCTATGAATAAGCACTTCATCCCCCAAAAGCCATGGTTGAGCATTACTTCCTAATCCTCCCTCTTAGGGTGTAGTTCAACCATCTGCTATGTGTCAAGGTTGTGGTTCAACCATCTCCTACCCATCACTTTATTACATTCTTCCCCCCTTAGTTGATCATTGCCTCAATGATTATCCCTCTAGCCTCGGTGATCCATTCTTGAACTCCCTTGGTACCCTTGAATGGATGTCCCTCAACCTCGCATAGTTTCTTGAACCTTGTTTGCAACCTTGGTGTCTTGAACACTGTTCTCAACCTTAGTATCTTGAACCTTGTTCTCACCCATGTTCGGTATCTTGAACACTCAATAAAGTGCCACCCAAGTATTCCCAAAGACTTAACACTTGCAAGCTAGCTCATTGGAAACTTCCTTCCGAGAGCTTGCCAACAGTAACTTACATGCCTCAATCTGACCTACGGATTGAAAGATACATCCCAATCTCTCTTGGATAGAGTTCCCAAAGCGCCGCCTTCCGAATTCCTACCCTTTCACATGGTAGAGTGCCCAAGCACATTTTTTAGAGGCCATTAGGTCAATCCACTTTTCCCAAGCCTACTTCCTAAGCTCTGATACCAATGTAAAATAGGATGTGATGTGTCATCACCTATTTCAACATATCTAGGAACCGAAAATTTTTGCAAACTAGTAAACCATTCTCCATGACTTTTCATGTGATTTGAAGCACTTGAATCAACATACCATTTACCATTTGATTATGAAACATCAGCAGACATCATATTCATCATGTGATGTTGGACCATGATCAACTTCTCTGAATCATCTACACTTGTTCATGCATAATTAATTTGTTGCCTTTTGTTATTTTGATTCTTCAACCTGCAATCATGTTGAAAGTGGCCATGTTTACCACAATTCCACCATCCTTTATTGTCATTACTAGAATCATTTCTTTGGAAATTTATGTGGCCTCTTTGGCTCCCCCTACCTCGAAACTCTCCTTTACCTCCTACATGATTCTCTTGTTGACCTTGGTCTTGGTTATTGTGTCCTCTTCCACTTTTGAAGCCTCTGCCTCTACCTCATCCTCTACCAAAGTAAAATACCTGGTCAAAACTAGGTTTTCCTTGGGAGTTTAACTCCTCACCAAGATTCTTTTCTTCAATTACCAGCATGGATACTAGATCAACAAAATTTGGAATATTTTCCCTCCATTGCATAGACATTCTGAGCTGCTTATATGTAGTTCCTAAACCACAAAGGCACATGTCCACCTTATCATCATCATCTACATTGATCCCAATAGATGCAAGTGACTCACATATGCTTTGGTTTTTAGGGTGTAGTCACTTGATGACATGCTCTTTTTCTCCAGTGTATGCAACTCATTCTTTAATTGCAATTTTCATGCCTTTGTATTGGTCTCATACAATGTAACCAAATTGTTCAAGCCTCTTTTGGAGTTTTGGCATTGTGTCTGTGCCAATCATGCTATCATGTATGCTAAAAAATAGCCAATACATTATGTTATGAGCTCCTTGATTCCATTGTTCATATGCTCTTAATTGATGTGCAATCTGATTCCTCTCTAGTAACTGTAAAGTGTTTTTGCTCTCCATTAGAACTTGCCATTTCTGCAGCAATTTGCATCGCCATAAAAACACTAGAAGCAGTACCTCTACTTGAATAATGTCACAGTATGACGTAAGAATTTGATCTCAAAAAAACATAGTTTTCGTGTATCAACAGTGCATGAAATCACTTGGCATTTTAGATCTGGAATATCTAAGTGTTTTCTAATGGAAGTAAGTTATTGTTTTGTGCATTGATCTAGTTTTTATGGGCCCCACCTTGTAGGCTCAAAACAAAGGTTTAGATGGCTCTGAAATAGAAATAAAGAAAGAACTAGTGATCTTAAAGGGATAATGTTCAAAAATATTTTGACGCCATCTACCTTTACACCAAAATTTGTAGTAATATGAGGTCATTTGTGAATTGCACTTTGCCATGACTTCTCATGTACTCTTCATTGCTAGCCTTCTCCATAAGCTCTCTACAACCACACTAGCTCTAATAACATGTCATGAGAAAGGACATAATGAAGAGAGCTCACTATCACACTCAAAGAGGAACATACGAAGATTGAGGCAAGGAAGAATGATATTCTTCTTCTTCTATTACATAAAAAAAATATACAAGAAAGACCTAATACAACAATACAACTAGTGCAATATATAAAGAACAGTATATAAGAAAATCCTAATCTCCACGAATGAGGGAGCTGGCAAGAAAGAAATGTGCCATCACTCTCAATAGATAGATCTAGTAAACTTCAATGAAGTATCCCTAACATGTACCATCATGACCATCATACATGTCAGATAAATGAAAAAGTGATAAGTGTCATCCTAGATCATCACATGTTGAGCTTGATATCTGAACATACGACTAGTGAAGAAGATATAGTCACTAGGCTTAGTTAAGAGATTTAAGAGTTGATGGAAAGAGAAGCAAGGGCTACTATCTAGTGCATGGTATGCCAACATTAGGGACATCCATATTCAGAGTGTCTGAATACAATTGAGTGTCAATTAAATGGAAAGATGGGGAATGAAGTCAAAGGATGCTACTACCTAAAGGGAATGATAGAATCACAGTCTATCACATACTAAGACTAACAAGTCCTGACCTCCTAAAGCTCTATCCTAAAGGCATAGCCCATGGTGATCTTGAAGATCTTCATCCTTGGGAATTCTCTAGAGGCACCATTATTTTATTCCTCTCCATCCAAATCTAGTAAAGCATTACAACGACCTACGAAAAGAGATGAGTCTCTTTTCCTCCCAACCTTATGCCTCTATGTATATCTCTCTCCAAGAGACTTCCTACTATGAGAGGTGGATGCTAACCATCCAAGTGTCGACCATCTAAACACATGTGCCTCAAATGTCCTAGTTAACTCTAGTTAACACAAGAGGATGCTTGTAGAAGGTTCCGGAGCTCTTTGGGCAAAAACCTCTCCCATGTCTCTCATAGGACTTGAACCCAAGACCTCTTCCTTCTCATCCATGTAACGTAACAACTAAGCCAATTACCTTTGATTGTCTAAAGAGTGAACCTTTGCTTAAGTCTACTCTCGAGACTTTTGCCCTACTCTTGAATGACTAAATGATGTTCAATCTCATATCCCTCTGAACCTATCAGACCCTCATGTCATAAGCTTCCTTTATAGCATTCTTCCCCCTTGTTTTTTATCTTCAAAAATAGAGTTATATAAATACTATAGGCATCCTCCAAGCTTCATGTACAAATTGTATATGATCATCTCTATGTTGTTTCCTCGTATCCTTTCCCTTAAGAAATCTCATAAAAGATCATCTTAAAGGTGGGAAAACATGTATATGGTGCCTACTATCTCCCATATATACCTAGTTTCCAAAATATTACTCTCATAACATATAACATCATCAAAAAGACTTGAGTCCATTTGATATATCCTCTATTGATTAATAGTATGAAAAACAAATGTAAGGTGTCAAGCTTATAGGCTTGATCATATGAAAATGGAGATAATAAACCATAGAATCCTCTAAAAATCTAGAACAAAGTCCCATAAAAAGTGCCTCAAAACCCATCTACACCTAAGATGATAGACTTAACCTCATGTCTCTCAAGGTATTCCTATCCTTGAGCAGTCACAAGTGATAGTTTCTAGCTAAACCATCCTATGTCTTATATTGATCCATCATCTAGCTCACATATAAGAATTCCTAGGTAGTAAAATGAATTCTCCACATTCTACTAACCAAGAAGTTTTTGGTTTATCATCCATTACCTTTGGGCTAAGCCCTCTTGGAAGAGAATATATAGGAATTATGCAAACTCTATCATTTTCTCTTCCCTCTAGTTTGCCATATGAATGCAAGAAACATTCCTTTTGAGATTCAAATAATCCCTAAGTACGAATTCTCCTAATTGATGTTCAATC
This sequence comes from Ceratopteris richardii, assembly GCA_020310875.1. Taxonomy (NCBI): domain Eukaryota; kingdom Viridiplantae; phylum Streptophyta; class Polypodiopsida; order Polypodiales; family Pteridaceae; genus Ceratopteris; species Ceratopteris richardii. The sequence goes on from CM035443.1 coordinate 54,963,776, forward strand.
ATCATCCTCGTGATGAAGCACCAACTAAGATTTTGGTAACACAATGATTAGATCTATCCCTACCTTTACTGTGATGAGTTCCTTTAGAGGTTGTAAGGAACTCTAAAGGTCTTTTCTACTCATCATGTGATAAGATGCACCACTATCCAACACCCATGAGTCATTTGTTCCTAAATCTTCAGCCGAGGAGCACACCTCCTCTATCAACAAATAACTCAAGCTCTGTTTCTACTGTTTTGCCAGACTCCTTGCCCTTTCCACCTTTTGAAGAGCCACTCTTCTCTTCTGCCTTCTTGATGCGATAGTCTTGGATTATGTGTCCTTTCTTCTTGCAATGGAAACACTCTCCCTTAAACTTCTTTTTGTCGTTCTTCTTTCTGTCTCCATCTTTTGAAGAGTCTATCTTGCCTCGTTTGGCATTTGCTATGAATGCAACATCTCCTTTGCTACCATCACTCCTTGCCTTGAGCCACAGATCCTCCTCCATGAGTAAGGCACTAAATTCTTCAAAAGTTAGTGGTTGAGGTCTGATTTGAGTGTTAAGAGAAATTACCAAACCATGAAACTTAGGTGGACAGATTCAAAGACAACGTCGAGCTAGCTCCTCACTTGACTTTTGAACACCTGCTCCCACCATTTGATCTCGTAGATTCTTTATGCGAGTGATAAACACCTTTGTAGCCTCCCCATCAGCAAACCGTTCTACTGTAAGCTTTCTCCAAGTTTTGAATCTGTGTCTAATTACGAGTTTCATGTTGATTTCTCAATATGTTCCATGCTTCACATGCCTTCATAGTATGCCAAATGAGAGTTAGAACACTATCAGAAGTATTTGTAGCTAGAGCACAGAATGCATATGCATTTCTACATTTCCAAGCACGTAGAAGATCAGCATCAGGAGGAATCATTCGACGAGGATTTTTTTTTTTTTTTTTTGGATCAGGTCTTTCTTGGGGCTCATGATCAGTCCCAAGAACAGTCTCCAAAAGCTCAAACAAATCAAGAATAGAAGTGATTTTGAACTTCTATAGGCTATACTTTGTACCATCAACTTTACCTTCTATGAAGGCTGCTGGCCGTATCCGCAATGTTGGGATGATCGGCATCATTGCTGCTCTTGCTTGTGTGCCATCTACTCTTGTTGATGAACCACCTTGACTCCCAATCATAGATGATGACGTGCCGCTTGACATCTTCTCTCTTTTGTTGTTCTGAACTCTACAACCTCTGCATTTCTGCTTCTGCACCACTCTGAGCTTCATAAGCTCTAATACCATGTAAAAAAATAACAGCACAGTGGAATAGACTTGTAGATAGAGTTGAGAGAAAAAACCAGATAAAGATAGATGCAAACTGAGAGATAGAGAAGTCAAATTCCCAAATTGGTGAGCATAATGCAATTACAATGATGGTGTTGTCCACCGATGCGCTCCCAATGTGGAGCTTAGATGGTGATCTAGACAGACTCTAGATGAAGGGCTTACTAGTGCACAATGCTATGTAAAGCTCAACATGGGCGGTGCTTATATAGCTTTTACAAGGCAGTTCGTATAGATAAACGTAGTTGGGAGATACAAAATAGTCGCTAAAATATACAATCTCACAATATCTCCATGACCAAAAGGCCTACCATCTCCGCCCTATGGGCCGGGGGGATAGGCCCTCCGAACCCCACAGAAGAGGGCAAGCCCCCTCTACACTCCCCCCATTAAGGTTCTATGTGGAAATTGACACCATAGGGCCTTTATTTTCACCTTAAATGGCAACCCAATGGCCTGGAAGTTTATGCCCTACCTAACCTAACGGCTAGGCTCACAAAGATCATCTACAACCATCAACGATCACACATAGACCTCATCTAACTTGGAAGTTAGGGTTCCATAAATGTCCACGCTCTCATAATGGATTCTCCTCATAATGGGGGCCTTACAGCTTAGAGCACCATGGATCATTTGTGGTCACATGAGGGTGGAGTATTGATCATATCTAACACCCCCCCTCAATGTCCACCCTACAGTGAACTACCTCCTTGGTCCAATCCCAAGCTTTGGAAAGTGTCGAAGAAGTTGCTCTCTCCCAAGAGCTTTGGAGAAGATGTCTGCTCCATTTCCTTCAACAGGACAATAGCTTATCTCCATGACCTTGGTCCTCAATCAACTCATGCATATAGTGATACTGGATTTCTATGTGCTTGGTACGTGCATGGAAAACACAATTTTTGATAATGGCCATGCAACTTTGGTTGTGACACTTCAACTTTGTAGCCTCCTGTCCTTGTATTCCTATGTGCCATAGTGTCCTTCTCAACCATACTACTTCGCATACTCCAATGCATGCAGCTTTGTACTCAGCTTCAGTAGAAGATAATGCTACAGTCGATTGCTTCTTACTAATCCAAGAGAAAATCCTTGATCCTAAAGAAAAGCAATATCCAAAAACTGATTTTCTGGTATCAATATCTCCTGCCCAATCCGAGTCACAGTATCCGACTAGAGATGATTCTTCTTCATAAAGAATACCATAATCAGTGGTTCCTTTCCCATACCTGAGTATCCGCATGCTTGCTTCCAATGAGTTTGGCAAGGCTTATTAGAGAACTTGCTTACTACTCCAACAACATAAGAGATGTCTCGTCTACTATTGCACAAGTAGATGAGACTTCCAACGAGTTTCTTGTATCTATATCCACTGGAGGTGAAGTATCTTCAATAGATAATTTTGTGTTGACCTCCATAGGTGTAGAAATTTCCTTGCAATCCTCCATGTCGAATGCCTTCAATATCTGCCTTGCATACTTTTGTTGAGAGATGAAAATCTTCCTTAGTTCCTGCCAAACTTCAATACCTAAGCAACAATGCATTAAGCCCAAGTCTGTCATTTCAAATTCTGAACTCAGGGCATCTTTTGTTTGTTGGAGAAGAGCATCATCGTTTCTTGTAATCACAAGGTCATCTACATAGAGTACAAGCACAATTGTCTTCCCTCCTCTCTTTAGAACATACAAGTTAGCATCAGAAGCACATCTTTTGAAACCTAGATCCAAGAGATACTTATCTATCCATTGGTACCATGCTTTAGGGGCCATTTATAGCCCATATAATGCCTTCTTCAGCTTACATACCTTGTTCTCTGAATGGAGAGCCTCAAACCCTAGCGGTTGAGACACAAATACCTCCTCCTTGAGGTCTCCATTTAGGAACCCTGATTTGACATCCATGTGATAGACTGGCCAACGCTTATGTGCATCCACAGCTAGTACTACTCAGATAGTAGTTGTTGGGGATGTAAGGGTCATGTGACCTTACCCCCATATTCATATATATACATCATATATAGAGCATTGCCTCAAGAGAGATCATTATGTGGGTTTCGAGGCTCCCACGCATATCCGCGCGTCTTTCCTCTCTTCTCTCTCCCTCCGTCTTCTCCTTCCTCCTCTTGTTCTGCACACCAAAGCCCTTCATTGGTATCAGAGCATGCTGAAGGCTTGTGTGCAAGAAGCTTTAATGGAAGCTTAGGTGAGAAGAGGTAGAAGTGCAGGTTGGCATCTCTCAACAGCACTTCAGTATTTCGGCCGTAACTTGAGCTACGAAGCTCGGATTGATGGGTTTTAAAGTTCTGTGCTAACACAGAGAGCTACAACTTCGCAGAAGGGCGCAGAACCTGGTTCGGACTTCTGAAGTGCCGAAAATTCGAAAAACGCAGAGAATTGTAGAAGGTGAATCTACATTGAGTAGGATAGCAGGTCGGTTTTTTTGTCATAACTTGAGTTCTACAGCTCGGAATGTGATGATTCAACTTGCTGCTCGTAGCTTGGAAAGATAGCTACAACTTTGTAGAAAAACTCAGATCCAGATTCTGAGTTTTAGGTTGCCGAAATTGCAGAATACAGAGGAGTACTGTTGCAAGTGAAAGTGAAATTGACAGCAGGTGCTTGTTTTGAGCATAACTTGAGCTACGCACCTCCGATTGAGGTGTTCTTTATCTCATTACGTAGCCAAGACTCAGATCTTGAAGTTTGCTGAAGACCAAAAGTTCATATTCAGAGGTTATCACCTCTGAAACAGCAAAACACATAGCAGCACATCTTCACTAATTGCACTTGGAGGTTGAATTTGCTTTGGAACTTCTTCGAGAGAGAATTTTTGGTGTGCAAGCTCTTATTTTTAGAGCTTCAAGACATTGTACATGTATGATCATTGTGTTAGCTCCTCCATAGGAGAGTAGAGCATGATCTTGTTACATGTTTGGCATGTAAGATGACATTGTGGTATACTCTTTTTGAGGTTTATGTCATCATGAGTTCGATCATGGATGTATAGTGGCATTGTGGTCTATATCTTGCTTATGCCGCTTGGTTATGGATTTACTTATCAGTTGCACATCGTTTTATGAGAGTTGACATTGGATCTAGATTGGTACTTGTATCTTTTGTTTTCTTTGCAGGTACATGATCCAGATTGGAGCCTCAGTTACACGTTTGTTTGTCACCGTTATTAGCATTTGTTCATTGATTGATATGTATTTGCCAGTGTGATTCTTGGCATATGTGGATGGTGATTCCCACATGGTTATTTTGGTTCTAGAGTCCATTTTACAGAGGAGATGCTGCCGAAATTTTGACAGCTTTTATGTTAGAAAGGAGCTCTAGTGGATCTTGAAGCTTGTGCGATAGCTTTGGATCATTGTTGATCTCCATTCACTTGGAGTTGGTCACAAGTTATTTGTGATAGGTTGGATCATCTTGCAGGAATCATTCTTGAGTGGGAGGTGCATCACCATTGTATTGGCGTGTATTGCCATTAGTTTTTTGGCACATGTAGTTGCCATTATCTTTTGTTTATATTAGTGACAGGTGGTGACAGATTATTCATTGTTCTTTTGAGATTGGTTATCTTGTTTGATTGCTCAGTTTACAGGGGATACTCTGCCGAAATTTTGCTAGGATTCTTTCACATCTATTTGGTCACTTTGGAGACTTGGTGAGCAGGCTTATGCTCATAGTTTTATGCGCATGCTAGATGCATGATTATGTGACAGGTGGTTCACATGGTTCTTTCTCCATCGAGACATTTGTGATGTGAGTTATGCATATGGATATGCAGGCGTGATCCTATTGAGGATAGAGTATCGTTTTTAGTCTCTTGTTACATTGCTAGTCTTGGATTGTCAGCATGGTGTTTTCTCGATTTGATGGCATTGGCTTTCCGAGATGGAAAGCTCAGATGTGGCATATATTGGTTCGTGCAGGGTTACACATGTATGTGCATAGAGATGCACAGAGGCCTCGTGACATGCCCGACCATGTATGGATGGATATGGATGCATTGGCCAGCTCCACTATCTGATTACAGCTTGTGGATTCTATATATGAGTCTGTTATGTATGAGGAGACGAGTAGTGCATTATGGCAGAGACTACATGATATGTATGCGAGTCCATTGACTCATTTGAGACATAGATCACATCGACAACTTCGATGTTGGCATTGTGGTCATGAGGGCCATATTCGATGACGTTGCTTCAGGCAGATGCGACGACGATGTCAGAGATATGCACGTGATGCAGGTCAGGTAGTGATTTCAAGAGAGTATATGGCTATTGATTATGCTAGTGATGGTGATATCACTTTCTCCTATGGTTCATCTCAGGATTCCTCTTGTTCATTGGATAGCACCCATATGGCTTGGTTGCTTGATGCATTAGCCACTTTTCAGATTACTCCACATCGTGAGTGGTTTTGCCGATTCTTAGGTGAGAGTCGTGGATGTGTGCACATGCCTGATGGTACGACATATGAGATTGAGGGTGCAGGAGATGTATGCCTTATGCTACCTAGTGGAGCATCACTTATGCTCAGACATGTACGCTATGTGCCTTCATTCCCTATGAACTTGATTTCAGTTAGCCAGTTACAGGAGAGCAGATATTATGCATTCCTTGGTGAGCATCATTTTCAGTTGCAGTTGGGACAGCTTATGCTTGTCAGAGGTGCTAGGATTGGGCACATGTATCCACTGCAGGTACTTCATGTGAGAGACAGTCTCGTCTCAATGGGAGTTCAGTCTTATGTGCGATGTGAGACTCATCATGTCTCATTTTGTCTACCTACAGATAGGTCTATTGACATTCATGATGCACATGTATGGCAGGATTCAGATGCTCAGATGGATGCACATGTAGAGCATGTTTTGGATGCTCATGATGCTTACGGAGAGCATGATTGTTTTGATCATATGGATGCTCTTATAGAGTACACTTCAGATGATCATTCAGATGCTTTAGAGCATGATGTGGATGCTCATGTAGAGCATTGTGATGATACTCAGTTAGAGTTTGATTATCAGTTTGACCTTGGTGTTGATGTTGTGCAGTTAGCTCATGTGGAGCATGATGATACACTTGGTGTGGTAGAGCATGATAGCTCTTATGATACACAGTGTATGCCAGAGCATTCTAGCTCTCAGGATGCACACCTAGACACATCCTTTGGTTGATAGGATGACTGATTTAGATGCTGAGGAGTCAGTTATTATGCAATCATTCTTGGATTCGCTCATGCCAGATGTTGACACAGATATGTCAAGACATGTTGGTCTTGATGATGGTGCTTTGGATGCCTTGGATACAGGCATGGCTGGCATACTTAGGCTAGCCAGGATAGCACAGGTTTCGTCAACATTCGGGAGTCTGATGTACGAGTTATTATGCTCGAGACCAGATATTGCAGTTGCTATTGGAGCATTTGCACTTGGAGTTGTCAGTCGTTCGATGATTGACATAGGCATAGAGCGACTGGGAGCTTTGCAGGAACTTCATCAGTTCTTGCATCAATCAGATGTGAGCTTGACTCTTGTCGATATGAGTCTAGAGCAGTTTGAGGTGCATGGATACACCTTGTTTGAGGCGGTTGGTGTAGGCTGATCTAGTATGGGTTGAGATCCGGACTCTTCCTGTATATTATTGTATAGTCCTACATCATTCTTTGTATATTTTTCCACTTATGGTCACATTGACCCTTAAGTGGGAGATTGTTGGGGATGTAAGGGTCATGTGACCTTACCCCCATATTCATATATATACATCATATATAGAGCATTGCCTCAAGAGAGATCATTATGTGGGTTTCGAGGCTCCCACGCATATCCACGCGTCTTTCCTCTCTTCTCTCTCCCTCCGTCTCCTCCTTCCTCCTCTTGTTCTGCACACCAAAGCCCTTCAGTAGTCATTCTTGCAGTCGGGGCAAATGATTCACAACAGTCAATGCCTTCAACTTGTGAGTAGCCCTATGCAACAAGTCTTGCTTTATACTTTTCTAGAGTACCATGAGCCTTGTACTTTAGCTTCTAGACCCACTTGTTGCCAATGACTTTATGCTTAGGGGGTCAATCCACTAGCTCCCAAGTTCCATTCTTCATGATATTGTTGTATTCTGTTTGCATGGCAGCCCTCCAATTCGGATCATGGAGTGCTCCTTCACATTGGTTGGTTCCTTTGCTTCCTCTTGAATGAGATCAACCATCAAGGCTGTGTTTACAATATGGGCACTTGCCGGTCTCTGTTCCTCTATTCTCTGTGATTGCCTCGGTCCATCTGCAACCTATTCTAGTGACTGTGGAATGGGGTTTGCAGAATCATAGAGCTGCCTCACCCAACATGGCAATGGCTTTTCCACTTGGGTGTTGGCAAGTTGGCGACTTTTAGAATCATCATCTGAAGATGATGCTTCCTTCTCTTGAGGAGAAGGGATAGCTCTTGGGCCAAGTTCATAGTGGATTGCCCCTTCGCTTGATGATAAAGTGGAAGCTCTCTTTTCCTCCTCCACTGCATGTGGCTGCTCCGCCTTAAACACCACATCACGACTCGCCATGATCTTCTTAGTCTCAGGGTCATAAAGCTTATAAGCCTTCTTATCTTTGTTGTACCCTTGGAAGATACATTTGATGCTTTTTGGTTGAAGTTTGTTTCTCTCCCTATCTAGAACATATACATAACATTCACTTCCAAATACTTTGAAATGGGAAACAGAAGGCTTTTTACCAGTGTAGGCTTCGTGTGGAGTTGTGAGGCTTTCCTCAAGAAACTTGCGAATGATGTGTGTGCCACTCTCCTCCCATCCATTTATATCCTCTTGTATCTAAAATAGCAGTGTCCTAGAATGTTCTAGCGTTGCCATGTGGCCAGCATGCAACACTCATCCCCACTAACCATCAAATACCTTAGGATATACCCCCGAGCTTAGGACCTTGGCTAACTAGTCCTCATCCCACACACACACGGAATGGTCTCTGTAGACCAATGTCTGACACTCTCTCCCCCATCTAAAGATCATTGTCCTCAATGATCAATGAGGGAAAGTACTTGCGAACCAAAGCAACTGATTCCCAAGTAGAGTCAGTAAGTGGTAATCCTCTCCAGGCTACCAAATACTCTTGGATGACACGATTCCTCAACCGTTTCTGTCTCCTATCTAGTATTCTGTCTGGAGAATGATCTGATCTATCAGTTTCCTGCAAAGAAACAATACCCTCTATTATATTATCCTCCCTAATATATACTTTCTTAGTTTACTGACATGAAACACTAGATGGACTCTGCAATCTGGAGGAAGCTCTAATCAGTATGCAACATCACTCAACTTCTTTACTATCTTCCAAGGTCCACAATACCTTGGTAATAGCTTACTACACTTCCCTGTGGACAATGAAGTAGATCTAGCCGATACTTGAAGGAAGACTCGGTCTCCTTCCTCAAAGGATCTAGGAGAGCGTTTCCTATCAGCATACTATTTGGCTCTATCAGTTGCTTGCTACATCTTGGCTTTAGCTATTTCAAGGTTTGCTTGAAGAGTCGCTAAGAACTTGGAAGCACTAGGACATTTCTTAGGCATTCCTATGGTACTGGGAGCAGTGGGATTCATGCCATAGTTCATCTCAAAAGAAGACATCCCAGTCACCTTGTGAGGTCTATTGTTATAAGCAAACTCTAATAATGGCAAATAACTATCCCAATCTGTCTGTCTCTCAGAAACATATGCCCTCAACATATCCTCTACAATTTGGTTGACCCTCTCGGTCTGACCATCAGTCTGTGGATGATCACCACTACTCATTTTTAGTGACACTTTCAGTTTGTCAAATACAAACTTCCAGAAATGTCCTGTAAATTTGACATCCCTATCTGAGACTATGGATGTAGGTAACCCATGCAATCTGAAGATATTCTGGATAAACAACTCCGCTACCTGTGGAGCTTCTATCGTCTCCTGCGTAGGTATGAAATGAGCCATCTTGCTCAATCTATCTACCACAACTAGGATTGTATCCCGCTTCCTTTGGGTCCGCGGTAATTCCACTATGAAGTCCATGGATATACTATCCCAATTGTGATGTGGAACTTGTAAAGGATGTAAAAGACCTGGTGTCTTTACCCTTTCTGCTTTGTTGACTTGACACATAAAGCATTGTTGAACATAAGTATGGATATCTCTAGCTAATCGAGGCCACCAAAATGTTTTTCTAACAAGATGTATTGTCTTGTCAACACCAAGATGTCCTGTGCATGGAACATCATGGTTATCATGCATGACTTTCTTTCTCAAATCCCCAGAATCTGGCACACAAACTTTCCTTTCCGCTTCACTATACCATTCTCCTATGAGAATTTAGAATACGGAATGGACTTGTTTGCTTTAGTAGAAGAAGAAACAACTGGAAATGTCCCGTCTTCTAAAATAGAGTCATCACTAATGGCTCTAACTATTTGTAACAAATGTGGATCTTCCACCTGTGCTTCCTAAATTTCTTGAAGCAATGAGCGTTCTAAAACTGTAAAGCTCATTTGATACATTATACGAGATAATGCATCAGCTACTATATTTTCTTTGCCTCTTCTATACAAGATTTCCATGTGAAATTCTTGCATGAGCTAAGCCCAATGAGCCTGTCAGCCTCGAAGATCTGGCTGACTACAAAAATACTTGAGTGTATGATGATCTATGAATACCTTAAAGTCTGCACCATAAAGATAGTGTCTCCAAACTTTAAGTGCATGCACCACTGCATATAATTCTTGTTCATGCATCGTCCAATTGCGTTGTGCACTACTTAACTTCTTACTTTCAAAAGCTATTGGCCTGCTATTTTGACTTAGGACTGCGCCTATGGCTATGCCGCTAGCATCGGTCTCTAACTCAAATGGTTTCTGAGGATCCAACACTTTGAGTATAGGAGCCTCTGAAATAGCTTATTTCATAGTATCAAAACTCTCTTCCTGCTCTTGCTTCCATGCAAATGGAATTTTACCTTGAAGCAAGTTCGTCATAGGTGCTGCTATCGACGAATATGAAGAGATGAATTTCCGATAAAAATTGGAAAGTCCTAAAAATGACAGTAACTGCCCCTCATCCTGAGGAGTAGGCCATGCTAAAATAACTGATACCTTCTTGGGATCCATCTGAACCCCATCGACTGAAATCACATGCCCTAGATACTCTATCCTTGGAAGAAACAACTGTGTCTTCTCAAGATTTACATACAGCTGATTTTCTTTTAAAATATTCAACACAAACCTTAAATGATTTTCATGCTCATGCACAGATCTAGTATACACTAGTAAATCATCCACAAAATCAACAACACACTTTCCTATGAAAGTTCTTAAAATATCATTCATTAACATCATAAATGTAGTTGGAGCATTTGTCAAACCAAAAGGCATGACCAAATACTCATAATGACCAAAACGGGTCCTAAAAGTTGTCTTATGTACATCATGATCTTTCACTCTAATCTGATGATAGCCACTCTTTAAATCTATCTTACTAAATACAATGGCTCCACCTAGAGCATCTAAAAGATCATCAATCTGGGGCATAGGATATCTATGTCTAATAGTGATCTTATTGAGTGCTCGATAATCAACACACATCCTATAAGATCCATCCTTCTTCTTCACAAGAAGAACTGGTGCGGCAAAGGGTGAATAGCTGGGTCTAATCAACCCTTTTTGAAGATACTCGTCCATGACCTTGCGGACTTCATTTTCCTCCTGCAAACTCCTTCGAAATGGTGGCCGAGCGATCGGACTCGCTCCTGGTACCAATTCGATTCTATGCTCAATATTCAATCAATTTTGAGAAACTTGGTAGCAGTCACCAATCGCGTCCCTTGGAGATCTGGTTCTCCACGAATCAATAATCTCCTTCTCTCATGCTCAAACTGATACACATGCGAAGCAAAATCAATGACTGGTTTCTTCCTCGCATGCCACTTCTTACTAAGAACTATGTCGAAACGAGCTAATCTCGCTATCTCAAAATCCAATCTGTCCTCATAGGACTAGATCTGAATAGGAAGATCAACTACTCGTCTATCCCAAGTCTCAGCTCCCTTCCCGTCGGCTAGCTCTATGGTATAAGTATAATCTGACTGTACCGTATCTAAGCATAATCTCTTGACTAATCGGGAACTAATAACATTATGAGTTGAACCTGTGTCAAAGAGTACCTTGATAGGCTGTCCTGCCACGACTCCTCTCATAACAATAAGCTCAGTATCTGGGAACCGGTATCCTTTTTGTGCCACTGGCGAAAGCACAACATCTGGCACAGTCGGAACCTTTTTAGTGACCGTCATGGTCACTATGGGAGATGATAATGGAGATGGGGCATCCCCAAACTCATCCTCACTCCCACCCCCTGCCTGAGTCAGATTTATGACTATGGTGGTTGCTATCTTTTTCTTTTTAGGACAATTTTTATATAAGTGCTTTCCTAAGCAGCCATAGCACAAACCCTCTTTCACTGCCTTCTCTTTCTGCTGAGGGGTAAGAATAGATCGGTTATATTCCCTCTCAGCCAGAGCAGACACTTTTCTCTTTCCTCCTGAGACTGTTTGGATCATGTGCACCTGCTTAGCCTCCCTAGAAGGCTATGCACTGACCGAACGAGGAGTCGAAATATGGAAAGGTCGGCTAACCCTAGTCCATGGGGATCTCTGGCCCTGAGAACCTGTGCTCCTGTGGCCATCCTCATAAACCAAGGCCATCTCTCTGGCCTGTGCCAAAGACTGACATCGCTCCTTTCTCACTAAAGGTCAGATAGTTTCTCTGAGTCCCAAGACAAACTTGTGGACTTGAAGAAACTCTAGAATGGTATCAGGTACTTTAAGAAGTACCTCTCTATACCTATCTGCGTATTCCTGAACTGACTGATTCTTCTGGCTGATGAAGAACCAGGTGTCTAATGCTCTAGACCACCTGATTGATCCCATGTCGTGGGCTCCTTCTTATCCTGCTCTATCTTACGCCACCACCTATGTGCGACATCCATAAGATTATAAGTGGCCTGTTGAGTCTTGTGCCTATCATCAGTGATATGACACAGACGGAAACACTGTTCCCACTTGTTGAGCCACTGCTCAACCGCGTTAGCAGTCCTAGCGCTAGTTGAGCCATGATATCTTGGCGGCTTAAGATCCTTAAGCTACCATCTGGCTTCTCTAACTAAGACGCTATCTTTAAGTACTTTTGAAGTTTGATGCTCATCTGGAGCATCTACCTCCATCTCTGGCATATCAAAATCAAGCGGCTCTTCATCTTTCTTAGAACCACGCACGTGTTCCAAGATATCATGAAGAGAACTTTCTAATGATGAAATTCTATTGTTCATACCTTGAATTGGATCAACTGGAGGTTCATGCATAATGGATTCTGTCCTAACAGGTGATGAAGGTTCGGGTTCCATGCTAGGCAAGAAACTTTTTCTTTTGTTTTTCTCTTTCTTTTTTTTTTTAAAGACTAAACAAACATAAATACTACTGGCAAGCGGAAAAAGAACCAGTCAAAGCTTTTGCTAAATAGAAAAAGACAATAGAAAGAAACTTTAATATACTTTCTAAACTTTGATGCACATGCATGCTAATTTTTTTAGAAATTTCGGTAGCCTAACGGCGTCACTTTGAAATCCGAAATAAGTTCGAAAACAACGTCAAGCATAAATCATGTGCCAGCAGGCACAATCTATTCTTTCTTCTCGAAGAACACCTGCAACAGAAAACTTTTCCAAATATGCTGTTGGGCACTACAGTCCCTCAATCAAAATATTTCTCTTGTCGATATGTGCCGATACTTACCACCTGTAAGAAAAGCTCAAGCATCGAACATACATCTCTATTTACGCTCTAATTACGTCGTCCTACACGTAATGCTTGAATAGTTCTAATATGCACAATCAAGAGAATAGCCAACCAAATATTGACTAAATACTTATCTTAGATTTCCTTTGATAATCTTGAAGCATCCAATTGAAGAGCTACGGGTAGACTATTCACTCCCTTTTGGTTCAAAAGTGCTCGATGAAGAACAATCCACTTCTAGCCTCTGTTGTAGGAAATTTCTGAACCCAAACTATGGCTTAGAGCCACTCCCTGGAAAGATCTCTCAGAGAGCATTCTAACAAGCCCAAGAACTCCAAATTTGGATACGATTTGATCAAGTTATGGCCAATTTAGCTATTTTGGTGAGGTTTTGGTAACTCCAAATTTCTAAATACTAAGCTCTTTGGCTATGACCTTCAAAGAAATTTCGCCTGAGAGAAAAAAATTTCGCCTGAGAGAAAAGAACATGCGTGCAAGTAGTACAATATCCCACATGCATTCATAAACTCCAAGAAAGTACATAGGAGTCGGTTCTGTATGCTGAAATTCAAGCAAACGCTGAGTGACTTCTCTCTGGAGTAGTGAACAGAGTGTTCTACACAATATATAATTAAAAAAAACCAAATTTCGAACGCTGAGTCCCGTGAATTCCGGAGAGGTTTCTGCACGTCAGGACCTATAGTACATCAGTGCACCTATTGGCTCTGACCCCAGCGGCGTCCGGTGACAGGGAGTGATCGAACTTGTCCTGGACCGATAGACCAAAAGGAGGTTTCTATGAAGAAAAGCTCCTGCCTCTCTGCCCCAACTCCGATGGCGTGGCTCCTTCAACCAGACGATCACCGCTGAAAACACCACCTCCAGAAATGCTTGCGGTCGACAAAAACGAGAACATGCATGAACTCTCAACAACCACGCAAGTGCTTCGCTAAAATTAGCTAAAAACAATCCTGTTCTGATACCAAGTGTGAGGCTTTCCTCAAGAAACTTGCGAATGATGTGTGTGCCACTCTCCTCCCATCCATTTATATCCTCTTGTATCTAAAATAGTAGTGTTCTGGAATGTTCTAGTGTTGCCATGTGGCCAGCATGCAACACTCATCCCCACTAACCATCAAATACCTTAGGATATACCCCCGAGCTTAGGACCTTCGCTAACTAGCCCTTGTCCCACACACACACACACACGGAATGGTCTCTATAGACCAATGTCTGACAGGAGTCTTTCCATCAAGTGCCTTGGTGTAGCTTTGATTGAAGATATAGACAGCAGTGTTGACAGCCTCTACCCAAAATTGATTAGGCAAACCCTTTCCTTTCAACATGCACCTTGACATCTCCATGATGGTTCGGTTTAGACCTTCTGCAACACCACTCTATTGAGAACTATGTGCCACTATGAGTTGATGCTTGATTCCCTTACTCTTGCAAAAATCTTCAAGCTCTGTTGATGTGAACTCACCACCACCGTCTGTCCTGAATTTCTTCATCTTCTTCCCTGTTTCAGTTTCAACAAGTTGAAGCCATTCTTTAAGCTTACCAAAAGCTTGAGCCTTATCACCAAGGAAGAACACACACATGTTCTTGCTATAGTCGTCGACAAGTAACATGAAGTAGGAAGATCCGCCCAAGGCTTGTGTAGGCATTTTTCCACACAAGTCAGCATGCACCAACTCTAGAGGATAGCTTGCCCTATTCTTGCTTTCTTGTGGAAACACCTTCCTTTGTTGCTTGCCCATCATGCAAGCTTCACACGGTTCCTTCATTTCTGCAATCGATGGTCGGTGTGCAACCATACCCTTGCGATGCATCTCCTTCAGTACAGGGTATCCAATGTGGCCGAATATCTCATGCCATAGCTTACTTGTGCCCATGTTTGTAGTGGATGTAAAAGCACACAACTCATACAGGTTGTTCCTCCTTATGCTAGTTCCAACAATGTTGTTGTTACTGTCCATAAACTTAGCTCCTGTCCTACTGAAAGATACTTGATGACCTTGATCAGTTATAGAAGCTACCGAAAGTAGATTTTGTTTTATTTGTGGAACATACAACACATTTGAAAGCTTTTTGATATCGCCATTAGAGTTAATGAAAGAAATTATACCTTCGCCCCCCGCAGGACATCTTGCATTATTCCCTACCTTTACTGTGATGAGTTCCTTTAGAGGCTGTATGGAACTCTAAAGGTCTTTTCTACTCATCATGTGACAAGATGCACCACTATCCAACACCCATGAGCCATCTGTTCTTGAATCTTCAGCCAACAAGCACACCTCCTCTATCATAAAAAATAACTCAATCTCTATTTTTCCTGTGTTGCTAGACTCCTTGCCCTTGCCACCTTTTGAAGAGCCACTCTTCTCTTCTACCTTCTTGATGTGACAGTCTTGGATTATGTGTCCCTTCTTCTTGCAGTGGAAACACTCTCCCTTCAACTTCTTTTTGTCGTTCTTCTTTTCTCTCCATCTTTTGAAGAGTTTATCTTGCCTCCTTTGGCATTTGCTATGAATGCAGCATCTCATTTGCTATCACCACTCCTTGCCTTGAGCCGCAGCTCCTCCTCCATGAGTAAGGCACTAAATTCTTCAAAAGTTAATGGTTGAGGTCTGACTTGAGTGTTAAGAGCAGTTACCAAACCATCAAACTTAGGTGGAGAGATTCAAAGACAACGTGGAGCTAGCTCCTCACTTGACTTTTGAACACCTGCTCTCACCATTTGATCTCGTAAATTCTTAATGCGAGTGATAAACACCTCTGTAGCCTCCCCATCCGCAAACCGTTCTGCTACAAGCTAATTCTCCAAGTTCTGAATCCGTGTCTAATTACGAGTTTCATATTGATTTCTCAATATGTTCCATGCTTCACATGCCTTCATAGTATGCCAAATGAGAGTTAGAACACTATCAAAAGTACTTGTAACTAGAGCACAAATTGCTTTTGTACCTAGCATGAAAACATAGCATGACCTTCTATCTTCAAAACTTCTTGCCCAATCTACATCAGTCCATGCTCTTACTTGAAGTTCTTCATCATACCTAGATAGCAACCCATGATTAACTATACTCTTCACATACCTTAACACTTTTTTTGCATGATTGAGATGTGTAATGGTTGCATGCATGAAGAGAGATAGAACTCCAACTATGTAGCACAAGTCAGGCCTTGTGAGTGTAGCATAGATCAATGATCCCACAATGCTTCTATATAGTGTAAGGTCTTCTAGCTTCTTACCCTCTTGTACTATTCTAGCCTTGTACCTAGCCAAGCATCCATTTCCATTCCTCTTGGTCTTGTACACCCACTTGTTTCGAACTATCTTCATGCCTTCATTCTTGGGTACTAGGTCCCAAGTGTTGTCCTCCTTAAGAGCTTTGAACTATTCATACATAGCCTACCTCCACTTTGGTTTGGTCTTTGCCTCCTCATAAGAATCTGGCTCTTGATCTGCAATGAAATTCATTGAGCTTTTCCTACATAGCCTTCCTCCACTCTCGTTTGGTCTTTGCCTCCTCATAAGAATCCGGCTCTTGATCTGCATAGTGCTTTTCCATGAGAGATCTATATGTATACCTTTGTGGGGGTGCTTTCTTCCTTGTAGACCTCCGCTCTTGACCTTTGAGATATTGCTTCTTGAGTCTATTGAGCTTTACATTGTATACTTTGAAGTAGGGGATGATCTTTCATAATCATAAGTGTAACAGTGATCCTATGAGTATACCTTAGATGCAAAAGCCTCTAGTCCACTAATTGTGATTGACTCTTGAGGTTGAATTTGCACATCAAAGTCTACATACTCCTCTTGATCATCTTTTTCCAACCTTGCCTTGCCCTTGTCTCCATACCATGACCTTGACTCATCAAACACAACATCTCTTGACACATATAGCTTCTTTGAGAGAGGATTGTAGCACCTATAGCCTTTTTTGCTCATTTAAGTAGCCAATAAACACAAATTTCTTACTTTTGGGATCTAACTTTGTTCTTACTTTACTAGGACCATGAACAAAGCATACACATCCAAATACCTTGAGGTGCTCCATGGTTGGTTTCTTTCCATAATAGACTTCTTGTGGAGTAAAGCTGTGAACATCACCTGTTGGAACCCTATGTATCCAGTAACAAGTTGTATTCATAGCCTCAACCCAATAAGAGAATGGTAGCATATTGTCATTTATGAGACATCTACCTATCTCAACCAAATGCTTATTCCCCAATAAGAGAATGGTAACATACCTTCATTTATGAGTGTTTCAAAGAAAAGAGACACAAAAGAGGAGCCCCAAAATTTTCAAATTCATGGGCATAAATTTCTTCTTCAAAAATCCTAGGAAAATCCCTCGAAGCTATGTAATTGCACTAGAGGAGTCCTCTAGATGCATAAGCCCAAATCATTGTAATATATTTATTGTAAAATAGTAGGAAGTTATAGATTAGTCAATAAAGTGCCGGTCTCATGTGTGAAAGGACCATTTTTAGGGCATATGTATATAACTCACTTTGTGACTCTTTGTAAAGACTTTTGGCCATTCTGAAGAAGGAGAACTCAAATTTCGAATTTGCTTCTTTCCTGCTGATTTTCATCTTCTCTATGATCTTTTCTGTGTGTGTGAAGCTTGGAATGTGTGTGTAGGACTTTTGTCTATCCCTGCCCATCACTTTTGAACTACTGTAGTGTGTGTGTGAACCAACACAAGTTGTGGAGTGAGTGTAGGTGTTTCCTACCATTCACTGTTTTGGCCATAACTTGGAGAGTGGTTGTCAGATAAGTGAATACAATCAATAGATGCATCTCGTCGAGAGCTTCGAAATGAACCCACTATTGGCCATATTCAGAGTTCCAAGCTGGGAGAAACATTCGAATTTGTGTTTAGTGCTGTAAGTGGTATCGTGATAGACATTTCCAGAGAATTGAGTGGATTGGAGAGGTATTTTAGTCTTTTCATATGCACTATAGCTCAGCCACTTCAGTTTCCATCATGTGTGTACACGTCCTCATATGCTTGGTTCAAGTGGTTCTTCGGATGCATGTGGCAATCTACCACTATATGCACTTGTGGGGCAAATGAGATTTAGTCTCTTTGACACAAGTCCCTAAGACCTCGTGACTTAGGTACACACATTTTTGCCGCCATTGAAGGGGAACAAACTCAACCAAGGTGCCTTTGTGATGGTTATAGCTATGGAGTGAAGGAATCGTACTTGTAGAGGTGAATTCGTTCAGTGGCAAGTAATCGGACACTTTAGCAATTGTTACTTCACATCCCTAAGGTGTGTGTAATGAGTATTTAGGTTTAGTGTTAGGAGTGAAGGAGAGGAGGAAGAGTTAGGGTTAGGTTAAAGAGAAGTGGATAGGAGGAAGTTGGAATCACCAAGAAAAAATCTCAAAAAATTGCCAAAATTAGTGTAGAATAGGCTTCAGGCATAACTGGTATCGTGTGCAGACATCGACCAGTATTGCCTGAGCAGTATTGCACCCTACAAGCCCAAAAAGCTACTTTGTGAGCTCAAACCTTAAGCAATACATCCGTGAAGGTAAGCTACAACAAGATTTCAACATCAAAATTACTTTAAAAACACATTTGCACGTGATTAGAGATGTTTCTGGTATCACGGGGTGGGATAGAGAGATTTGGAAGGTTCTTTAAGTGAGACAGAGAGTCAAAAGTGAAGAGGGGTGAGGAATAAACCATTTTGTGCAAAAAATTTTGAGTTTAGAGTGATTTTGGCTATAGTATCACAGTCAATTGAGTTTTGGTATCGCGATACCAAAATTCCCTAGTATCACGATACTTGCCTAGTATCGTATCGTCGCATACCACTTGAGTTATTGCGATACCATTTTTGGTATCGTATCGTCAAGTCGGTATCGCGATCGCGATCAGCCAGTGGTATCGTATCGCAGTCCACTTGGTATCGTATCGTCCCTGTCATGGTATCATATCGTTGACCAAGCGGTTTCGTATCACGCGCATTACTGGTATCGTATCGTTTACCTGGTATTGTATCATTTGAACTCTGTAGTATTGTATCGTGAGAAATTCTAGTATCATATCGCATAAAAATACAGTATCATATCGTGCAAAGCTTGGTATTGTACCGTCAGCTACACCAGTATCGTATCGCGAGAATTGTTGGTATCATATCGTGCAATGTAACGGTATCATATCGTGTATGCAAGTGGTATCGTATCGCTCGATCCATCTGGTATCGTATCGTGAGAAATTGTGGTATTGTATCGTCAAAGATTTTGGTATTGTATCGTCAACTGGTCTAGTATCATATTGCCACTAGCAGAGGTATCGTATCACCCCATAATGAGTATCGTATCACGGTAATTCTTGGTATCGTATCGTCGATTGGTATATTATCATATTGCCACTAGCAGAGATATCGTATCGCCCCGTAATTAGTATCATATCACGGTAATTCTTGGTATCATATCCTCTCAAGTTTTGGTATCGTATCGTGCTAAGACTGGTATCGTATCGCCGGTGTGGTATCCTAGAGTGGTATTGCCCAAAACATTTTAAGCCTTTTTAAGGGAAAAATCAGAGGTAATTGAGGAGCCAATTATCGACTAGTGTGGAACCAAGATAGCCCCAGGGGAGTGAATGAACTTGAGATCAAGATGGGTGCTAAGTAGCCGAAGGATTTTTATTTCATTGGTAGGAAGTGCAACACAGGCAAGTCATCACTCTATCTATTCCGACACCTCTAGTGACTCAGAAGAAGAGATACCAATGGCTTTAGAAGACATGCAAGGTTCTGTCCCTAGGGGAAACTTCATGTCCACAGTAGAGGGGGAATACCGTACCTCTCTACAATATGTGTCTACTAATTCCCAAGAGATCCCCATCTACCTAGATGGCTTAAATAGAGCACTGGCCAAGATGGGGAATTCCACTGACTCTGCGATAGTGCCCAGACATGTAGTCAAGTATGAAAGAGTGTACATGGACAAGTTAGGGCACATCTACGTGGTAACAAAACACCTAGATCGGATCAACGAGAGAGGAGGACTCGAAGGACAAGGAAACTCAGGAAGACCGGACCCTGAAGAGTTAGTAACTACACCCAGAGGCAAATCAGTAGTAACTCGAGTCTTGAGAGGAGATTTGATATCTCAAGATGATTACCTACTGGAGGTCTACTGATCCATGGATCAGACCTATTGTTACAAACTGACTCACCCACACGAGGATAGGAGGAAAGCCCAATGACCTTCTATGAGTTAAAAGATCCAGAAGAAGAGTCTAGAGTCACGTACCTAGACAAGAACCGAAGAAGGGTTGATGCCATTGATAGGGCTCAATTGAAGTATATGGGGTTGTCTGTATTCCCTCCGTGAGAGTAGGCAACTACCTCTCAAAATCCCTTTGGGACACAACAGGAGTCAAAAAATACAATGTCGGGACAGACAAGTCATCGGAGCATTCCAATCCGAACCCATGTGCAATTCACAATGCTAGGGTTGCAATCACACAATCAAACTTACCGAGGACTAGGCAACCAACATCGGCCACCAGTGAGGCCAAGACCACCATTAGGAGTGCAGACGGGAATGCCTCCAATTAGACCAGTAATTCTCATAATGCCTAGACCACCTGAACCCATAAGAAGGGTAAGACCGATTCAAGTGGCTAAGTGTATGAAAAATCATTATGACGGGATGGGAGAACCTTACGATCACATAGCTAAATTTAAACAAGTTCTACGGGCTGAAAAAGTGGATTATTTCTTTGTGCAGTATGAGTCCTTTGGACTTACTCTCACAGGAACGGCTTTAACTTGATTCCAACCATTGGATCCCAATCAATTTGGAGACATTGAGCAATTCTTTTCAGGAGTTCATTGGGGAATTCACTAAGAGAGGAATTAAACACAACTCTTCCTCTCTAAGTCCATAGCTTGAAACAAAACCCAAATGAAACGGTGAAGCTACTACTCGGAGGTTCAATCAATATGTCGATAGATGCCCAGTAACAAAAAGACCCACACAGTGAAAAATGATATCATTATTCTTAGACGGACTGACAAACGGGACCTTGAGAACTTTAGTCTATGTGAAGAGGCTGCAAACGTTGAGCGAATGTCTTCAAGAGTGTATTGACCTAGAGGACAACCTACCTGATGACCTCAAAAGTACACCAAGCCCTACGAAATCAGAAGACACTAGAAGTACAGTGACATCCAACTCTAGTAACGTAGAGGAGTTATCGGAGCTGGTAGCCAAGAAGTTCGGAGTTCATGGAGAATGGAACTTCCAGCATCCACCCATGAGAATACCCATGTTGCGAAGATGCAGCCTATGTGGAGGAGACCATCCTACTCACATGTGCATAAGAGGAGGAACAGACTTGCCTCAAGCCTACCCTTACAATAGACAGCCACATCAGGGAACCGCTCTGTATTGCCATATAGAACAAAAATACACTAATCATACCACTGAGAATTGTCCTTTCAATAGGCAGTCACAACCCTCAAACCAACCTCAGTATAGGCCGTATGGATACCCACCTAGAGAGCCAGGAAGGGAGATCTCAAGATACAATCCTTATCCAGGACCACAAGTGACACCTAGGCCATATGAGCAAGGGCAATATGCACAACCTCAGCCAATGTTAGGACAACAACCGCCATTTCCACCGAATGTAGTACCAGTTAAATATGCTCAACCAGAGGAAAATTTGGAGAGAGCCATAGTACCAGCATCGCCATTAGCCAGTACGGAATCAACAAACCCAGGATACGAGAAAACCCAAGGAGATTACTATCCCTATGACACCAGTATGTTGGAGTACGAGAAAGCTTATGACCCGCAATACTATGGATATGAGGGATATGACAATGTCTATGGACTAGAGTTGGCAACACTAATGTACACTGCACCGAAAGCACCAGCACTCATGAGACCACCCATCAGACAACCCATGCCAAAAGGACTGTGCTATAGATGTGAAGGAGATCACTTTATAAGAGAATGCACTCGGCCATACAACCCACCACCCCCTAAAACATGGGAAGGGTATTGTAATGATTGTGGGAAGGAACACCTCTTTAGAGATTGCCCAAAGAATCCCAATAAGACTCATGGCACTGCACCTATTAATGTGATCGAAGTAATTGAAGCGACACGAAGTGACAAGGAATACACAGTACCATTGAAGGCAATCACATGAGCACAAGCGAAAGGACAAGAAAGAAAACGAGTAGAATCGAAGCAAGAATAGAGTAAAACCCTAGAACCCAGAGTACAAGTAGTGGAAGATTTGGAAGACCCACTTGAGAACATTTAAACAACAAAAAGCCAAAAGTGGAAGGATAGGAGGGAAAAACTCAAGGAAAAATGGATGAAAACTTCTCAACAATAGCAGCCAACTCGAGTAAGACGTTAGTGAAATTCCTAAAGACACGAGAGCATGAGGATGGAATCAGTTTAGCAAGGAAACGATCCCTAAAAGAAATGAGTAAGGACTATGTTATCATGGGATGACAATTATTCAAAAGAGGGAAGGATAATCAACTACGACTATGTGCGCATGAAGGAGAGTACTTACCCATATTAGAAATGGCACATGCAAGTGTCACAGGAGGACATTTCTTAGCCGAAAGAATTGTAAAAATGATCCTCTTAGTAGGCTTGTGGTGGCCAACTCTACATATGGATGCATAAACCTATGTACAAAGTTGCCAGACATGCCAAAGAGCCAAATATCTGATTAGATGAGATGACATGCCATTAAGACCCATGGTTTGCACAAGAGCCTTTTCCAAATGGGGTATTGATTTCATCGGACCCATTAATCCACCAACCAAAGGATCACATGCTGAATACATAATAGTAGCAACTAATTACTTGACTAAATGGGTAGAGGCAAAGGCAACTAGAAAAAATGATGCTCATACCATCGCTAAGTTCCTTCTTGAGCATATCTTTATTCGCTTTGGACTACCTATAGAGATAGTGAGTGATCAAGGAACGCATTTCATTAATGAAGTAATAGAGTCCTTAATGAATGAGTTCTTAGTAATTCATAAAAAATCAGCCCCTTATCATCCTCAAGCCAACGGTCACACAGAAAGCTCCAATAAGGTGTTGTGCACAATATTGACAAAGATAGTCAATAGTGGAAGGTTAGATTGGGACAAACAATTGCATCATGCAATTTGGGCCTTCCACGTGGCTTACAAGACTGCCATTGGAACTACACTTTAACCTAGTGTATGGACAAAATGCAATCTTGCCAATTGATTTTTTAGTGCCTAGTTTGAGAGTAGTTCAACAGCATGAATGGATAGGGCATGAATTGTCCAAGCAACTAGAACAAATTGAGAAGTTACATGAGACTAGAATACAAGCTGTTGCGGGAATTTATGAAGCAAAGAGAAGATAGAAAGCATATTATGATGCGCACATCAAAGATAAAGGATTAAAAGAAGGAGATTTAGTCTTGGTATATACTTTGAAGCAACATGCCAAGAAGCTACAAAACCGTGGATATGGACCTCTAATAATCAATAGGATTTCAATGAGTGGAGCGGTTAACCTAGCTACTCTAGATGGAGACATACTTCCTAATTACATAAGTGGTTGTCGAGTAAAATACGACATGGAGCCATTGACGGACCAAATGTTAGCACGACTTGTAGGTGCACAAAATAGAAAAAAAGAGGAAGAGAGGGTTAGAGAGGAGGCAAGACAAGAAGCCCTAGAACATATCAAGAAACGGAAAGAGTGGATAAAACAAAGGGATGAACGATATTTACTAGGAGAAGAGCCTATTCCCATGGCCAACTATCAAGTTCACAAGGCCAACACGAAAAACCTCAGCACATCCCAACCATATTTAAATCTAGGGATTGGAAAGACAGAGTACCAGCTAATAGATGCCTTGATAGACTCGGGAGCAGCACTCAGTTGCATACGAAGGATGGTCATCATAAATCTTCAAATGACCGTCACTCCAACTAAAGCACACATGATAGGCATTGGGGGCCAAGTCATAGAATGTATTGGAGAAGCTACGATATCCCTCCACCTAGGAAATTCAATGATGGATCAACGAGTTCCGGTGTGTAAAGAGGAGGATTTGATAAAGATATCCTAGGACAAGATTGGATCATTGAGAATGAAGTGAGCATTCACCTAGCTCAAGGGTACATCTCAGCCAAAATAGGGCATAAGGAAATCTTTAACCTGTTAAAAGAAAGACTCTCTCACGTGCATGAAACCATCAAGTGTGAAAAATAAACCCTAAAAGAGGAATTAGCAAACGACTCAATCAAAAGTGTACCAGAGGAGTGTCCTAAGAAAGGATTGACTATCAATACTAATGCATCAATTGATGAGGTGGATTCATTCCCCATGAACGGTGAATCCAAGAGAAACGGCGAAGACAACGCTCTGAAAGTAACCTACCACAAGGGAAGATCATCCATGTGGAAGTCCACTATCCAATTATTGCAATCAGGAAGTGCCAATCTACATTGGGTTCGCAAGGATTGAATGAGGTAAATAGAGAAGTCTACACTGATACAAGTCACTCATCTTATGGAGACAAGGAATAACAACGAATTCTCTTCATTACAATCGGGACCGAAGAGACTTCTGAGAGTATGGCTTCCAAAGTCATTAGTAGAGGCCCAGAAAACATGGCAACACATATGGATTCTAAAAAATTAGACAGATTGCAAGTCAAGAGATCAATAAGCAAGAAGACATATTACACCATAAAAGCAGGACCATAAAGCCAAACAAGACTCACCAAAGGTACCAGAGGAACATGATATCAACCAATCAGACTGCAAAGAAGAAAGAGGAAAAACCTAGAGCATGACAAAACAAAGAGAAGATGAAGCCTCACACTTCAACTACAAAATGGATATGGAGACCCAAGAGGCAGCAAGGATAGCAACAACAGATTCAACATGATTCTGATTGCACACATGAAGAATCGAATGCACCTAAAGTATGCATGATAGGGCCACACTACAAGGCCATGCATTCGGCACATGATTGTTGGAGAAACAATCACTAATTGGACATATGTACGAAGGTCAAAGCTTTAGAAGAAAACCACATGCCTATGTGAAGGGACAAATTCACAAGTGTATTATATTTTGTAAGCTTAGTTCACTTTAGTTCTAGAAGTTTTTTAAAACTCACGAGAATGAGAAAATCTATATAAATTAGTTTGTATCAACTGACGTGGAGAGAGAGAAGAAGAGGAAGACAATGAGAAAGTGAGTTAGAACTCATTTTGTATGACTGAGAATAGTCGGGATTCTCTGTGTGAGAAAGCACCTCTGCATTCCTGAGTTTTCATAGTTATGGAAAGAGTTTATTAATTTCTGTGTATAAGTCTTCTTCTTCCATCTCCACAGTTTGTCTTGTGTGAAATGATTTCAGAAGTTGAAGTTTTCTAAGCAAGTCAATGTCTGGCATCGAGTTTGTGTTGATAAGTCCTTGTTTTATTCTCTGAGTGTTATGTACTGCTAAATCTTCTTAAAACATGAGGTTTGTGGAGCAACTCAATGCCTGGCATCGAGTTTCAGCATAAAGTCGATGCCTGGCATCGACTTCCCACATAAAAGTGGTTTTGTTCATGTGTGTGTTCAAGGAGGTAATTCTGGTGCTGAAAAAGTGGTTGAAAAAGCTCAAAGTCGATGCCCGGCATTGACTTTTGGTTGCAAGTCGATGCTAGGCATCGAATTTTCATTTTTAGAAAGCGAAATTTACTAAAGGAGGCAAAATTTCCAGTTTTGTCAAGTCATTTAGGATCATCTTGTGAAGGCCATAACTTGAGTTCTAGAGATCCGTTTCTTGCATATGATAGCTTCTTGTGAAGCTCTACTCTTTTAGTTTCATCCACGAAAAGATCTTGGAGAAATAATATTTGAGCTAGGAGAAATTAGCAAAATACTGAAGGAATGTCATTTCATGACTGGAAAAATCTGAAGAAGTAAAGTTCTTGGTTTTGGCTATCATTTCTCAAAGTTTTGAGTTGCAATGAGTTAATGGTGACCATAGAGGTGTTCTAGTGTCACATTAATTCATTTCTTGTGGTGTTTTACACATGAACAAGTGGTATCAGAGCAAAAAGGTCCTAAAGAGCAAAAGGCGACAAAGGTACGAGAAGTTTTGGAAAATTTTCCATTAAAGTTTGAAAGGTGAAGCATTTGAAGACACAAGGCATCAAAAGATTACTTTCAAAGTATCCTCATACACAAAGAACTTCAAAAGGTATTATCCTTTATCCTTTAAGCTCACAGGTTGCAGCAGAAGGGAAGGAGTATGGCATATCATATCTCCATTTACAAACTAGACAGAGATAATTATCCCGCATGGGTAATGAGAATGGAAGCCTTACTTATGAGTAAGGATCTCATGATATATGTTACAGGTGAAGAAGAGAAGCCAGTATTTGAAGATGAAAGCCGACCAAAGAAAGAGGAACTTGATGCTTTAAAGCATTGGCAGAAGAAGGATGCAAGTGCAAAAGCCTACATCTACAATACAATCTCTGATCATTTGCTACCACACATCAGAGGATTGGAATCATCTGAAGATATATGGAATGCATTGGAGTATCATTTCCAAAGTACTACCAAAGTAAGGAAAACAAGTCTATGGTCAGAGTTTACAACATTCAAGAAGAAGTCAAGTCAAAGTATTAGTGATTATGTCACTAAGATGAAGGATCTAGCAGATAGTCTTGGATTCATAGATGAAGATGTTGAAGATCACAGATTGATTGCTCAATTACTTATAGGTTTGAGACGGGATGAAAGGTGGAAACCTTTTGTCTTATCAACAGAACTTTCATTAAATCATTATGTTCCAGATTTGAACCAGTTGCTTGGTTTGATGCTCACATATGAGCAAGACTTGAAAGGAGATGGAGATAAAGGAGAAAGTTCTGCAATGTACATGAAGAACAAGAAGAAAGGAGATAAAGGTAAAGCAAAGGATGAAGAAGAGTCAACTTCTCAAGTTTATTACGCAAGAGGTAAAGGCACTGGTAGAGGAAGAGCAAGAGGTTTTGGAAGAGGAAGAGGTAATCAAAATAACAACAAGAAGGCTTGCTGGATCTGTGGATTGAGTAATCATTTGGCTCATGACTGTTGGCACAACCAACAAGGATCAAACCAGAATCAAAACAACAATATCAGAGGTCGAGGTGGAAGATATCAAAGTAATTTTCAGAGAGGTAGACAAAGTCAAAGAGGAGGCTATGGTAGAGGTGGAGGAAGAAGTTGGGGACAGAATCAATCCTACAACACCACCTACTACAACTATGGAAATGACACACAGAATGAAAGTCATACATCATTGATGATGAACTCAATTAGCACATCAGATAAAGAAGATATAAAGGTATTTTACATTGACTCTGGATGTTCTAATCATTTGTCAGGAAACATAGAATTGATGTCAGAATTGGAAAAAGGCATTTCTAGTCATACAGTTCAAACAGGTGATAATACAAGACATAGTGTACATTCAATTGGAAAAGTGAAATGCAAGAGTGGAGCAGATTTGCTAACCAATGTTTTGTATGTTCCTACAATACCTAAAAACTTGATTAGTGTGGGACACATAGTTGAAAAAGGTTTTCAAGTCAGGTTTACAAATGAAGGAGTATTTGTTGAAGATCCAGAGAATGGATATAATCAGATTGTCTGTGGTAAGAAAGAAGGTAGACTCTTTACTTTAAGAGTACAAGGGAACATTGGTCAAGCTTTGCTCACACATGGTGAAGGAGTGATTACAGAACTTGATCTCTAGCATAAGAGACTAGGTCATTTCAATGAAAGAGGAATTAAAGCTATGGTTGCTAATCAATCTGTACTAGGATTACCAAATGTGCAAAGTCAACATATGGTTTATAAATGTGAAGCATTTCAAATGGGAAAAGCACACAGGTTACCATTTCAGAAGAAAGGATTCAAACATGATGGAGTACTTGAGCTCATTCATACAGATGTATGGGGACCAACAAAAGAAGGATATATCAGTGGCTCAATGTATTATGTTCTTTTCATTGATGATGTTACAAGATGGATAACATTATATGTTTTGAAGGAAAGATCATAAGTGTTTGGAGCTTTCAAGCATTTTCATGCATATGTAGAGAGAGTCACAGGTCAAAAGCTTAAGAAACTGAGGTCTGATGGAGGGGGAGAATACTTCTCCCAAGAGTTCAATGATTATCTTTGGAATTCAGGTATTAAGAGAGAAATAACTTGCAGATATACACCACAACAAAATGGTGTAGTAGAAAGAAGGAACAAGACTCTGGTTGAGTTTGCTAGAGCTATGCTGAAGGAGAAGAATTGTCCAAATTATCTTTGGGCTGAGGCTGTAAATACAGCTACATATCTTGTGAATAGATTACCATGTGCAGCTCTAAATGGAATGACTCCATATGAAGCTTGGTGGGGTAAGAAACCAACACTAGATCATTGTAGAGTGTTTGGATCAATTGCATATGCTTATGTGCCATCACAGCTTAGGCATAAACTTGAACCAAAGGCAGAAAAATATGTGTTCATTGGTTATGATGAAAAGCAGATGGGTTACAGGTTGTGGAATCCTCTAACCAAACAATTTCTTGTTTCAAGAGATGTTACATTTGATGAACAGAAAAGTTGGTATGCAGATCAAAGTCATACAGCTGAAGAATTTGAAGAAGAGGTAAGAAGATGTGAGAAAGGAAAATCAATTCTGCAGGTAAATAGAGATGAAGACTATATGCAAGCAAGTACATCCAGAAGTGGATTAACAAGAAGGAATGAAGAAGCTCCCATATTTGATGAAGAGGTGTATCCAGACACTTATGAAGAATGTGAACCAAGAAGGTCAAGCAGGACAAGAAGACAACCAGAAAGGTATTCTTATGATACTTCTTACATAACTCAGAAGAACTATGCATATATGGTCAAAGATGATGAAGAACCTCAGAACTATGATGAAGCTAAAGGTAAGAAACAATGGGAAGAAGCAATGAAGGAAGAATTCAATGCACTGGAGGAGAACAAGACATGGGAACTTGTTCCTAAACCAAATGGTAAGAAAGTAATTGGAAATAAATGGGTTTATAAAGTGAAGAAGCTTGCAGATGGAAGTATAGCCAAATACAAAGCTAGATTGGTGGTGAAAGGCTATGCCCAGACCTATGGCATAGATTATGATGAGACATTGAGTCCTGTAGCTAAGATGTCAACTATAAGGACAATCATTGCTATTGCAGCTTCAAAAGGATGGACCCTAAGTCAATTGGATATAAAGAATGCATTCTTAAATGGATACATATCAGATGAGGTATACATGGAACAACCTCAAGGGTTTATAGATTGCAGGTCTCCAAATTTTGTTTGCAAGTTGCGAAGAGCATTGTATGGATTGAAGCAAGCTCCAAGAGCATGGAACTATAGACTGGTGAAGTATCTCAATGATCTTGGATATCAAAGTTCAAAAGCAGATCCAAGTCTACTTATCAAAAGAACAGAGGAAGGTACAATCTACATTTGTATTTATGTAGATGACATTATAATCACAGGTACTTCAGATGAAGGAATCAAGGAGGTAAAGAGATTACTTGAAAAAGAATTCAAGATCAGTGATTTAGGAACGTTGTCATACTTTCTTGGAATGGAAGTCACTTATATAGATCATGGCATATATGTATCACAAGAAAGGTATCTTCTGAATCTATTGAAGAAGTTTGATATGGAAAATTGCAGAGAAGCTTCAACTCCACTTGAAGTTAATCACAAGCTCAGTAAATATGATAGTGCAGAATATAAAGATATGAGGAAGTATCAATCTCTTGTGGGTAGTTTGATTTATGCTACACTAACAAGACGTTATCTTAGTTATGCAGTGGGAGTTTTATCACAATTCATGCATTGTCCAAAGGAACCACATTGGATTGCAGGTCAAAGAGTTCTCAGATATATCAAAGGAACTATAAATGAAGGATTATATTATCCTTTTACATCAGATTTGAAGTTAAGAGCATATAGTGACTCAGACTGGGCAGGTAACCACGATGACAGAAGATCAACACATGGATACATGATTTACATTGGTGATAAGCTTGTAAGTTGGTGTTCAAAGAAAAAACATATAGTAGTGTTATCATCAACTGAAGCTGAGTACAAAGGACTTGTGGAAGCAGCTAAGGAGTTCATCTGGATGCAGACATTGTTCAAAAGCTTGGGCATTGATCAAGGTATACATACAATACATGGAGATAATATGAGTTCACTTTATCTTGCAACAAATCTAGTATTTCATGCAAGAACAAAACATATAGAGATACATTATCATTTCCTGAGAGAAAAGGTAATGGAGAAAGAAATTGAAGTGGAGTACATTTCTACAAAAGATCAGATAGCAGACATAATGACAAAGAGATTGGATGGTGTGAAGACCAGCAGATTTAAAAGCATGGCAGGAGTAAAAGAAAAGAAGATGATATGAAGAAACAAAGAATGTCAAATAGTGATTGAGGGGGAGCTGTTGGAGAAACAATCACTAATTGGACATATGTTTGAAGGTCAAAGCTTTAGAAGAAAACCACATGCCTATGTGAAGGGACAAATTCACAAGTGTATTATATTTTGTAAAGTTAGTTCACTTTAGTTCTAGAAGTTTTTTAAAAATCACGAGAATGAGAAAATCTATATAAGTTAGTTTGTATCAACTGACGCGGAGAGAGAGAAGAAGAGGAAGACAATGAGAAAGTGAGTTAGAACTCATTTTGTATGATTGAGAATAGTCGGGATTCTCTGTGTGAGAAAGCACCTCTGCATTCCTGAGTTTTCATAGTTATGGAAAGAGTTTATTAATTTCTGTGTATAAGTCTTCTTCTTCCATCTCCACAGTTTGTCTTGTGTGAAATGATTTCAGAAGTTGAAGTTTTCCAAGCAAGTCAATGTCTGGCATCGAGTTTGTGTTGATAAGTCCTTGTTTTATTCTCTGAGTGTTATGTACTGCTAAATCTTCTTAAAACATGAGTTTTGTGGAGCAACTCGATGCCTGGCATCGAGTTTCCGCATAAAGTCGATGCCTGGCATCGACTTCCCACATAAAAGTGGTCTTGTTCATGTGTGTGTTCAAGGGGGTAATTTTGGTGCTAAAAAAGTGGCTAAAAAAGCTCAAAGTCGATGCCCGGCATCGACTTTTGGTTGCAAGTCGATGCTAGGCATCGAATTTTCATTTTTAAATAGCGAAATTTACTAAAGGAGGCAAAATTTCCAGTTTTGGCAAGTCATACAAGGTCAGCTTGTGAAGGCCATAACGTGAGTTCTAGAGATCAGTTTCTTGCATATGATAGCTTGTTGGAAAGCTCTACTCTTCTAGTTTCATCCACTAAAAGATATTAGAGAAATAATATTTGAGCTAGGAGAAATTAGCAAAATACTGAAGGTATGTCATTTTAGTGACTAGAAAAATCTGAAGAAGTAAAGTTCTTGGTTTTGGCTATCATTTCTCAAAGTTTTGAGTGGCAATGAGTTAATGGTGACCATAGAGGTGTTCTAGTGTCACATTAATTCATTTCTTGTGGTGTTTTACACATCAACAATGATGTGTTAAACAAAACTAGTGGTGCACATTTCCCACGTGGGAATAGGTCATAGATTCTACTTCCATAGGAATGGACCTACTATGTAAATAAATAAATGCTTCAGCTACACTAACTCCTGTTTTCTTTCAAAAATAAAAATGAAAAGATATGTGGTAAGAGATCTTACTTATGTAAGCAAGGGGGAACAGAGTGACGCAAGGAACCACGTGTCACTACGACACATATCACTGACGACATGCCTTCTATAAGAAGTTGATGCTCTTCTCATTAGAAGTGCAGATGGCTTCTGAGGACTCTTACACAACCATTGAAGAGGAGATGCTATAATTCCCTCTACAGAGCGTGACTAAGGCAAAGGTCACTGGTTTCGAGAAGATCAACCTGCCGGGGACTACTTGTTCTTGGTGACAATTAAAATTATGGACACGGATCATCAGTTCCCAGTAATGTCCCAAGACTTCAAGGTAGTGCATGAACTTCCATCCACTATCGACATCATGAAGAAAGCTGGAATTCAGAAATACTTTGAACTCCCGATCTACAAACCAGATTTCCAGCATTGCACTCAAGTCATGAACACCTTACAACCTGCTCTGCATGATCCATTAGTACCTGAAGCAAGAGTCCTAGATGCAGCAGGCGAGTGGGTCATCATACAATTCATCCACGAGCTAATTAAAGAAGATTTCGCATGGGAAAAGGACGGGAATACAATTTTGAAAGAGGAAAGCTCCATGTGACGTGTAGCATTTGTGCTCCTTGTGTGTGCTTCTCATGTGTCTCTTGCACTTCTACACACACCCAATAGTGGGGAGCAAAGACCAAACCGTTCACAAATATCAATCACATTGACATAGAGGAGAAAGTCAGACTCATTCACCAGCATTTTTGCTTTCCAAACATGCACATATATACTTCTCCACAGAAGGTCATTGTGAAAATGCTGTCCCATGCCATTAAAAAAATAGGGAATCAAGTCAACATGACTCCATACATTCAAGAACGGCTCTTTGAGGCAAAGAAACAATGGAATCATAAGGAGTTCTTGAATGGAAGTATTGCCTTGACAGTACTGATCTATCATGTTTTAGGCATTTGAGAGCACTTGAAAGAGATGTCATCATCAGAAGCAATGGCTAAGTATGCAAAGATTGCTATGGTTCCAAGGAAGAAGAAAGGAGTCAAGATCGTAGAAGAAGCTGAAACGAGCTCCAAACCAAGAATGAGAGGTACCAAATGATTACGGGAAATGCTGTAGGCAGAAACAGAAGCTCCAGCTACAAAGAAGGCACATGTACTTCCAAGGACCAGGCTTGAACAAAATCCACCTATTATGGAGGAAGAATTAACAAAAGCAATGGAAGCTACTCACGAGTATATGGAAGGACAAGTAAACCTATCGGTGCAAGAGCATCACTACCAACAAGCCCATCAAGACTCTGAAAAAAGGAAAAGGTTGACCAAGGTTCATAGGTACAAAGAATTGGGATTGATGAGTTCAAGCTCATCATCAAACATACAAGAAGAACAAGAAACGTCTATGCTGAATGTGGATATTAGAAGTGATTCATGAGATGATGGTCAATGGGAAGAATTAAATCAAGTAAACGATGACTTTGACATGGAAGGCACGAAAGTCGATCAGATGCCTGATGACAATATCAAGGACTTGACAAGACAGGAAGCCTCTCAAGAAGGAGTTCATATTATCAAATTGAATGAAGTATCTAACATCCAAATCAAAGAGACCCTTCTTGCAGGAGAGGTCTTGATAAAGAACCCTAAGGAAGAACAAGTAGAAGACAAACTGAAAGAATCTGAACCCTTCACACCAATAAGGGTAGTAGCGGAACCACAGAAACATCGGGCATAATTTTTCTTCATTACTAGAGAAATTTTACATCTTGATGAGAGAGCTAATCTTCACACTTCTCAAATGTCTAAAACATTTCTAATTCTTCTGAATTCTTGTATTCTACACTCTCTCATATTTTCCCCGACATTTTTCCTTGTATATATAGGCAAATATTTACAAGCTCATGACTATACAAAACTATAAGTAACCTATATCTGAATTAATGTACATATGTGTACACATCTTCATCTTTTGGATATGCACTTCTTTCAAGCTTCATAACTTGATCTTTTCTTCAGTCCTTGGCTTCAATTCTTCATCAAAACATCAATTGTTGATTGCCCTGCACCAACATGGCATGCTTAACACAAACAAATTCAGTAATCCAAATGATACAAACTCGTGACGCATAGTGTCATATCTACCGCTACCCAAATATGATGGTCCATCTGTATCTAGACGTGTGACTGCTACATCTCACTGCTGGCAATATCAGTCAGGAGTCTGTTATTGCTCATTGTAGATCATATCCCCCTCCTCAACATCTAACCATACAGGCTTCAGTAAGCCTGCTTGGAAAGCATCACGAGCCTCGGATTTTTGATGGGACATAACCTCACATGTTGTGTGTTGAATCTACTCTGAGCTGATAATAGGATGCCCATGTGCTGGCCAAAACATCAGATAGATCATCTCTGTGATATATTTTTTACGATCTTTATCTTTCTCACTCCATTTCAACATGATAGAGTGTCCAAACTGTATGGAGCAAAGCTGTCCTCTATGTTGATGCATGGGTTTTTTGGCCGTATCCATCACTGGAGCTCCATCATGTATACTATATACCTTCGAGTCATCATGTTCATGAGCACCCCAAGGTGTACATGGTGTATCATGTAGTGTAGCATGTGGCATACCTAGATCTGAGGTACTCACTCTAGGAGTAGAAGTGGGAGACACAATGTTCATCACAGTGCCTCCACAACATCAGACTCCTCTAGAGCCACATGTAGATCAACTCCTAGAACCTCCTCCTCCAAAGCATGACCTCGACCAATGAGACGTGCTAGCACGTGTATCATGCTGAGGTGTCGAACGCACATATCGACTACTAGAGCCACTAGGGGATGGCTGAGAAGGCGATCATGGTGGAGTCATAAAGCTAGGAGACATTCCTCCGATGGGAGTAGCCCCGCCCATAGGAGTGATGCCGATGGCAGTGACAGTGATAGGAATGACACGAGTAGGAGTGAGGTTGGCAGGAGTGAGGTCGGCAGGAGTGAGGCCAGGGGGAGTGCTACTGTGTAATCCAGTAATGCAATGCAGTGGCCATATACACGGGAGGAACCTCAGATATAGGCTCCAAGAATTGCTCCTCTATCATGGAATGTGGAGTGACGTCCCCCATCATGCTCTATAACAGAAAAACATAAATAATTAGCATACGATAATAATGGTAATATAGAAAAATAGTAGTGTACAAAAGAACATAGCAAAAAAATAAACACAAATTAGTACATATAAGTGTTTGCTTCAAAAATCCTCTATTCTAGCATCCTCTTAAAGATCTAATGCACAGAGGATATCTATCTCTACATTGACATCTTCTAGATCTATTGGTATGCTAGCTCCATCTTGATCATCATTTGTTGCTTCATCGTGTATCTCATCTTCTTCAAAGACCTCTTCATCTCGGACAATGATCTCTTCCTCCTCGACTACCAAATGAATCTCAAGGTCCACTACAGATGGAATTTCTTCTACATATATGTTCTCACAAATTTGTCTGCTACATGGGAAGACTTGTAAAACAAACAACCACTCTAGTGCTTTCGAATCTTGCATAAAAAAAACTTGCTCATAGTGTTTGGGAAGTACAAATGTATCTCTTTCATATGTCCATAACTTTGTGGGGTCTACTTGAAGCAAACCACTCTTATCTTGCCTCACTATTGTGTTTCTTCTAGAGGTGACTACTTTGAAACATTTCACATCAAAAAGAAAGTAATCAAACTTCTTAAAGGATAGCTTCAAGATATCTTGAATCACTCCACAATAATCTAGCTGGTCTTCTTGAGCATTGTCGTCTCTTCCACTAGCTCTACTCTTTTGGAAAAAGTTCACCATCACCCCACTATCAAAGGTAGACCTATTTTTATCGATTCGTGCGATCCAAAAGTGTCTTCCATGAGACCATAGGGCACCGTATTTTAGAATACTCCCAATTACACCCCTTTGTGAGTTCTTCCTCTTCTTCAAAGATATCTTCACTTGTTGCCTTTGCTTGTGAAACCACTGTATCTAGCCATCTACTCGTTGGAAAGGGTGGAAGAGATTGAAGACTTTCCAGAAGGGGCGAGCATCAAGTGGAACGATTCTTTCAAAACTGAGCTCTTTCCTTTGCATTTGTCTCCTTAGCAAGCTCATATCTTTCTAACCACTTCTACATAGGCTCAGAGTTAATGATGCAAAACTTCATTGCCTTCTCTTTGAAAGCTCCATCCATTTTTCTTTGCATCCCTTTACCTTGAGGTTCATCAGCTATGAGACAAACATCTTCATCATCGCTCCATAAGTGAGGCATTTCAGAGTCCGACATGCATAGAAACTCAGTTATGAATACAAAAGACTCTTATATGACCCATCCCTAAGCCATGCTTCCCTCTGGACATGCTCTTTGCTACACAAACCCTTTTAATGTCTTCATGAAGCACTCTAAGAAGAACATCCATCAACTATGGAAATTTCTTGCCATTGCAACTTCATCTACCACATGAACCAGTAAATGAAGCTTAATTGTGAGCATACTTGTGGGGAAGTATTTCTCTACCATATAGATAGCCTCTATAGCATTGAGTTTTGCACTCTCTATGCTATCTTTATTTATCTCTTTAGAAGAGATCCACCATACCAAGGAACTGATTTTATAAATGGTTGTTTTTCACATCCTCCAAAAGATAATCTTTTAAAGCTAAAGGGAGCACAAATTGTAAAAACGTGTGCCAATCATGAGACTTGAGTCCTCCAATATCATCATTTTGTGTGAAGGCAGTCTTTAGATACCTCATGCACCCACGAGAGGTTACTAGTGCAATGTCATTTGGCGTAAAAGAATCTCTAGTTTTCATTTGGCGTTGTGCTTGTCGACCAATTTTCCCTTCGCATAAAACATTTCCATCAGGCAAATATCTATGATGTCCTTCATAGACAGTTTTCCAAAGTGCTTTGGAATAGCATGCTTCGAGTCGTGGTCCGCATAGGGGACAAGCATGGTGTTGGCAGCAGTCAAGGCACCCAAGGACCCACAAGACAAGGAAGCCAAAGAAGGGAGTCGGAGCAAGGATCAAGCAGGCAAAGTAGTCAACGCAGATCTGGCAAATAGGCCCTTAAAGTTTTCCCAATATTTCCCAAACAATGATTCTAGTCACTCCACACCATTATAAATACCATTTCATATTTTCATAGCTCCATTTTGTGCAAGCCAAGGAGTCCTTGAGCTTGAGGAGCATTAGAAGTACCTACCTATCAATTCTCATATTTTTTAGACTCCGTTTGAGCCCTCAAATAGGCCCTAGAACCTAATTTTCAACTAGGCCGGACACTAGGTCTGGACAGGGCCAAAGCTAGACAAAAACTATAAAAAGAGCTAGAGAGCTCATTTTTGAGGTCAGATTGTTGTACAATTGAACTTGTAAGAGCACTTTTGAGTAATCTAAAGAACTCCATTGGCTCTCTCTTTGTTCTTGCCTTGTGTGTGTGTGTGTGTATGTGTGTGCATGTTAGTGTGCTTCTCATCCACGCACTTGTGCCATCACTTGTTCGAGGTCTTCATACCATCCTCATGTCTTCTCGAGTTGACATTAAAGGAGGTGCTACTCATCACTGAGCTACACCAAATTTTGGCACCATTGCCGGGGATCGAGCTTTGAGGACGAGCGTATGATGGTAAGACGTAGAGTGGAGACGTTGGAGTTATAGGTATTTTCTTCACTTTGATCTATTTTCCTTTATGTTATTCACCATCATCATCATCATCACCATCTCTCACCTCCATCTCCATCATCGCGAAAATTTTAGTGTTTGGTCATATCACCATTCCCACACCATTTCCCCTCATTTCACTTGTGAGAAACAAGCTCCAGCAGGTAAAATTTTTGACTGTGCAGGTCCCGGGGCATTGACCTCTCTCTGTCAATCGCGACTGACAAAAAAGTTGACCTTTTTGCAAAACAAAGTGCATAACCATACTGTGTAGGCCTAGGGCATCCTAAATCTATGTTTGAAATTTTGAAATTCCTCTGTTTTCTATCAATCGCGATCGACACGTCAATCGCGATTGACAAACGACGATGGACACTTGCCGACAGACCTTACAATCGCGATCGACACGTCAATCGCGACCGATAGAGTCAACGACCGACTGACCACGATCAACAGAAGCCTACACGCGCCACGTGTCAATCGCGATCGACTCATCAATCGCGATCGACAGTCCCAATGGACCTGTCAATCATGACTGACCTAGTCAACGACTGTTTGACCACAACTGACAGACCTCGCGTGCCATGTATCAATCGCGATCGACCCAACAACGCAATTGACAAGGTCAACAATCCTTTGACCATGATTGACTAAATATATGGGCCACATGTCAATCGTCAATCGCGACTGACAGCCACGATGGACCTATCAATCGCGACCAACACGTTGATCGCGACTGACATATCAATCACGATTGACAGACCTTTTGATCGCGATTGACAGGCAATTTCGGCATTTTTTTTTTTAGGGCAAAAAATAGTTGGTCTATTTTGGGTCAATTTTTGGGAAACATTAGGGTTTGTCATTGCATTGTGAGGCCGCTATGCAAGTAATTCGAGAAATCCTGTCTACTTGTTAGCCTGTTTTAACCCTATTTTAGCTCCAGAACCTGAACTGGCATAACTTTCTCATACAAAATCCGTTTGATATGATCTTGAGTTTGTTGGAAAGCTCGTGCGGAGGAAAATTAATTTGCAGGATTATTAGATATAGTATTTTTTTAATTGACCATACCCAGGGGGAAGAAAACTAAGGGATCTTCAAGATTGTTTTTCATAAAGACCAAAGGACAATTTGATCTCTGAATTGCATGAATGAACATGGTTTGTTATGTCAATTGAATTTAAATTTTGAGCTAACTTTGGGACTGTTGTAGGTCCATTGAGAGCATCGAAGGGCATTCTAAGCAAGAGTAAGTGCAAGCTTGGGAACACGCTTCTTGGGCACACAAGGGCAACCAAGGAGAGAAACTAAAGGTTGGAAATTCTCAACACCCTCTGTCAATTCCTAGCTTAGGCTAAGTACAGATAGAGGTTTTGATCAATTAGGGTTACGTTAAGCACTACCAAGTCCAAGAACTCTAATCACTCAAGTGCAAGTACAAAGAAATTACATTTGCAAAACAACCTAAGGGAAAAGAATTTAAATCAAGCGACCAAACTAAAGTACGATAAAACCTAAGTGTTCCTTGTGAAGAAGATTGATTGGACAACAAGTGACATCCTAAGAAAAATTAAAGAGAACAAGTGATTAATACAAAAGAACTCAGCAAGGAAGTTGTACTTGGGAAATTTGGGGCTATTCAGTTAGGCATATGAACCTTAGATCGGGACGACACCTAGGAAGAGATAGACAGAGTCTTAGGTCTTCAGAGGCTAGTGTCAATCATACTGCTAGGTCTTGGGCCCAGTAGTTGATCCATTATTCGCACTACCCTAGCTCTGAAACTAGCGAGTCTGAGATGTCTCATGGTATGGAGAGACCCACAGGAAGTTTAGGTGTGCCATAATTACAAAGGGTAGAAGGCCCTTACAAGATGCCACTCGAATACCTTAGGACCAACCGATTAGGTGCTTGCATCTATGAGGATGGCCTGGGAAGATCCGTGGTCCAAATTAAAAACCCTGACCAACCCATTGTACTCGAACACCCAGCAGTCAAGTTTGAAAATGGTGCTTACCTGGACAAAGAAGGAACCATATACGTAGTCACCAGCCACCTAGATAGGATAGACGAATTCAGGAATGTGATCCTAGAGACGGACATAGGTGACCTAGGAAAGAAAACTTAGGTGGAGAGCCTAAGTCCCCTCGAGGCAAATCAGTTCTCACTAGAATTATCACACCAGAGTGGGTTCCCCAGGATAATAAGAGCATAGATCTGCTCTTAAATCAAGAGACTGATGAAGCCTTTTGGAGGTATAAGCCTGATCAGCCGAATGAGATAGGAACGATCACGATCTATGAGTTCAAAGATCCTGATAGCCTAGGCAAAGTGACCTATTTAGACAACACCTCAGAGAGGATCTTTGTGGCCACAGAACATGGTAGGCATGCGTACACTTGGAAGGGTGAATTTATTTTTCCCCAACCAAGATCTAATGTCTTGTATGGCCACCAAGGAGCTAAAACATCCCAAGCTCATGGGGCTCAAAGGGATAGAAGTAGAGACAGGCTAGAGGTAAGCTTTGCCAACCCCTTGGGAGGAGAAAGGATGAGAACGAAAACGGAACCTGAGAGACCTAGAGCCCCAAGAAACCAAAGAATTGCTAATGATTTTCCTTTGCCAAGGCTTAGGGAACATAGTAGAACCTTGAAGAATTACTTCGATGGCACTGGAGACCCGTATGATCATGTGGCCGAGTTCAGACAAGTCTTGAGAGTTGAACAAGTTGAGGACCTATTCAGCCAATACAATGCTTTTGGTCTAACCCTAAGGAACACAACCCTTACATGGTTTCAACCACTAAATGAGTGACAGTTCAGGAACATAGACCAACTTCTAGAGGCATTCATTACTAAATTCTCTAAGAGTTGCATACAACATAACACCTCCTCACTGATTCATAGTTTCAAGAAAACCCCTCAAGAGACGGTTAGACTAGCAGGAAGAAGGTTCGGCAATACCTAGAGAGATGTCCCATTCCTGAGTTACCCACTCCAGCCAAACAGGTGGCTTTGTTCTTAAAGGGATTGTTGAGTACCAAGTTAAGATCATATGTGTACCTAAAGGACCCTAGGACCATAGAAGAGTGCGTACACATGTGCATTGACATAGAAGACAATCTAGGAGAGGAGCTAGAGCTTTCCAAAATCTACAAGGATTCAGATAGCTCTACCAGTCTATCTTTCGGACAATCCACGTCTATTGAGGAGCTCGTAGAGAAGGTAGCTCAGAAATTAGGTGTCTCAAGCAAACAGATACCCAGATTTGCCCCAGTTAAGCGGTGCTATACTTGTGGAGGTGACCATATGGCGAATGTCTCTCCCATTATGGCTCAGCCCCAAGTGAATCCTAGTAGCCAGTATTGCACCATAGAACGGAGATACACTAATCACATCGCACAAGATTGCCCATACAATAAGCAAGCAATTAGGCAAGCCTACCCTTAGCCATACCCTCAACAAGGACGATACCAGAACTAGTACCCACCACAACAGTATGCTAGGCCTCAACAAACCTACCAACCACAATATCAAGCCCAGCAGAGACCTCAACCAGTGCTAGCCCAACAACCTCCTGCTCCAGCCAATGTGATTCCCATAAAGTATGCAGCTGCAGAAGAAAATTTGAATAGAGCTATAGTCCCAGTAACTCCATTACCTTCGAAAAGTGACCCCAGTGACCATAGCTTTGATTCTACACATATTGATAGCCCCCAAGATTACTACATGCAGTCACCTGAGCATAGTGAGTCCTACTATTGCGAAGAACCAAGTGAACCTAGTTGGGAGCCAGAGTATGCAAATGTCATGTACGCAAACCCCAACTCTAGACCTCAACCTAAGCAGGTAAGACACCCTCTTCCTAGAGGACCGTGCTTCAGATGTCAGGGAGATCACCTTATTCGTGATTGCCCAATGCCTGCCCCTACACAACCTCAATCGGTGGCAATTCAAGGCTTTTGTCAAGATTGCGAAAAGGAGCATCTCGTACAAGATTGCCCAAAGAACCCCAATAATATGCCAAAAATCACTCTTATCAATGTCATTAAGTTAGTAGTAGACTCTACAGGCAGTGTGACTTCAACTATGCCAGTGCAAGTGGTCACCAAAGCCTAACCAAGAAAAGAGTGTCAAGGTTAGTGAAACTGAGAGCCTAACCAAGAAACAGACGAGAGCCTAGAAAGATAGTCGAGAAAGGATGAACAGGCTTCCTCCCCAGGAAGCTTATGTGCCTAATTCCACTGAAACAGACACCTCTTCTTCTATGAATAGGTATTCAGCAGAGTTCTTGCAAGAGATTCAAGAAGAGAAATGGGCTCAAGAAAGTGAAGTCCCTCCTCCCATTGAACTTGTGGATGACACGCATGATCAATTCCCACAAGATATTCCTTCCATCTATGGAGAGCAGGAGAGTACCCAATCTCATGAGAGATTAGACTTGGAGTCCAATTCCTTACAGGAACTACCCCATTTTATAGGCCCATGGGAAGCAAAGTCTACCTGCATGAGAACACCCACGGTCATGGTAAGAAATGAAGACTCAATCATGCCTAGGAACACAGAGGTAGTGAAAAATACTAAAGTGCAGTGCAATCTCACTTTAGAAGAACTACTCAAGGTAAGGCCAGAACTATGGAAACATGTAGCCAACCAAGTGCCAGAAATAGCTAAACCTCGTTCCTAGGTAGGATCTCATAGAACAGTACCATAGATACCCTTGGACAAGATAGGAGACATGAGTGAAGGAGAAGAGGGAAACACCTACCTTCCCATAACCCATCAAGGATACAAAACCAAGGCAATTTTGGACTCAAGTGCAGGAGTGGAAATCGCTACCACTTCCTTATGGAAGCATTGGGGCAATCCAGCACTCATGCCATCGAGAATGAAATTGCAGATGGTCGATGGTCACATTGAAAGACCCTTAGGACTGTTAGAAGGAATAACTCTCACTACATGTGGTGTGGAGTTTGAGCATACTTTTGCTATATGTGACTTTAGCAAAAATCAAGCCTATGCGATGATTTTGGGAAGACCGTTTGTGTGGTAGTTGCAAGTGGTACAGGATAGGGGAACCAATTCCTTGTACTTGCAACACTTAGGTGTCACGACTAAAGTTAATCTCAAGGACTATTCTCATAGAGATGTACCTCCCATCCAATGGAATCCCATCCATAGAGCCAAAGATGATACTGATTCGGTGCATTCCATAGGATCAGGATCCTCATGGATGCATGAAGACACTCACTTGTGGATGTCCAAAGTAGCAGTAGAAGAAGAGAAGAGAGAGAAAGCCAGAGAGGTAGGTGCGAAAGAAACCCATAGATCAGTCCAAGACCAAGCCTATGCACCTGTAGTATTCCCTGACGAAGAATTTGAACCTCACGGTTGGGCAGAAATTTTAGCAACAATGGATGTAGCCATCAATGAAGAACAATGGACACCCCACTGTGACGAGGATGGCTATGACATTTCAGTCTTCTCCATAGAGCCAATCGTGGGAGATTCGGTTCTTGAAGAATGTGAACCTAGCACTGATGCATTTGAAGATGCAAGTGACTCTGATCTAGAGTCAATCATTATGGACCCGCCTTTTGCATCAGATGAAGAATACTTCTATGAGGTAGAAGTTCATCCTTAGAGACATGAAGAGCTTACCAACGAAGTAAGGTTAACCACACAAGTAACCGCTAAGAATGAGAGCAAGAAGAGGAAGAAGAAAGAATTCATACCAGAGGAAGAAGAATCTTTGTTTGAGGTCCCGGAAAACTTTAAGAAGTATGAGATAGAAGACACGAGAGTCATGATAAGAATGCCTAAACGTGATGTCCAAGCAGGAGAGGCCTATGATAACAAAGAAACCACCAAGAAAATAGTTGTAGCCATAGAAGAAGGAGAAGACAGATGCACCTACATAGGACATGACCTCACTGAGGAAGAGGAGTATGAGTTGATAGCCCTGCTAAGAGAATACAGAGATGTATTCGCTTGGAGCTACAAGGACTTGAAAG
This sequence comes from Ceratopteris richardii, assembly GCA_020310875.1. NCBI lineage: Eukaryota > Viridiplantae > Streptophyta > Polypodiopsida > Polypodiales > Pteridaceae > Ceratopteris > Ceratopteris richardii. The sequence goes on from CM035443.1 coordinate 55,007,384, forward strand.
GTGTAGACCCTGACATATGCTCACACACTATCCCCATGACTTTAGATGCCAAACCCTCAAAACAAAAGCCATACACTTATAATGATAATTATGCTACCAAGATCAAAGAAGAGATAGATCGCATGGTGGAAGCTGGATTTATCTATGAAATTGAGCACAATGAGTGGGTATCACCCATTGTAGTGGTGCCCAAGAAGAATGGAAAGTTACGTGTGTGCATTAACGTGAAGAAGGTTAATGCAGCCACCATTCAAGATAACTATCTACTTCCCATCACTCAACATCTCCTACAAAGAGTAGCAGGTAAGGAAGTGTGCAGCTTCCTTGATGGATTCTCTGGTTACAATCAGGTAGCCATTGCACCAGAAGATCAGCATAAGACGGCTTTTGCCACTGAGTGGGGCATATTTGCTTTTCAGGTAATGCCATTTGGGCTTACCAATGCTCCTGCCACCTTCCAAAGATTGATGTGCCATGTGTTTAAGGAATTCTTGAGGAAGAACTTGGATGTCTATGTTGATGATCTCCATGCTCATTCCAACATTAGACAGACACATATACCTGAACTCAGGCAAATCTTTGACAAATGTAGAGAATATCAAGTCTGCTTGAACCCAGAAAAGTGTGTTTTCATGGTCAAACAAGGCAAGATTCTAGGACACATAGTGTCAAAGAATGGCATCTCCACGGATGAGGAGAAAATGAAAGCTATAGCAGAGCTACCTAGGCCAAAGAACATCAAGGAAGTACAAACTTTCATGGGGCATTGTAGTTATTACCAACGTTTCATACACATGTATGCCAACATTGCAAAGCCTCTGTACGGAATTTTGACCAATTTTGAGTGGACCCAAGAATGTGAGAACTCCTTCAATGAGCTTAAATGGCGATTATGTTTAGCACCAATCTTGACTACACCAGATTGGAGCAAGCCCTTTCATGTTCATGTGCATGCACCCAATTGGATGTGTACTTGCATAACCTACTGGTGAAGGTGATATGGATCTTCCAATTGCCTATGCTAGTAGACAATTGAATGCAATTGAACAAAACTATACGACCACTAAATGAGAAGGATTAGGTATGGTATACACGGTTAAAAAGTTTAGACATTATTTGCTTGCAAATAAGGCTAAATTTTTTACTGATCATCAATCACTGTTGTACTTGGTAAACAAACCATGCAATACAGGCAGATTGGTGAGATGGTTCCTCTTGCTAGCGGAATACGACTTTGAGGTTGTGGTGAGGAAAGGCAAAACTCATTTGAGAGCAGACCATCTCTCTAGGCCTACATCTGGAGAGGCCCAACAAGGAGTATCAGATGACCTTCCTGATGCTTACTTGTTTAATTTGGAAGTCGTGCCGCAATGGGCCAAAACGTTAGTGCCAGTATTGACATACGGGCCTAACCACCCAGTAATAAACACTCAAGATAGGAGGTAGTAAAAGCCCAAAAGTACCATATCATGGCAGGGAGCATGTACAAGCATACAGATCAAGGGATATTAGCGTGTTGTGTGGAAGAGGATGAGTACGTAAAATGGTTGCAATTAGCACATGTAGGTGCATTAGAGCAACATCACTCAAGGCAACAAACCCTACAGACACTAAGGAGACTCAGGGTCCATTGGCCTACTATGGAATCAGATGTCCATAAGTTGTGTAAGGAATGCCCAGTGTGTCGTATTAGAACACCTGTGGAGCACGCTACTCTGTAGCAAGTGTCTTTAGTATCAGATTGGAGTGAACCATTAGTAGCCTTTTTTAGGATGAAAACATTCCGTCAAGACATGACTTTGGATAGGCAAAGAAGTTTAGAACAAGAAGCCCTAGACTACTCACTCATTGGAGATAACTTATACAAGCGTGGCAAAGATGGTTATCTCATATTATGCGTACATGAGAGTGAATATCTTAAGATCTTGGAAACTGCTCACCAAGGTGTAGCAGGAGGACACTTTGGGCCAGATCGGGTGATCAAGGCAATACTATTTGCAGGACTTTGGTGGCCAACCCTTAACATGGATGCACATACCTATGTGAAGAGGTGTGATGTCTATCAGTGAACTCAGTATCCTATACGCAAAGATGAGATGCCATTGAAACCTATGATGGGTGGACGTGCATTCTCTAAGTGGGGAATAGACTTTGTAGGTCCTATTAATCCCCCGGCTAAGGGTTCCCATGTTGAATATATCATTGTGGCCACAGACTATCTAACCAAGTGGGTAGAAGTAAAAGCCACCACGAAGAACGATGCTCAAATGACAGCTAAGTTCTTATTTGAGAATGTGTTCACCAGATACGGGCTACCTATAGAGTTAGTTAGTGATAGAGGGACTCACTTCTTGAATGAAGTCATTGAAAATATTCTTCAAGAGTTCTTGGTGATACACAAGAAGTATGCCCCCTATCACCCACAAGCTACTGGCCAGGCTAAGAGCACAAATAAGATTCTATGCAATGTATTGACAAAACTAGTGAATAATAAACGCTTTGATTGGGACAAACAGCTACACCATGCTGTTTGGGCATACCGAGTTGCCTATAAAATGGTACTCCAAGCCACACCCTTTCAAATGGTATTTTGCAAAAATGTAGTGCTACCATTGGACTTTTTGATACCTACATTGAAAGTAGCACAAGAGCATAACTGGATAGGGCATGAGCTGTCCTCTAGAATCTTTGATCTTGAACGATTAGGTGAAACACAATTGAGAGCTGCAGCAAGAATTTATGCAGCCAAGAAGAGGAAAAAAGCCTATTTTGACGCACATGTGAAGGACAAGGGCTTGAAGGGAGGAGACCTAGTCTTAGTCTACACTTTGAAGCAACATGCATGGAAATTAGAGAAGAGAGGCTATGGACCAATGATTATCAATAGGATCTCCACAAGTGGAGCCATTCAACTAGCCACTTTAGAAGGAGACATCCTACCAAGTTGCATTAGTGGATGCAGAGTCAAGTTATATCAGGAACCCCTCACAGAGGAAATGCTCAATCGGCTCAACACTGCCAAGAAACATAAAGAAGAGGAAAAGCGAATTTGAGAAGAAGCATAGGCAGAAGCATTGGAACGCATCCGAAGAATGAAATTGAGAAGACAGGGCAGAGATCAGCCTAGGATAGATGCCTATGTAGCTCAAGGATATCATATGGCTATGTGTGAAGTCTCAGGTGTAAGTCCCCATAGAATAGTTGATCGACGTCCTTTTGTAACCTTAGAGATAGGACAAGGAAAAAGTGCAAGGACTATACGGGCCTTGATTGACTGAGGTGCAACCACTAGTGCTGTTAAAATTTCTTACTGTCAAAAGTCAAAATAAAGTGTCAGTCCTATAGAAGCATATCTCATAGGATTGGGAGGTGTGGAAACCCTTTGCATGGGTGAGGTGGAACTTCCCCTCTACATTCAAGATGTTTTAATGACAGCTAAAATACTAGTGTGTCAAGATGAGGATCTCACTGAACCTCTTGTCTTGGCTCAAGACTGGATCTATGATCATGCAGTCAACCTAAACCTAAGGAGTGGACTTCTTCAGGTGTGACTAAATCAGAACCGCATTACACTTGAGTTAGAAAATTAAGCACTCAAGGAACTAAGAAAGGCACAAACTCTTGGTCCTTCCAGGAGTACACATGAAGATGACGATGCTATTCTTGTCCAAAACTATGTAATGCAGAGGGATGATTGTCTTGACAAAGAGGTCAAGGATACAATGGAACTTCCTTCTTTTCCAAAGCCATAGGGATATGGCAATCAAAGGCAGACGAATGCAGAAGAAACAGATGATCTATGCTCGAAGCCAAAAGAAAGAACGAAGCACGGTATCACAGCAACCAAAACAAGTGTGGGTGCAGAAAGGCGATCAACCTGTGGTGATCCAATCACAACCACTGGCTCAACTTCATAGTGATCAATGACAGGACACTAATAAGAAGTCCTTCAAAAACTCTTCTACTAAAGTGAAGTCCATCTGAGTACCCAAGAAGTCGATGAAGGCTGACCCACAATCAAGACAAATTTGGGTGTGTAGCTCAGTGATGAGTAGCACCTCCTTTAATGTCAATCCAAGAAGACATGAGGATGGTATGATGACCTCGAGCAAGTGAAGGCACAAGTGTGTGAGTGAGAAGCACACAAACATGCACACACATACACGCACACGCGCACACAAGGTAAGACAGAGAGAGAGAGAGAGAAGCAATGGAGTTCTTTAGATTACTTTCAAAAAGCTCATACAAGTTCAAATCAATTACGAGCTAAGCCCAAAAATGAGCTCTCTAGCCCTATTTATAGTTTTTGACTAGGTTTTGGCCGTGTCGAGACCTAGTGTCCGGCCTAGTTAAAAATTAGGTTCTAGGTCCCATTTGAAGGCTCAAATGGAGTCTAAAAATTATGAAAACTGGTAGGTAGCTACTTCTAATGCTCCTCAAGCTCAATGACTCCTTGGCTTGCACAAAATGGAGCTACAAAAATATGAAATGGTATTTACAATGGCTTTTAGTGATGAAAATCACTATTTTTGTAGGGATTTCCTCTAATGATTTGACATACACATCTTCGAGCTCCCTACTTGCTCCTTCTCCTTATGTGTCCACCTCTTTGATATGCTTTAGCTTCTTGTTAAAGTAATGGCCTACTTGCCCGATCTTCTTTGACTACTATGTCTGCTTGTACCTTCTCTTCGCTCTGACTCCCTTCATAAGCTTCCTTGTCTTGTTAGTCCTTCGGTTCCTTGACTACTGCTAACACCCCCCCTCTCTCGCGTCTGTCGTCTCTGACAGACCCTTGTTGAGTGGGTCGTTGGATGTAGTACTCCACAACGTCTGAGGCTAAATGATGTTATGCAATTCTCAACCCTTTGACCAAGTCAGTGAGTAGAGCATCCCAATCTACAGGCCGGGGAACCTCTGGATGTGGTATACGTAGCTTTTCTGAATGGAGAGCTTGTTCCACGGCAAATAACTGTAATAAATGAGATGGTCTGGGAATGAATATCTCTGAATGATATTCCCAGAACCCCATGATAAACATTTCTTCAAACGTCTGTTTGAAGCAAGCAGGTAGATACTTTATACGGGCATGCCAGACATAGACGATGTTAATGGAGGGCGTGGTGCTCATGTCATAGACAAGGTCCTGATTCCCTTCATTAAATCCAATAGCCAAAAGGTGAGGTTCTTTGATGTTCTTAAATGTGCTGAATGTAATCAGCATGAGCTCAAAAATTTTTAGGCACATCTGCGCCATAACATCTGGGACATTCTTGAACCAGACTGCCCAGTGTCGAATGGTTGAAATCATGTAGTTGACTGTGGGTTGGCCATTAGGAGGTGCTAGGTACACATAATTTAACCACTTTTCACATCCTTTAACCGTCAAAACTGTTTTTGTGTACTCCGGCCAAGACCTTCTTCGAAAGACAGGGCAGTAGCAGGGATTATACTTGATATATAGAGGCATGTTATTCCACGTGTGATTCATCTCAGGGTAGGTTTCAAGCAGGCGGATCCTCCAAGTAGGTTGATGTATATACCCTTGCTTGGCACTTGCAGGGATATCATCCGGTGCAAACTGTGTCGCCGAGGTTGGTTCTTTTGTTGTGCGTTGCTTGATTTCAGCATTGTAATATGCCATTAATACACAGAATGGAACATACAAATCATCAGACGTACCAATCCACCTATGATGGGAGAGGTTCCTAAAGTAATCCGATTTAATTACAACTTCTTCCAATTGAGACATTGATGCTATCTGTACTGCAACTCTCTCATCATGGGTTGTGGCCACCTTCTCTAACCTCTGCATCCATTCAGGGGCCTCGATCTCAATGGTGTCCATTCCTTCTTCTGTTTGCTTACCCCCGGGCGTTGGCATGGGAACGTATGGGTCTTCAAAGATCTCCTCCACTTGAATTGGCACTAAGTCTTCAGGTTTTGGTTCCGCCAGGGGAGAGGGTTGACGCTCGTATTGTAGAACTTTATTTCGTAGTTCTTCTAATTCTGCTCTGAGTTTTGCGACTTCTTCAGATGTGTCGGCTTCAGTTGTGACTTTGCTTGGTGACTCCTGTTGGGTTGCCAGTTGCTTTAGTAAGTCATCTCTTTCTCTTTCTAATGATGTGTGGGCTTTTAGGAGGTCGGCATGGGTTTCCAAGACGATTTTCATATTTCCAGATGGGATAGCTTTGAATTTCTCTGGGTCGATTTCCTGTGGTGAACCCTCCATCGCTGCTTCCAAGTTTTCTTCGTTATGTCTCTGTAGTCGTTTATTTTCCTCGAGTGCTGTAGACATGTGTTTCTGTAATAGGGCCAGGTTGCGTTGAAGCTTGAGGTTCTCTGTTATCTGGGAGTGTAGCAGCTCATCAAGTTGTTGTTTTTCTTCCGCATCTGACTGGGGTGGATTGGCCACTAACTGCTCATGTTGTTCCTGTAAAGTGACATATTGTTGTTGTAGTAGCCGCTTTTCCCTTTCTAAATCAATGAATCGTGCTTATAGCGCTTCATGGCTTCGGAAGAGGCTCGTATGCTGGTTATCAAGATGCTGGTCTGTGCTTCGATATGGGCAGTGGACTCTGAGGCGGTGACAGTAGTGGTTACACTGGTAGTGGGGGGTGAAGTTGGTGGAGTTGGAGGTGGGGGTGGTAAAGGGGGTGAGGCGGGTGCACTGGATGTATGGGCTTCCTCAGTTTCCTGAATGATATGAGTTGTGCCCATGGTTGTGGACGTGGTGCCATGTGGTTCTAATACTAATATATTCATTTGTTTTCCTGATCTAGGGGGGCGTTTGCCGTATCATCGCTCCGATCTTCTCGAGTATGCAAGAGCTGTATGCACCGTCTCAGGTACCCCCAATGCATCAGAAATCATATCAAGGGTTGCTCGGTATTGCTCGTCCACACCTTCCTCTTCAAGGATTTGGTTCATGAGGGCTTTTCCTGCTGCCAGGGACAGTTTGTGTTGTTCTTGAACTCTGTTGATGGTATCATACAACTTTTTCAACTCCTTCGTATAAGCGGGGGCACCCTCAAGTTTCTGTAGAACTCCTTGTTCATATTCTTGCTCTTCTTCTTCTGTTTGTCCACCTCGTTCCTCCTCTTGTTCTTCTTCTTCTTCATCCACTTCAACTACCTCTGGTTGTCTAGGATGGGGTTGGTCTGTAGCAGTTTGTTGCCCACTAGCTTGCTGTGCCTCGACTTCCGCATTAACAGCCTCGATTATTCTGGCTACCTCCTCATCAGTTAGGTCTTCTAATGTGAAGCCGTGAGGAAACTCTAAGTCGGTTGGCACAGATGGAAACACTAGATTCGGTCCATCAATGCTATGTCTTGGTAATCTGATAGTGAAGGGTTGTACACGCCTTGGAAGTCGTGGAGTTGTCTCTGGTGTCAGTGTCGCACTGCGGGCTTGTGCATAGGGCATCTGAACTGCGCCTCTCATTTTCTTTGATGGAGGCCCTGCGGTTGACAGTCTACGTTGAAATTCCTGTACCCTGGTCCAAATTAATGCCCTTTGAACTGGCACATCATAAGCCAAACATCTATACACAATCCTGGTGAGGGCAAAGCATCCATACAATACCGACTTTTGCTTTTTATACCACCGTTGATGTGCCAAATGGATTTGGTCGATAATCCAGTGCGACATGTTGATTGTCAATTGAAGGCATCTGCTAAATATAGACTGAACCATATTTTCTTGGGTGGTATTGTGAATCGCTCTTGAGCTGGGAACGCAAAATGTTGCATGAACATTCGTAAGTGAATGGCAATTGTGGGTGTCATTGCCACCATGTCTTTGAGCTTAGTCAGGTTCCTGTTCTTCATGTTATCCGGGACCATCGTCTCTTTTTCGGTGGGGATATGCATGCCTTTCATGTCAAGATCTTCCCTCACCAAGTTGTTCGTCAATTTGAAATGCTTTGATTCATTACCTCTGGTAAGTGATGGTAGAACGAAGGTACTATATCCCTTTTTCTCTTTACTAGGGGTCAGAGTGCTAAGTAGGAACACCGTAGAAAATCTGGCTTGGGTAACCGAGCCTTGAAATAATCATAGAGTCCAGCCTTCTTCCAGATGGGTTTCAGACCTTCATCATTCTGAAGCCTCTCAAATTCCCTGGTGAAAAAATGATATTTGCCCCATCGCCCGTTGAACTCTATCTCGGCCTCCCACATGTAAGTGCCTTCACCCAGAGATCCGGCCACATCACTGAACCAATGTGAGTTTTTGCTCACCGGCATTGTGTGCCCCTGTGGAGGATTCTGAATTGGTATGGCGTGTAATGCCCTCAATGCCACAGGGAGTTCCTTCAATTCCTCTTCAATGGGAAGACTCTCAATGTCCACAATTTGGGGGCTAGTGCCTGCCTGGGAGCTAGTTCCTGCCTCGGCCATGGTGAAGAGACTGGTCACCGGTTCTGTGAGAATAGATAAATGAATGTTAACATTGCCAATGGACACCGAGCATTCATGCGTCCCCATTACAACATTAACATGATTTTAGTGAGAGGTTAGTAGGTCAATAAGTGCTTGGGGATCGTGTGTGTAGTTAGTGAATGGATATTCCTAAGAGCTAAATGGAAAGATGCGGTGTATGAGTGATGTAGTGAGTAAGTGGTTATGAATTTACAAATGAGGATCGGGGGGTTTATTACACGTTTTGGGCTTCCAAACAAACTGATTTGCTGTTGGTCTTGATATTGTGGAGACTCTGGAGGGCTTTTTAGGAGTGTCTACTTGGAAATGAGGTTTTTTAAGGACCCATTTAGCAGTGATTCTGATTGTGCTCATGGACCAATGCGTGTCCGTGCGTGTTGTATAAGAAAGGGTATCAGATGTTCGAGTGAGTGAACCATGTTGTACAGGGTGTGGCCTCGGTGTAACTATTTGAGCCCGCAAGCAAGCCTTAGGCACCCAAATTTTTCGTGATTGTGGGATGGCCTTCATCGACTTCTTGGGTACCCAAATAGACTTTACTTTCGTCGAAGAATTTCTAAAAGAATTCTTATTAGTGTCATGTTGTTGATTATTAATAAGAAGTTTTGCCCGTGTGGTTGGCTTGATCGCAACAGGGTGTTCGCCTTTCCGCACCCACACTTGTTTCAATGGCTGAGACATTCTGCTTTGCACGTTCTTTTGACCTCCAACATAGGTATTAATCTGCTCCATCTGTATTTGATCTATCTTTGGTTGTTGCATCCCTCTGGTCTCTGGAAAAGAAGGGAGTTCCGTTGCGCCCCTAACTTCTTGATTGAAATCATCATTCCTCTGCATCACACAATTTTGGACAAGAACAACATGGTCATCTTCATGTGTACCCCTGGAAGGACCAGGAGTGTGTGCCTTGTCTAATTCCTTGAGTGATTCATTTTCTAACTCAATTGTAACGCGATTCTGACTTACCCAGACCTGAAGGAGTCCACTTCTTAGGTTTAGGTTGACTGCATGATCATAGATCCAGTCTTGACCCAAGACAAGAGGCTCTGTGAGGTCCTCATCTTGACACACTAGCACTTTAACTGTCATTACTTTGTCTTGAATGTAGAGGGGAAGTTCCACCTCGCCCATGCAAGGGGTTTCCACACCTCCCAATCCTATGAGATATGCTTCTACAGGATTGACAGTTAATTTCAACTTTTGACAGTAAGAAAATCTAACAGCACTAGTGGCTGCACCTGAGTCAATCAAGGTTCTTACAGTCCTTGCACCCTTTCCTTGTCCTATCTCTAAGGTTACAAAAGGTCGTCTATCAATTATTCTATGAGAACTTATTCCTGAGACTTCACACATTGCCATATGATAACCTGGGTCCGCATAGACATCTACCCTGGCCTGATCTCTACCCAGTCTTCGCAACCTCATCCTTCGAATGCGTTCCAATGCTTCCGCCTGTGCCTCTTCTCGAACTCGCTTTTCTTCTTCCTTGCGTTTTTTGGTAGTGTTGACTCGATTTAGCATCTCCTCTGTCAGGGGTTCTTGATATAATTTGACTCTGCATCCGCTTATATAGCTAGGGAGAACATCACCTTCTAGTGTAGCGAGTTGAAATGCTCCACTAGTTGAGATCCTATTTATGATCATAGGTCCATAGCCACGTTTCTCTAATTTTCTTGCATGTTGCTTCAAGGTGTAGACAAACTAAATCTCCTACCTTCAAGCCTTTATCCTTAACGTGGGCATCAATGTATGCCTTCTGTCTTTTCTTAGCTGCATATATTCCCACTACCGCTCTTAGTCTGGTTTCACCTAGTCGTTCCAGATCAAGAATCCTCGAAGAGAGTTCATGACCCGTCCATTCATGCTCATGTGCTACTTTCAGTGTAGGTATCAAGAAGTCCAATGGTAGCACTGCATTTTGACCGAATACCATTTGAAAGGGAGTGGCTTGGAGTACCGTTTTATAGGCAACTCTGTATGCCCAAACAGCATGGTGTAGCTGTTTGTCCCAATCAGAGCGTTTATTATTCACTAATTTGGTCAGCACATTGCACATAATCTTATTTGTGCTTTCAGCTTGCCCATTAGCTTGTGGGTGATAGGGGGCAGACTTCTTGTGTATAACCAAGAACTCTTGGAGCAGATTTTCAATAACTTCATTCGAGAAGTGAGTGCCTCTATCACTTACCAGCTCTATAGGTAGCCCGTATCTTGTGAACACATTCTCAAATAGGAACTTAGCAGTTGTCTGAGCATCATTCTTTGTCGTAGCTTTTACCTCTACCCACTTTGTTAGATAGTTGGTGGCAACAATGATGTATTCAGCATGTGAACCCTTAGCCGGGGGATTAATAGGACCTACGAAGTCTATTCCCCACTTAGAGAATGCACATCCACCCATCATAGGTTTTAGTGGCATCTCATCCTTGCGTATAGGGTACAGAGTTCTCTGACAGACATCACACCATTTCACATAGGTATGTGCATCCATGTGAAGGGTCGGCCACCAGAAGCCCGCAAATAGTATTGCCTTGATCACCCGATCTGGTCCAAAATGTCCTCCTGCTACACCTTGGTGAGCTGCTTCCAAGATCTTGAGATATTCGCTCTCATGGACACATAGTCTCAGGTAACCATCTTTACCACGCTTGTATAGATTATCACCAATGAGTGAGTAATCTAGGGCTTCTTGTTCTAGACTTCTTTGTCTGGCCAGTGTCATATCTTGAGGGAATGTTCACGTCCTCAGGAAAGCCACTAATGGTTCACTCCAATCTGGCACTATGGACACTTGATAAAGAGTGTCATGCTCCACAGGTGGTTTAGTGCAACAGATAGAGCATTCCTTGCACAACTTGTGGATATCAGCCTCCATAGTCGGCCAATACACTCCGAGTCTCCTTAGAGTCTATAGGGTTCGTTGCTTTGAGTAGTGTTGCTCTAATGCACCTACATGTGCCAATTGCAACCATTTAGCGTACTCATCCTCTTCCACACAACAAGCTAGGATCCCTTGATCTGTGTGCTTGTACATACTTCCTGCCATGATCTGGTATTTTTGGGCTTTTATTATCTCCCTATCTTGAGTGCTTATGATTGGGTGGTTAGGCCCGTATGTCAACACTGGGACTAATGGCTTAGCCCACTGAGGTACAACTTCCAAATTAAACAAGTAAGCATCACGAAGGTCATCTGACACTCCTTGTGGAGCTTCTCTAGATGTGAGCCTAGAGACATGGTCTGCTCTCAAGTGAGTCTTCCCTTTCCTCACCACTTCTTCAAAGGCATATTCCATTAGTAAGAGAAACCATCTTACTAATCGGCCTGTATCGCATGGTTTGTTTACCAAGTACAATAATGCTTGATGATTGGTAAAAAATTTAAACTTATTTGCAAGCAAATAGTGTCTAAACTTTTTAACTCCATATACCATGCCTAATCCTTCTCGTTCGGTGGTGGTATAGTTCCATTTAGCTGCATTCAATTGTCTACTAGCATAGGAAATTGGAAGATCCATATTACCTTCACCCATAGGTTGTGCGAGTACACATCTAATAGCATAATTGGATGCATCCACGTGAACATGAAAGGGCTTATTCCAATCTGGTGTGGTCAAGATTGGTGCTGAACATAATCGTCGTTTAAGCTCATTGAAGGAATTCTCACATTCATCAGTCCACTCAAAGTTAGTCAAAAGTCCATACAGAGGCTTGGCAATGATGGCGTACATGTGTATAAAGCGTTGGTAATAGCCACAATGTCCCATGAAAGCTTGTACTTCCTTGACATTCTTTGGCCTAGGTAACTCGGCTATGGCTCTAACTTTCTCTTCATCGGTGGATATGCCATTCTTTGACACTATGTGTCCTAGAATCTTGCCTTGCCTGACCATGAAAACACACTTTTCTGGGTTCAAGCAGACTTGATATTCTCTGCATTTGTCAAAGATTTGTCTGAGTTCAGGAATATGTGTCTGTCTCATGTTGGAATGAGCACAGAGATCATCAACATAGACCTCCAAATTCTTCCTCAAGAACTCTTTAAACACGTGACACATCAGCCTCTGGAAGGTTTCAGGAGCATTGGTAAGCCCAAATGGCATTACTCTAAAGGCAAATATGCCCCACTCTGTGGCAAAAGCTGTATTATGCTGATCTTCCGGGGCAATGGCTACCTGATTGTAGCCCGAAATTCCATCAAGGAAGTTGTAGACTTCCTTGCCTGCTACCCTTTCTAATAGATGCTTGGTAATTGGAAGGGGATAGTTATCTCGAATTGTGGCTGCATTAACCTTTTTCAAGTTAATGCACATGCGTACCTTTCCATTCTTCTTGGGTACAACTACAATGGGGGATACCCACTCGGGTGTGCTCAATTTCATAGATAAATCCAGCTTCTACCTGTCTATCTATCTCCTCTTTGATCTTGGCAGCATAATTATCATTGTATGTGTATGGCTTTTGCTTAGAAGGTTTAGCATCTGAGGTCATGGGGATTGTGTGTGAGCATATGTCCGGGTCTACACCTTTCAAATCCTTGTAACTCCAAGCGAATACATCTCTGTATTCTCTTAGCAAGGTTATTAATGCATGCTCTTCTTCCTTTGTTAGGTCATGGCCTATGTACGTGCATCTCTCCTCTCCTTTTTCTAGGGCTACAACTATTTTCTTGGTGGTTTCTTTGTTATCATAGGCCTCTCCTGATTGTGCCTCTCGTTTAGGCATTCTTATCATGACCCTCCTATCATCTATCTCATACTTTTTAAAGTTTTCCGGGACCTCAAACAAAGATTCTTCTTCCTCCGGGGGGACTTCTTTCTTCTTCTGTTTCTTGCTATCAGTATTAGCAGTCACTTGTGTGGTTAATCGTGCATCGTTTGTTATCTCTTCGTGTCTCTGAGGTTGGAATTCTACTTCATAGAAGTATTCTTCATCTGATGCAAAAGGTGGGTCCATAATGATTGACTCTAGATCGGAGTCACTTGTGTCCTCAAATGCATCAGAGCTAGGTTCGCACTCTTCTAAAACCGCATCTCCCATGATTGGCTCTATGGAGAACACTGAAATGTCATAGCCATCCTCATCACAGTGGGGTGTCCATTGTTCTTCATTGATGGCTACATCCATTGTTGCTAGAATTTCTGCCCAACCATGAGGTTCAAACTCTTCATCAAGAAATACTACAGGTGCATAGGCTGGATCTTGAATTGATCTATGGATTTCCTTCGCACCTACCTCTCTGGCTTTTTCTCTCTTCTCCTCTTCTACTGCCACTTTGCACATCCATAAGTGGGTGTCTTCATGCATCCATGAGGATCCTGATCCTATGGAATGCACTGACTCTGTATCATCTTTAGCTCTATGGATGGGATTCCATTGGCTAGGAGGGACATCTATATGAGAGTAATCTTTGAGATTCACTTTGGTCGTAACACCTAAGTGTTGCAAGTACAAGGAATTGGTTCCCCAATCCTGTACTACTTGCAACTGTCGCATGTATGGTCTTCCCAAAATCATCTCATAGGCATGATTTTTGCTAAAGTCACATATAGCAAATGTGTGCTCAAACTCTACACCACAAGTAGTGAGAGTTATTCCTTCAAGTAGTCCTAAAGGCCTCTCTATGTGACCATCCGCCATCTGCAATTTCATCCTCGTGGGCTTGAGTGCTGGCTTGCCCCAACGCTTCCATAGGGAAGTGGTAGCAATTGCAACTTCTTCACCAGAGTCCAGAATTGCCTTGGTTGTGTATCCTTGATGGGTGATGGGAAGGTAGGTGTTTCCTTCTTCACCTTCACTCATATCTCCTATCTTGTCCAAAGGTATCTCTGGCACTGTTCTATGGGATCCTACTTGGGAACGAGGTTTTGCTATCTCTGGTACTTGTTTGGCTACATGCTTCCATAGCTCTGGCATAACTTTGAGTAGCTCTTCTAAGGTGAGGTTGCACTGCACTTTAGTGTTTTTCACTACCTCTGTGTTCCTAGGTATGACTGAGTCTTCGTTTTTACCATGACTGTGGGTGCTCTCATACAAGTGGACTTGGCTTCCCATGGGCCTGTGAAATGGGGTAGTTCTTGTAAAGAATTAGACTCAAAGTCTAATCTCTCTTGAGATTAAGTGCTCTCTTGCTCTTCATAAATGGATGGGATGTCTTGTGGGAATTGGTCATGTGCATCATCCACAAGTTCAATGGGAGGAGGGACTTCACTTTCTTTAGCCCATTTGTCTTTTTGAATCTCTCGAAGGAATTCTGGCATGAACCGATTCATAGAAGAAGATGTTTCTGGCTCTGTAGAGTTAGGCACATAGGCTTCCTGGGCAGGTAGGCTTTCTCTTTCGCTTGCCTTGCCCTTATCCCAAGAGCCGGGTTCCTTTTCTGATTGTGCAATTAGCCTCTCTATTCTTTCTAATAGTCCTTCAAAGTGCAACTGTGTCTTAGCTGAGCTAGAGATGTTAAAGAGGCGGATGGCTTCAAACATGGTTTGAGCCAATTCCACCATCTTAGCACAGATTTTGGTTCGTTCAAGCTCTAGTTCTGCTCTCGGGTAACACTTTTCATGATCAGTTACGGTTGGCCCTTCTTGGATTCTGGCCTGATATGCCATAAGCATCATGTTAAGGTCCTCGGGAGTGGGATCTGCTAATACTGATCCTACTCTAGGGGGTGGTGGGATTATGTGAGATGGGTTGGAAGGTGTTGGATCGAATGGTGAGGGGAATGGTGGGGGTGGGGTAGTGTGAGAGGGAGTTTGAGATGTGAGTTCAATTATCCTGGCTTTTGTTTCCCTTAGGCTTTCCTCGAGTTCACTCATCTTCTTAGCCCATTGCCTCTTCATTCTTTCTCTACTATCTCTCCAGGCTCTAGTTCGTGTTGGATCGAATGGTGAGGGGAATGGTGGGGGTGGGGTAGTGTGAGAGGGAGTTTGAGATGTGAGTTCAATTATCCTGGCTTTTGTTTCCCTTAGGCTTTCCTCGAGTTCACTCATCTTCTTAGCCCATTGCCTCTTCATTCTTTCTCTACTATCTCTCCAGGCTCTAGTTCTCTTCTTAGTTATGCTCTCAGTTTCACTAGCCTCTGAGCTCTTTTCCTGGCCTACCCCTTGGTTTTGCTGCAATGCCTGAGCTCTAGTGACTACCTGTACTGGTGCAATGGATGTCACACTTCCTATAGAGTCTACTACTAACCTGATAACATTGATAGGAGTAATTTTTGGCATATTATTCGGGTTTTTTGGGCAATCTCGTAAGAGATGCTCCTTTCCACAATCTTGGAAAAAGCCTTGAATTGTCACTGACTGGGGTTGTGTAGGTGGAGGTAAGGGGCAATCACGAATGAGGTGATCTCCGTGACATCTGTAGCATGGTCCTCTAGGGAATGGGGGTCTTACCTGCCTAGGTTGGGGTCTAGAGTTAGGGTTGGTGTACATTACATTTGTGTACTCTGGCTCCCAACTAGGTTCACTTGGTTCTTGGACTCACCATGTTCAGGAGATTGCATGTAGTAAGCCTGGGGACTATCAATATGTGTAGAATCAAAGCTATGGTCACTGGGATCACTTTCTGAAAGCAATGGTGTTACTGGCACTATAGCTCTATTCAAATTCTCTTCTGTCGCTGCATACTTTACCGGAATTACATTAGTTGGGGCAGGGGGTTGTTGTGCTAACACAGGCTGAGGCCTTTGTTGGTTTTGGTATTGTGGTTGGTAGGTTTGTTGAGGCCTAGCATACTACTGCGGTGGGTACTGGTTCTAGTATCTTCCTTGTTGAGGGTATGGTTGTGGGTACGTTTGCCTAACTGCTTGCTTATTGTAGGGGCAATCTTGCACGGTGTGATTGGTGTACCTCTGTTCTATGGTGCAGTATTGGCTACTAGGATTTACTTGGGGTTGATCCATAATGGGACATACATTCGCCATGTGATCACCACCGCAAGTATAACATCTCTTCACTGGGGCAAATCTTGGAATTTGTTTGCTAGAGACACCTAATTTTTGAGCTACCTTTTCTGTGAGTTCCTCAATAGATGTAGATTGTGTGGAAGAAAAGCTACAGGCACTATCTGAATCTTTATAGATTTTGGAAAGCTCTAACTCTTCCCCTAGGTTATCCTCTATGTCAATGCACATGCGTACGCACTCTTCAATGGTCCTAGGGTCCTTCAAGTACACATATGACCTCAATTTGGTACTTAGCAATCCATCCAGGAATAAAGCCACTTGTTTGGCTGGTGTGGGTAACTCAAGCACGGGGCATCTCTCAAGATATTGCCTAAATCTTCTTCCTGCAAGTCTCACGGTCTCTTGAGGGGTCTGCTTGAAGCTATGTATCAATGAGGAAGTATTATGCCTTATGCCATTTTTAGAGAATTCAGTGATGAAAGCCTCTAAGAGTTGGTCTATGCTTCTGAAGTGTCTCTCATTCAATGGTTGAAACCATGTAAGGGCTGTGTTCCTAAGGGTTAGACCAAAGGCATTATACTACGTGAATAGGTCCTCAACTTGTTCAGCTCTCAAGACTTACCTAAACTCAGCCACATGATCATATGGGTCTCCTGTGCCATCGAAGTAGTTCTTCATGGACTTAACCAGCTGTGTAGGTCTCAATGTTCTGGTGTGTTCCCTAGGCCTTGGCAGAGGGAAATCATCAGCATTCCTTTGGTTCCTTGGGGCTCTAAGTCCCTCAGGTTCCACTCTATTTGTTTCCGTTCTCGTTCTTTCTCTTCCCACTGGATTGGCAAAGCTTACCTCAGGTCTATCTCTATGTTTGTCTCTTTGAGCTCCATGAGCTTGGGATGTTCCAGCTCCTGGGTGACCAAAGGACACATTCGATCTTGGTTGGGGAAAATAAATTCACCTTTCCAAGTGTAAGCATGCCTATCATTTTCTGTAACCACAAAGATCCTCTCTGAAGCATTATCTAAGTAGGTCACTCTGCCTGGGCTATCAGGATCTTTGAACTCATATATCATGATTGTTCCTACCTCATTCGATTGATCAGATCTATACCTCCAAAAGGCTTCATCAGTCTCTCGGTTCAGGAGTAGATCTATGCTCTTATTGTCTTGGGGAATCCACTCCGGTGTGATAATCCTAGTGAGAACAGATTTGCCTCAGGGGGGTTCTAGGCTCTACACCCATGTTTCCTTGCTCTAGGTCACCTATGTCCGTCTTCGGGATCACGTTTCCAAATTCGTATGTCCTATCTGGGTGACTGGTGACTACATATATTGTTCCTTCTTTGTCCAAGTATGCTCCATTTTCGAACTTGATCGCTGGATGTTCTAGTCCAATGGATTGGTCAGGGTTTTTAATCTGGACCACAGATCTTCCTAGGCCATCCTCATAGATGCTAGCACCTAATCGGTTGGTCCTCAAGTATTCCAGTTGCGTCTTGTAGGGGCCTTCTACCCTATGTAAGTATGGCACACCTGAACTTCCTGTAGGTCTCTCCATACTGTGGGACATCTCTGACTCACTAGTTTCAGAGCTAGGGTAGTGTGAATAATGGCTCAACATTTGGGCCCAAGACCCAGCAGTATGGTTGACACTAGCCTCTGAAGATCTAAGACTCTGTCTATCTCTTCCTAAGTGTCACCCTGATCTAAGGTTCATATGCTTAGCTGAGCAATCCCAATTTTTACCCAAGGTACAACCTCGTTGCTGAGTTCTTTTGTATCAGTTACTTGATTCCTTTTTAGTTGATTATTGTGTTTATGATCTTTTCTAATATCACGTCATCACGATCACTTGAGTTAATTTCCGCACTTGAATGTTGATCATCTCACGTTAGGTTCTTTTTCTTTAAAGTTGTCGGTCACACACAAGTTATCTCTTGACTTGAACTTGATTTCTTAGATAGTCTTGACTTGTCTCGTGCCTATCGTTGCCCTAACTCACTTCTAGCACTACTCGAACTTAGCCTAAGCTAGGGATTGAAAGAGGGAGTTGAAATATTCCAACCTCACTTGTAGATCCCTTGCTCTTTGGATGCCTTCTAGTGCTCTCCGTGGACTTGTAAAAGTCCCAAATTTAGCTCAAGACTTAAGTTCAAATGACATAATAAGTCACTTCCATTCATGCAAATTAGATATCAATTGGTCCTATGTCTTTATGGCAAACAATTCTAGAGATCCCTTGGTTTTGTTCCCTCCTGGGTAGGGTCAATTTCAAAATAGTATATCTAATAATCCTGATACTAAATTTACCATAACTAGTGGAAGTTTTGGTAGTACTCCCCATGAGCTTTCCAACAAAACAAGAATCACAGCAAACGGATTTCGTATGAGAAAGTCAGACCAGTTCATGGTTTTGGGACTAAAACGGGGTTCAAACAGGCTAACAATTCATAGGATTTTTCTCAAAACACATGTGTAGGGACCTCACAAAATGCCAATTAATAGACAAGTATGCCCAAAGTTTATCCCCAAATCTTGGAATATAAAACCCTAAAATTTTAGCCGAAAAAGCGTGTCAATCGCGATTGACAGAGGTGTCCGTCGGGGCCTGTCGGTCGCGATCGACACGTCAGTCGCGATTGATAGTGTCAATCGCGATCGACAGAGTCGGTCGTGGGTCCTGTCAATCGTGATTGATGGTGTCAATCGCGATCGACACATTTTTCGGGATTTTCACCATAATTTCAGTCAATCGGGGATGTATCCATCGCGATGGACACGTGGCAACGCGAGAAATTCAGTCAATCGTCAAAATTCAGTCGGTCGCAATCGATGGTGTCAATCGCGATCAACAGAGGTGTCGGTCGTGGCTGTCGGTCGCGATCGACGGTATCAATCGCGATCGATAGGGTCAGTCGGTCGTCTCTATCGGTCACGATCGACAGAATCTGTCGATCGTGGCTGTCGATCACGATCGATGGTGTCAATCACGATTGACAAAAAAGACACAGAATTTTTTAGTTTTTTCTAGTGATTTGGAATGTGCTCCTTGTGCATGTCATGGTGGTGCACTTTGTTTTACCAAAAGGCGAAATTTTCTGTCGATCGCGATCGACAGAGGTCTGCGACACAGAGACAATTCTGAGTTCGTCCATACCTACGCAGCGTGCTGGAGGGGATGATACACGTGTACCTGCAAGATCACTCAGAAAACAGGCAAAAAGAAATGCACACAATTCGCTCTCTCGCTCTCTCTCACAAGTGAAATGAAGGAAATGGACGGGAGAAGGTGATATGATAAAAAAACTGAAATTTTTCGCGAGGATGGAGATAGAGCTCGGATATGGTGAGGATGATGATGCTGATGAGAAAAACAAAAGAAAATAGATAAAAGTGGAGAAAATACCTATGACTCCAATGCCTCAACTCTACGTCTTACCATCACACGCTCGTCCTCAAAGCTTGATCCCCGGCAACGGCGCCAAAATTTGGTGTAGCTCAGTGATGAGTAGCACCTCCTTTAATGTCAATCCAGGAAGACATAAGGATGGTATGATGACCTCGAGCAAGTGAAGTCACAAGTGCGTGAGTGAGAAGCACATAAACATGCACACACATACATGCACATGCGCACACAAGGTAAGACAGAGAGAGAGAGAAGCAATGGAGTTATAAAGATTACTTTCAAAAAGCTCATACAAGTTCAAATCAATTACCAGCTAACCCCAAAAATGAGCTCTCTAGCCCTATTTATAGTTTTTGACTAGGTTTTGGCTGTGTCTAGACCTAGTGTCCGGCCTAGTTAAAAGTTAGGTTCTAGGTCCCATTTGAAGGCTCAAATGGAGTCTAAAAATTATGAAAACTGGTAGGTAGCTACTTCTAATGCTCCTCAAGCTCAAGGACTCCTTGGCTTGCAGAAAATGGAGCTACAAAAATATTAAATGGTATTTACAATGGCTTTAGTGATGAAAATCACTATTTTTGTAGGGATTTCCTCTAACGATTTGACATACACATCTTCGAGCTCCCTACTTGCTCCTTCTCCTTATGTGTCCACCTCTTTGATATGCTTTAGCTTCTTGAAAAAATAATGGCCTACTTGCCCGATCTTCTTTGACTACTCTGTCTGCTTGTACCTTCTCTTCGCTCTGACTCCCTTCGTAAGCTTCCTTGTCTTGTTAGTCCTTCGGTTCCTTGACTACTGCTAACAGGGTGCCTAAGGCTTGCTTGCAGGCTCAACTAGCCACACATAGACCACACCATGTACAAAATGGCTCACTCACTCGAACAGCTGATACCCACTCTTATTCGACATGCACAAATACATATTTGCCTAGGAGCACGAGCAGAATCATTGGTAAATGGGTCCCCAAAAAGCCTCATTTCCAAGCAGACACTCTCATAAAGCACTCCCGAGTCTCCACAAAACCAAAACCAAAAGTCATTCACTACGTTTGGCAGCCCAAAGCTTGTAATAAACCCCCCGACCCCCATTTGTAAATTCATCTCCACTTACTAACTAGATCATCCTTACACTACATCTTTCCATTTAGCTCATAGGACTATTCATTCACTAACTACACACACAATCACCGAGCACTCACTGACCTACTAACCTATCAATAACCTCATGTTAATATTGTAACGTGGATAAAAATTGTTCTATCTTGTCCATTACAATGTTAACACATGCTTCTATACTCACAGAACTAGCCAGCAAGCACTAACATGGCAGAAGCAGGAGGCACCAGTTCCCAGGCGGGGTCCAGCGCCCAAATTGTGGATATTGAAACTCTCCTCCTGGAACCACAACTCACCGAGAGGCCTCAAGAGCTCAGAGTGGTGCATGTACTTCCCATTCAAAACCCTCGGCAAGGGCATACATCACAAGTTGGCAAACATGCACACTAGTTTAGTGATGTCGCAGGTCCATTGGGTGAGGCCACCTACTTTTGGGAGGCAGAAATTGAGTTCAATGGTAAATGGGGAAGATACCATTTCTTTACCCATGAATTTGAGAACTATCAAGATGTAGAAGTAATGACATCTGTCTGGACCAAAGCGGGCTTGGATAGCTACTTTAGGGCACTCTTACCTAAGCCTGATTTCTTGCATTGCTCCTATCTGATCAGTACCATTACCCCTAGCATAGCAAAGGGGGGCGATAGTACCTTTGTGCTACCCTCATTAACACGAGGCCACGAGCTAAAAAGATTCAAACTGACCCTCAACCTAGTACGAGAGGCCTTGGACATGCATGGCATGCACATTCCCATAGAGAAAAACACATTGATCCTTGGAAGAATGAAACACAAAGATCTTAACAAGTTAAAGGATATGGTGGCTATGACACCTACCATCACCCTCCACCTCTGCACAATCATGCAACACTTCGCCTTTCTCGCCCAAGAGTGCTTCACTTGCCACCCAAAAGAATTTGGTTTAGCTTGTACTTGATAGAGACAGAAAACCTCACAATCAATCTACCCCACTCGATTATAGATCAAATCCACTTAGCACATCAGCGCTGGAATAAGAAACATAAGAATGTGCTTCATGGATACTGTGCACTAACAAGAATCATTTAGAGGTGCTTAGCTTATGGTGTACCTATTCAAAGAGCACTAGTGTGGTCCCAAGCCCAGGAATTCCAGCGATGGCTATCAACAACAAGGCCACCTTCGAAAAAAATGAGGGGTGCAGTTCAAATACCCTGTGCCCAAGTAAGAGGTGCCACCCTCACACTAGAGGTGACACCACCTCAGACCAGACATGTCCATCCATTTACTATCCGCTTACCCAGACAAAGTGCAGAAGGACCCAATTTGGTTTTCCCTCCGATTCCATTGGACTTGGAGTTCCCACAAGGCTACACCCTGGATAATTTGATAGATGAGGAAATTTTCCGCATGATTAATGAAGTCAATCTTGAGAGGGAAGCAGAACAGACCCAAGGACCACAACCAACCACAACGACTTCAGCTCCTACCCAACCTGAATTAGTGGAAGTAGACGAGGATGAAGAAGAGACTGACAAAGAGGAGGCTGACGAGGAACATGACCAAGAGCAAGAAGAAATTACAGAACTAGCAAATGCACCAGCATATACTGCACAAATCAAAAGATTATATGAGACTATGAAGAGAGTCCAAGAGCATCATAAGTTTTCGCTGGAAACAGGAAAAATGCTAATAAGTCAGATGTTAGGAGAAGAAGGAGTGGACGAAATGGTTATTGAATCCCTGAACCTGCACGCGGACGTGCTGGGCCTGGATGAAGCCATTCATTAAGCTATGTCATATATTCATCGCTTTGAGAAACGAGTGCCTACCCGTCCCATGCGCTCCAACAAGCAAATTCACATAAATGTATAAGAACCAGGAGATACCACACAGACAGACGAACATCAGGCGGCACCACTATCACCACACTCCTCACCTCTCACTGCACAATTCACTTCACCACATGACACTACCACCCCAACTTCCACAATCACCACATATGTCATGGGAATTCCTCTCTCTCTAGGCATCCAATTCGGAGGGGTTACCATGCCCACATTCACAACACTATTCACGAACATCACATCCACGCCACCCATTGTCCCCATCTACACGGTCAGTCACACTTTTGACACCATGGAAACATCACCAGCCACGGCACCACTCCCTCCACCCACACAACCCCAATCTCCCATACCCCCTCCAACCACATCACCACTTGATTCCACATCATTCACGATTCCCTTTCCCTTCCCCATTCCCTCGGCATCCTCTCCTTTCCCAGCATTCTTAAATGTAAATAGTGTGTTTTCTACTTTACATCAATGTGTATATCAGTTACAGAGCGAGTATCAGACACTCGAAGATCGCCATCGTCAATTAACTACGGACCACCAACAACTACAGAGGTGGCTTGCGACTATAGAAGAAGAAAACGCTGACCTCAATAAATGCTACACCACACTCAAACAGGCCCATCAAACCCTCCTGGAGACACCCCAACCATCAAAATCGTCAGACGTCAAACAACTCGAAGCTTTACTCGAACTCTACCAAACTGATAATCTTAGAGTCCGGCGTAATTTGACCTTACTCGGAAAACACATGGCCATGGCACTTGAACAGAACAAGCGATTGCAAAAGCAGAACGAAGAAAACCTAGAAGCTGCGATGGAAGGTTCCCCCCATGAGATCGACCCAGAACAGTTTAAAGTAGTCCCTTCAGATACAATGAAAACAATTCTGGAAAGCTATGCTGATCTGTTGGAAGCACATGATGATATGGAAAAAGAACAAGATACAGTGCGCCGCTAGCTCCGGGAGCAAGAAGAACAAGCCAAGATCATAGAGTCAACATCGACTTCAAAAGAGGTTAATGTGTTAAAAGAGCAAGTTGAAGAATTGCAAAAGAAGCTACTTGAGTATGAAAGTCAACCCTCTCCAGTTATTGAACTAGAGCTAGACAAATTGGTGCCCATCAAAGTGGATGAGTCGTATGAGGAACCATATGTTCCTATGCCGATGTCGAGCGGCCAGCAAACATCGGAAGGAATGGACTCCCTGGAAGTCGAAGCACCAGAATGGCTTCAGAAACTTGAAAAGACCGCCAAACCCCATGAAGATTGCATTGAATTTCAAATCCAATCAATGGCTAAACTGGAGGACACTATCATAAACTCCGAGTACTTCCGGAACATGTCACATCACCGTTGGATAGGTACTAATGATGATCAATACATGCCATACTGTGTGCTCTTGGTTGATTACAATGTGGAGATTCAACGAAGGTGTGGCAAAGCCCTGACTTTTGCCACTCAATTTGGCCCCGATGATCTACCTGAATGTGCTAAACAAGGGTCAACCTTTCAACCCACCTGGAGGATTCTTCTTCTCGAAACCTATCCAGAAATGGTATGTACCTAGAATAACATGCCACTATTTATCAAGTATAATCCATGTTACGTTCCAATCCTCCGAAGAGCCACCTGGCCCGAGTTTGCCATTGCTGTCAAGAACCTCAAAGGTTGTGCAAAGTGGTTGAATTATGTCTATCTAGCACCTTCACAAGGACAGCCCTCGGTTGCTTATATGATTTCTACCATCCGTCACTGGAGCCTTAAACTACGGAACACCCCTGACGTGATGGCACAAATGTGCATGAAAATCTTTGAGTTAATGCTAATCACATTCAGAACATTCAAAAACATCAAAGACCCACATTTCTTAGTCGGCTTCACTACAGGCAACCTAGACCTGGTATATGACATGAGCAACATCCCCTCAATCAAGGTAATATATGCTTGGCACGCCAGAATAAAATACCTCCCAGCTTGCTTCAAACAAACTTTCGAGGAGATGTTCGTCACAAGGTTCTGGGAATATCACTTGGAAATATTCGTACCCAAGCCCTCACATCTCCTCAAATTATTTGTTGTGGAGAGGACCTTACACTCGGATCAATTGCGGTTGCCACATCTGGACATTCCAGAGCCATTAGATTGGGATGCATTATTAATAGGCCTAGCATGGGGGCTGTGGCTGGAAGAAAATCACCTAGCTTCAAATGTGGTTCAATACTATGTCACACGCTCAGCCAAACAAGGGTCTGTCAGAGACAACAGACGCCAGAGAGGGGGGGTTGTTGGCAGCAGTCAAGGCACCCAAGGACTCACAAGACAAGGAATCCAAAGAAGGGAGTCGGAGCAAGGATCAAGAAGGCAAAGTAGTCAACGCAGATCTGGCAAATAGGCCCTTAAATTTTTCCCAATATTTTGCAAATAGTGATTCTAGTCACTCCACACCATTACAAATACCATTTCATATTTTATTAGCTCCATTTTGTGCAAGCCAAGGATTCCTTGAGCTTGATGAGCATTAGAAGTACCTACCTATCAATTTTCATATTTTTTACACTGCGTTTGAGCCCTCAAATAGGCCCTAGAACCTAATTTTTAACTAGGCCAGACACCAGGTTTGGACAGGGCCAAAGCTAGACAAACACTATAAAAAGAGCTAGAGAGCTCATTTTTGAGGTTAGATTGTTGTAGAATTGAACTTGTGAGAGCACTTTTGAGTAATCTAAAGAACTCAATTGTCTCTCTCTTTGTTCTTGCCTTCTGTGCACGTGTGTGTATGTGTGTGCATGAACGCACTTGTGCCGTCACTTGTTCGAGGTCTTCATACCATCCTCACGTCTTCCCGGATTGACATTAAAGGAGGTGCTACTCATCAGTGAGCTACACATGATAACCTGAAATTGATAAACCTAAATATTCACCATAACCAGACCAATCATGCATCGTCCACATAAGTATGCCTTGCACTCACACGTGTCATCTTCTTATAGGTTGAAACATGTCATGCACAGTAATCCCATCCCATAAAGTGTGCAGCTCTTCCACAAGTGGTGCAAAGTATATATCCATGTTTTCTACCTTATACTTATGTGGCACAATAAGACCTAATAATAAATAGCCCTTTTTTGTGGCCATCCACGATGGAATATTATGATTGACCAAACATACACGCCATGTGCTCCATGAAGAGCTATGTAAACCAAATGGGTTTACTCCATCCATAGCTAGTCCTAGATGACCATTCTGAGGCTCACTAACAAACTCTGGCCACTTACTATCTGTGTGTTTCCAAGCATCAGAGTCAATAGGCACTCACATTACACCATCTGTAGACCTGCTCTTTACATGCCATGACATTAACGCAGCTATGAATTTGCATCTAAACATGCTCTTAAATCTTGGAATGATAGGAAGGTGGCGAAGAACCTTTGTGGGGACTGCTTCACCCACAAGGTCTTCTCTAAACCTATTTGCTCCACACTTTGGACATATGTGGAGATGCTCATACTCATTCAAAAAGAGAATGCAATCATTCGAATAAGCATGAATCTTGGTGTAATCCATTCCAATGGATTGTAAAAGTGCTTTTGCATCTCCACGTGTTGGAGGCATGTCATTGCCATCTGGTAGAAAATGATCTTTAAGAAGCTTGCAATAAGCAATTAGAACAATATTATTAAATAAAGTTATTTTGATACAACAATGAAAGTTTATTTCAACTCCACTACCTCAATAATTTAGAGAAACTACTATCTGATCATCCATTAATGGATTGATGATTGAGCATTGTGAGTGACACACGTAGTACAGATATCTTTGCCCTAGTTTACAGTGGTAAACAAGTTAGTCTTCACATGTTCTCATATTCTTTGTTGGCTTCTCATCATGGAAATTCTATTGTATCCATGGAACCCGTAATATCTTCTCCATCATCGTGATCTTCGTCCATCTCATAAAACGCTTCGAGCATTTCTTCCATGTATTCGTTCTGTGTAATGCTATGAATACCTTCTATTTCTCCCTCCCTCTTTGTTCTCTTCTATCCATAGGAGGTTACCAGTGCAATGTCGTTTGGGTCGACCTGCTCACTAGGGGGACCATGCAAATGGTAGCATAGGTTTTCTAGTTGACTTTTATCAAAGGATCCATATTTTCTAATATGTGCACTACAAATCTGTCATTTGGATAACTTTGATACTTGCACTGAGTGCAAGGACACGCCATTCTCTCCTCCGGATCCAAAGATGCCATCTGATACCATGTGGATATTTTAGAACATTTAATTCTAAAAAAATATTTTTTCTTATTAAGCCTAAAAACCCTAGTTATAAAGGCCTAGACCTAAAACATGTATATGTGTCTATGCATGTATGTATATGTATATATATATATATATATTTTAAACACTAGCTCTTTTCTTTTTTTCTTAATTTTTATATATATTTAATTTAGTTAAAAAAACCTAAAACCCTATTTACATATATATGTAAAAAAACCTAAAAATCCTAAAGACCTATTTTCATATATTTATTATGTATGGATGTGTATATATATGTAGATGTGTATATGTATTATGTGTATTTTTTTCCTAAAGCTTATAAATATATGAATATATATATTAATATTAAACCAAAAACTCTATTTCTTATATATTTAATTTGATAAAAACCCTAAAATCCACACTAGCTCTTTTCATATTTATTTATCTATACAATGATCCTATTTTTTATATATATTTATTTATATATTCTAATTTTTTTTCTTAATTTTTTTATTGATGTGTGTATGCATATGTGTGTATGTATGTATGCATATGTGTGTATGTATGTATGCATATGTGTGTATGTATGTATGCATATACATGTGTGTATGTATGTATGCATATGCATGTGTGTATTCATATGTGTGTGCATGCATATGTGTGTATGTATGTATGCATATGCATGTGTGTACGCATATGTGTGTGTATGTATATGCATGTGTGTATGCATATGTGTGTATGTATATATGTTTATGTATGTATGCATATGGATGTGTGGATGCATATGTGTATGTATGTATGCATATGCATGGGTGTATGCATATGTGTGTGTATGTATATGTATGTGTGTATGTAATATGTATGTGAGTGTGTGTATATAGGTGTGAGTGTGTATGTATATATGTGAGTGTGTGTGTATATGTGTATGTGATTATGTAATATGTATGTGTGTACATATATGTGTGAATGTATGCATGGCACATATGTTTCAGTATGTATATGTGTATGTATGCATATGTTTGTCTATGTATATATGTGAGTGTGCATGTGTGTATACTTATGTGAGTGTGTATGTATATGTGTGCATGCATGCATATGCATGAATATGTGTATGTGAGTATGTAATATATATGTGAGTATGTAATATGCATGTGTGTATGTAATATATACATGTGTTTATGTAATATTGTGTGTGTATGTATGTGTATGTACGTATGTGTGTGAATGTATGTATGCATATGTTTGTGTATGTATATGTGTATGTATGCATATGTTTGTGTATGTATATGTGTGTGTATGTGTGTGTACATATATGTGTGAATGTATAACTTGGGTGATGAATTAGAGCTTTCCAAGATCTATAAAGACTCGGATAGTTCCACTTCCAAACCATCTACTTCAATAGATGCATTGGTAGAGAAAGTAGCTTAGAAATTAGGAGTCTCAAGCATGTTGATGTAAATGCCAAGCATTCACACTTGGCTAGGCATTGATGAGCCTATGTGCAAATTGTTGAAGAACCACATGAACCATTGCTTATCATTTTTACGATTAAACTTTTTTAAAAGTGCTTTTGACTTGGAGGGATCTAGTAAATCCATTAAACTCGTGGAGTTAGGAGAGAAAATATGTTACAAATTCTCATGAGAGAATATCTCCATATTTAGTGGAAGAACTTTTAGGTGGAAGATCATTTGAATTTCAAATTCAAATGTGAATAATTTCTCTATAAAAGAGAGTTGTAATCACGCGGCCATTAGAGTCCCCATTACTAAGCATATTGTAGATCTTTTGTTGAAGTTAAGAGGCATACACTATATCCTACTCCTATCACTATCGTTGTGCAGCATATTCATGCCAATGATCATGTACAACATTTTATAATACAATATATCATTGATCATGTTCATCTCCTTCTCTGCCATTCTCACTCAGAACAGTGTACTTGTAATGCTCATATCTCAGTGATCTCTTGACCATTTTCAATGACCTATAGCGCATTGGAACCAGATCAAAGTCTAGGACAAGCTACCAAAGTCTGAAGAAGTTTCATTCAACCAATTGGGAGAAAATCTTCTCAAAGTGGTCACTGGTCATTCTCTGCACATCTCCAAAAAAGTCGAGGGTAAGGCTTCAGTTGCTAAATTGATTGCTCAGTGTGTAGTCTATCATTTTAAGTGAATTCACTTGGAATCATTAGATATCTAAGTTAATCTGATTCATTCAAAAGGAATTTTCGTAATTTCTATTGTAATGTGAGCATTGAGTATAATATCCAACAGGTGTCAAGACCAAAATAGCAAGTTTTTGGTTACAAGCTAGCTGCAAAGTTATCTGTTTTGATCTAATTGTTTCGAGCATCATCTCCAAAGTACATAGGTACTTTATTTGTGCCATTTGCAAGCTAAGAGGGCCTACAACACAAATCTTAAGAAAAATAGGGTAGGTACTAAGCAGGGTTTGGCAGTACCAACTCATTTCTTGAGGTGTCCATCCATCTTTCCCAACAGTGGTATCAAGGCAGTTTAGCTAAAATGGGAGATGGTTTCCATTTTATTGATTCATTGGACGGGAACAACTATCAAGCATGATCTTTGATGATGAATACATACTAACAAGGAAGGATTCTTAATGGATACATATCAAGAGATGAGGAGATGCCCATTTTCAGGAGCAAAGGACAACCCACAAGAGAGGAGCTTGAAAGACTCAACTCATGGTGTGCCAAAGATGCATTAGCAAGGTCATATCTTCTTAATGCTATCTCTGACTTCCTTCTTCCACATATTAGGAACTGTAAAACATCCCACGAGACTTGGGATACATTTTCTTCATACTTTTCTTCTAATACAAGAGCAAGAAAGAATCAATTGTGGATTGAGTTTACCACTCAAAGGAAGCAACCCAAGCAAAGTGTTTCAGAGTATGTGGCCAAAGTCAAAGATGTGGTTGACCCATTGGAAAGCATAGGAGAGGAGGTTGAAGAGGAGAAAATAGTGAGACAAGTGATCAATGGCATCAAGGGAGATGACAAATGGAAAGCCTTCACAACTTCCATGGACTTATACATGGACATGAAGATTCCAAATCTTACCACACTCATGCGGCAACTCTTTACCCATGAATCCAAGATTAAAAAAAATGGAGATTCATCTAAAGGTAACAACTCTTCTACCCTATACACAGATAAAGGCAAGTCCAAAGAGAAAGGGAAAAGCAAAAAAATTGAAGATGAAGGTACTACTTCTCAAGCTAACTATGCAGGGAGAGGTAGGAACTCAAGAGGTAGGGGCAGAGGAGGTAAGCAAGGAAGGGGGAGACCTTTCAACTCTTCCCCATGCAACATATGTGGATTTTCTAATAACACTATAGATGAGTGCTATAGGAACTTCAAGAATTAGAGAGGAAGAGGATATCAAAGAGGTGGCTACACACAATCAAGAGGAAGGTTCAACCACAATCAAAGCTACAACCACAATTACAAAAACAATTACAATAACAACTATCAAGGAGGATACAAATAAAGAAAAGACTACAACAATTACACAGAGGATCAAGAGGATTCCCTTCTCATTATGAACATGACTTCAAAGCAAGGTATGAATGATGAACACCTCTTCTATATTGACTCAGGTTGTTCAAACCAAGTGGCAGGCAATGTAGCTCTTCTCTCTAACCTTGAGGAACCCAAGGGAAAGCACCAAGTACAAACAGGTGATGACACCAAGCATTCAGTGGTCAAGGTAGGAAATGTCAAAACCTCTAATGGGAATAGAAATCTGTTGAGCAGGGTTCTTTATGTACCTACAATCACCAAGAATTTGATGAGTGTTTGTTGAAGGATACAACATGTATTTCTTGGATCCACTTCATTTTCATCATCGTTTGTACCTTTTTCTACCCTTCATTTAGTTAATAAAGCACTCTTGTATAGGTGTGTGTGAGTGCCACACTAGAGAATAAGTGGGATTCATTCTCCTTTCAGTTGAGAAATCCCACATAGCATGCTTTTTTGCCATTTTGTATATAAAGAGGTCTCCACCTCTTCTTTGGGGGGAGCTCTTTTGAGAAGTAATGAGATTATGCTAGTTTGTAGATAGACTCTTGCTCTCTCATCGTCATGATGTGCGTGCATGCTTGTTCTCTTCTTGTCTAACGCTTGTGACACGTTGATGTATGATTACGTCGTTATTATACTTGTGATTACGATTAGGTGTATCATTCTCGATGCTTATGTTGTATCTTCTTGTTGATGACGTTGTTAATCATATGTTGACGAAGCGCCATTACGTCTGCTGAGTGCTTCTACGCAAACATTTGGGTCTCATGAGATGCTTCCTGGTTTGACAAGTATGAGTTGTGATGCTACAACACCAACAATTTTTGGCGCCGTTGCCGGGGAACGAACCCGGGTCTCCCGTTGTAGTATAGTGGTGAGTATCCCCGCCTATCACGCGGGAGACCCGGGTTCGTTCCCCGGCAACGGCGCCAAAAATTGTTGGTGTTGTAGCATCACAACTCATACTTGTCAAACCAGGAAGCATCTCATGAGACCCAAATGTTTGCGTAGAAGCACTCAGCAGACGTAATGGCGCTTCGTCAACATATGATTAACAACGTCATCAACAAGAAGATACAACATAAGCATCGAGAATGATACACCTAATCGTAATCACAAGTATAATAACGACGTAATCATACATCAACGTGTCACAAGCGTTAGACAAGAAGAGAACAAGCATGCACGCACATCATGACGATGAGAGAGCAAGAGTCTATCTACAAACTAGCATAATCTCATTACTTCTCAAAAGAGCTCCCCCCAAAGAAGAGGTGGAGACCTCTTTATATACAAAATGGCAAAAAAGCATGCTATGTGGGATTTCTCAACTGAAAGGAGAATGAATCCCACTTATTCTCTAGTGTGGCACTCACACACACCTATACAAGAGTGCTTTATTAACTAAATGAAGGGTAGAAAAAGGTACAAACGATGATGAAAATGAAGTGGATCCAAGAAATACATGTTGTATCCTTCAACACTCCCCCCCTCCTTGACTTTGTCGTCCTCGACAAAGCTTTTGCAAGTATGGAGCTTTTGTGGAAGAGCGTGTAGGAGTCCCTTTTGATTTGCATGATCCTTGCACCTTTGGAGTGCTTTGCGTTATTGCTTTTTCTTTATCTTGCTTTTTGTTTGGAGTCGAGTGCCTTAACTTGGTTCTTTTGCCTCATATAGATGAATATGCTAGAATGCTTTTTTTTTTTTTTTTTTTTTTTTTTTTTTTGGTAATGGATGGATGATGTATGAGAATGATACGAAAAAAATGTAGATGATATATACAAATAGATGAAATTAATTCATCTCTTCTTAGTCATATGCATGAGTGGGGACTAAGGGTGCATGGGTGGAAAACAAAAAAGTGTCTATGCATGGTCTTGTAATGTGACCCTATCTTATGCATACTATAAAAATGCATACAAAAAAATGGTGCAAAAATGGATGGGTCTTGAGCAAAGTGCTCAAGGGTGAGGCGATGATGAGGCCTTCTCCAAATGCCCAACTCCAAGAGCCGCTTCTTTTCTATCAACCATTTGAAATGGATGCCACCTTTATCCACCAACCTGAAAAAAGAAAAATGAAAAGAAAATTTTTCAAATCTATGTACATGTGCCCTCTTTGTGCCTGGGTTAAACTAAGTGTGCCTAATGCTTGGCCTTTGGATGAGGCCCTATTCGTGTGCATACTTGGTGTGCATCTTAAACATATGTTGTGCTTTGGGCAAGGTTGGGTCCGACACCCATGGATGCTGCACGAAGAGGTTTTTGGCCGCCAATATGTCTTCGCTTTGTTGGTCTTAGCCTTGAGGTTTCTCCTTGGATCTTTTCTGAGTGTTGTCTTTATCGCTTTGGATCCCTTGGTCAAAAGTGGTCGTTCTTGATGATAAGGAATGGTGAATCTAGACCGTAGATTATGAAGTCTAGTGTGAGAAGGTTGAGTTTGTATAAGAGCTTTCTTTGGTACCCATATCAATGTGCGATTTGGTTGGGCTGTAAGTAAGTTTTTGGCCACCCAAATTTGCTTTACATTACAAGGGAAATGTGACTTCTTCGTCATGTATGGGTCTTTTGGACCTTCTAGGTGAGACTTTAGAAAAAACTCATCTTTACATGGGGAGTTCAACAAGGGTTGAGTCTCATTACATATATCATGCTCATGTAATGGATCATAAGGTTGCGTGGTTTGAAATCGATCTAGAGATTCAGCGATGCATGTATCTGTATTACACATAGAATCTCTAGATATCACTTTGGCTTCCATAGAACTTATACAAAATTTGTGAGAAGATTCCAAACTTAGGGGAAGGGAGGGCCCTTCCATATCCTCCAAGCACTTGGAGTTCTCCACTTCATCATTCGTCAAGGTTTCCTGTGACTTGCTAAAAAAAAGGTTAGATGAAAAAGCGTGAGTGGAAAGACTATTTTGTGAATTAAGAGCACAATCTTTAAATAGATGATTATGTCCACAATCCATACAATGAGGATAATCATCAGGATTTCCAAAAGACTCACTAGTGGGGATGGTCATAATAGATGGACAAGGTGCTTTAAACCTTTGATGTTCAAGAAACCTTTGAGTGCCTATGACCAAGTCTTCATCTATACCTTCCATAACAAAAAATGTTTCTAAAAATTCCATAGCATTCACCACAATAGGCAACCTAACTTGACCCATGCAATCATAAGTTTCACCATTCATGAGGATAGAGGAATGAGTGGTTAATTGAATGTTATCCAAAATAATTGTCACTAAATCAATATGAATTAAATTCCACTCACAATGTGGGTGAATAAAAGCACTCATATTTCTATATTCATGACCAATTAGTACATTCACAAAAGTGTTACTATATTCCTTGTTTGCAACAATGGATCCCACCCCTTTAGACATTCCTCCAATTTCCTCTACCCCTTGCAAATTTTCTATATTTGTTTCACCTTGATCATGTGTGATTACTGCATGCATTTCATATTTTCCTTCCTTCTTTTGTGCAACCTTTTCCCCCTTCCTTCTTTCTTTTGCCTTTTTCTTTCCCATGTTTTGTTGAAACAATTTTTGGTTTTTTGAGTGTTTTTAATATTTGTTTGGTATTTTAGGAGTTTTTAGAATTTGTTTGAGGTTTTGTGTGTGTTTTTTGAATGTTTTTTTGGATATGTGTAAATTAGTTCTAATGGGGTTCTTCTACAAAAAGAGGAAGAGACTGTACATCATCATACACGAATGTGGGGAAAGAGATTCTTGAATATAGTAGAGTCCAAAGAGTTTTCAAAGCAAGGTCCATGTGATTAGCATGAATTGCAACAAATCATGGCATAAGCCCTTTCTACAAAGCAATCCCTCTATTTCTTGATAACATTCAAATCTTTTTATACCATGCCATAAAAATTGAAGTCAAGGTCAAGCAAAAATCTAACCGGATTTTACATGGTAATAACTTCATAAGTTCCCTTTTTACGTAAATATGAAATGAGAAGAAAATTATCATGTGTATGTCATAAGATTCAAATTGGCACTACCCCATACATAAGTATGTATAAAAGGAACTTTGGAGAAATTTCCAACATAAGTGAAGTCAATGACCATGTCACCCTTGATGAACATACAAAAACCATGTAATTTCATCCTTCCTCATGGAGTGTTACTTGCGAAATGCCTAAAATGATTAACTCCAAAAAACCTCAGTCACAAGAATCAAAACATTCTTCAACTTTTGCTTGTCAAAAAATCCACTTTCAAAAGGAATTGAAAACATGTATCACGTATTTTGTTGAAATGAAAACATATTATGTTCAACAATCTTTGAGAAGTCCTACTCATTTGGAAAAGGCAATAGCATCTAGAGAAGTAATAGGTTCGTGGCTAACAATCACAAGGTCCAACTCATGATCACCCATTCCTAAAAGTGAAAGCCTGTGTTATGATATACTCCCCAAGTGTTTTTGCTCAACTACAAGCCCCTTATATTTCCTTTTGTATGTTAACGTTGCTTGTTCTTTATTCATAGTAGGACTTTGCATAGTCAACATGAGAAGGACATTACTAAATAACATGGAGAGCTCAACTTTCGTTCCGTCATTCTTGTAAATGATTAGAATGCTACCTGATTTGATGTGTTTTCATTGAATAAGGAGGGTAGTGGGATAAAACTCCATTAGTCTGGAAATGAGATTTCCTGCACCTAAAACCCAAAAGGAAGATTCTAAGTACAAATGCAAAGGAAGAACATGTCGTCAGTTCACCCTATAGAGCCTGCGTCCCGAATAGACCATCACAAGGTGTACCTACCTATCTGTCTTCTTGTGGCATTTTTTACTGCGCAAGGTAAAGAATGTTAGCTAAAACAAAACAAGAATGGGCTAGCATTTTTTACTGCGCAAGGTAAAGAATGTTAGCTAAAACAAAACAAGAATGGGCTAACTGTTAGCCTTTTGAAAGAACAAGGGTGATTCGAATACTTCCCCATACTTATGGATCTACACAAAATGAAAATGGAACGCCTTCTTCGTCTCTTCGTGTCTCGAAAGGGTACATTAATCCCGCAACGCCATCTGGGCCATTTACAATGTTCTGGGAAAGCCGGCCAGTGTGTTGTTCTGCATCATCTTGATGAGCATTTTTAGGCCTGAAACAGTGCAATGGGCTTGCGAGTCGCTGGTCACATGAGTTATGCTCCGCCATCTCCCGATTTAGTGATGAGGAATAGGGCATTCGCTACTTCTCCGCATAAGAACGTGGAGGGAATTCGGGTAAATTGCATGTCCTGACAGCAGGGTTAATGCTCCGCCATCTCCCGATTTAGTGATGAGGAACAGGGCATTCGCTACTTCTCCGCATAAGAACGTGGAGGGAATTCGGGTAAATTGCATGTCCTGACAGCAGGGTTATTTTCATCTGTTGTGGCATGCCACATACAGCTGTATGGAGACTCATGCATGACAGTCGAGCTGACATATCTTATGCATAATAGGATGCTTGCTCTATGCTGAATATGGAAAGAGGGTTCAATCCGTCATCCGTCCATGTCAAGCAGTAGACACACTACCATTTACATCCCTTGTCTCACTTCTGCGCAAATCTTCAACCATACACAGAGCAGAAAGACGGCTTATTTCCAGTCAAAGAGAAATTCTGCATGAGAAATTGGCCCCACAAAGACTTTCTCTAGAGGCCATAACCTCGTTTCGCTGGCTGATTGCTTTGATTGTTCATCTCCAAAGCTCCGCAACCTTCTCAAGGCTTACTCTTTCATACAATCAGACCAGCATGGCCACTAATGATCGATCCTGGAGATGCATCATCAGACCCAACTCTTCAACAGTAGGAATGTTCCCAATCTTCAATGTCTGTGAGTCGCTTAGGCCCTCCAAAGCTTGCCTCACATTTAAAATCCACTGTATCTAATGGGCGTTTCCTCCACCCTGAATGGTAGATTTTCCATGTGAAACACTGTCCTGCCCCAGAAATACTTCATTTCTACGCCTTGCTGTTGCAATGCAGCAGATTCCCTCTTTTCTGATGCCACTTTTTGACATGCGATCTCTTGATGGGCATCAAGGTCCTCATTTACCGAAGCATTGCATTTCCCATCATCTGTGAGACAGCCTTTCTCATCCTCTAAACACCATATTTAAAGCTCTCCCCCTCTTTCAAACATGCTGTGAGATGTCCCTGAGCTCCTCCATGTGCACAGACTTCAGCAAATAGTGACCATCTCCATGTTTGATGCCCTTCATTACCACGCTAGTCTCCACATTTGAAGATATCACTATGACAGGCAGCTCCATTGCTAGCCTAGCAAGTTTAAGAAGTCCATCCATGTCAGGCATGTACATTTGACTGATAACCACATTAAAGCTATCCTCAATCTCTGGAGGCGTCCGCATAGCATCGATTTCTTTCCCAGCATCAGATGTTCCTTTTTGGCCCTTGACTCTTTCCTTCTTGCCATGTAGTCCTTCCAGCTCATTATAGCATATCTGGATTTTTTGGTAGGAACCTCAGAAGCTCTACCAATTTTGATCTGTTTGGACTATCTTGATTCTTCACGAATCCCCAGCCTGATATTCCTAGATGAGGCAGAGTGAATATGATCCTGCACTCAACATGCTTCAAAACTCAGAACCTAAAAAACCTCATCATGCCATTGCTTATTCTCCTTCAACTTGCCAGCTTGTTTTCCCATTTCAACCCTCTTCCCTCGGCTATTGTCTTCAGGGAGTCTTAAATTCCTGGCATCATTCCCACTTCGACTCTTCTGCTCTCTGCTTCAAGCAATATCATATCTTAAATTGTCAGGAAATTTCTTCAGTTATGTAGTAAATTCGTCATGATAGAACTGTCTATCTGTATTAGCCACGCCCAGCACCTCATCGACAAAAGGTTGACACCAGTATTCTTTCCCCATAAGACTAGTTGGAAGCTCAAGCTTGTCAGCCTCTTTCACCGAAGGCCCGACGTCAAGATCCTGTGCTTTGTAGAATTCGAAGATCTTATCCTCCTTTTTCCCGAGCAATGCATAGACTATGCGCATCTTCCTTCTCATGAAAATTCAAACATAAGCAAAGCCTGCTGCAAAACCTGCTATAAACCTAGCCATGTAATGCAGATAGTAGACCATCTGTTCACTGGATAATTTCTCCCGTACTCTTGTCTGCACCCTTTCCATTAGAGTGCTATCCTTAACATCAGTCATCCACAATGGGTCATCCCTCTGTTCACTAGCGTTCGTAAATCAACTTCTGTTTCCTAATATATTCATATATAGCCACAGTTCTCCTCCTAGTATCCACTTCGCTTAGAACATATACTTGGTTACGTTCCTGCATTTCATTTTGGTGGTCCATTTATACCATATTAGCTAGTCACACTCTTCTCTGCTTTGAATCCAGTGGTATATCCCATTCTCTGTAAATCTCCTCTCTCTCTGTTACAATGAGCCTTGTGTATAAGTTTTTCACAATGGACTCTCTCTCCTTCTTTATGCACCTACTCTGCTATCCTATGTCTCTCTTCCTGCTTAAGGATGAATCCTCTGTTTGATCTTTGAACACTGCCATCCTTTGATTATTTGCTTCTTCCAGCCCCGCTACAGCTGCCTATTGAGCTTTAGCTTTCCCTGTATCAACATGTTCACGCCGTTCCCGGGCCTCGACAATAGCCTTCTGACTTGCTATCTCATCTGCCCATCCTTTTCTCTGTTTTAGTCTCCCTCCCACAACTGATTGAATCAACAATAAGTCTCTCCAAGTATTTTGATCCAGATAGATTATTACTGTAGGTGTCCAGCAACATACCAAGTCCACCCAGCCTCTCATCATTCCCCCAAGTCCAACATGCTAAGGTGATCTTGTTATACCTTGGAAGGAAATTATCCCATCTCTTGAACTACGAGCGCGCTATACCACAGTAATACTTTCTCATATGAGCTCGAGCCTGGTGTATTGCCAAGTACTGTGTGCTTCCACTGTCTTGGTCATCCCCATAGCAAAGGAATGAACCAAGATGCATTTGCTGCCCTTCATCATGCCATGATCGCCGAGGAGCCGCATCTTTACTTTGGTTGTCTTCCTCCTTTGCAAAAGATTCACCAGCATAATCCTATTCCTGTAGATCATTTCTCTTCACTACAACACAAGTATGGACATAGAAGGTTAAGAGCACACCCATCTTCTTCTATTCACTCCTTGCTTCTACGTTCATGCTCAGTGCCTTCACATTGCCTACTGGATTCTCTTTTCTGCCCTCATATACTGATAAGGAAGGGTAGCTCTGAGTTAGGCCGGTATCCTTGCCAGACTTAATGCCAAGCCTGGACATCCTATCTTCCCACTTTTCTCATCACCCGCTTCCCTTTCCTTGCATACGACCATAAGCTTCTTACTCTCTCTCCAACAAAACTTCTTCTATGGATGAACCACAACTCTCAGCCGCTCTTCAAAGCCCCCATGCTATTTTGCACCCATAATCAAAACACCCCCTATCCTAATCCAATATCCGTACATCACAAAAATTGTTGGGTGCATCGCTTGCTAACTATCTTCTGAGCAAAATCTTTAACTACAGCAGTTTCTCCCACTCTTGGTTTGATAATGAGCATTGGATTGTTCTTAGTCCTTTTTGAGAGGATTCCACTAACCCTTCCTCTTCCTTTCTATGTGACTTGATCCCTCCCTTGCTGCCCTTCGATTATCTCTTCGAAATGGAGTATCACCCACAATATAAATTCTCAATATGCGCTTCACTCTCTCAGAAATTCTCTCCATCTCTTAAAGAGGTTTCTCCTTGTGGACGCATATAGAAGCACACTCTTTGGCCAGCTTGGCCTCTTTTTTGTTCAGGCTTCCGTTATCAAGGCAAGCCTTGATCACTAGACAGTTATTACAATCGAAAGCTCCCCTTCTCAGCTTTTAACATCGATCCTTGAATTTAGGACTATTCTATTTTGTTACTCGTAAGCCTTTGACCTAAAAGGGCCACTCAGAACCTTCCCCTTGATAAAAGAACAACTGATCTCTATATGCGCTGAATGAGAAGTAAAAGCTAAACGCGAGAGTGCAAGGT
The DNA here is from genome assembly GCA_020310875.1 of Ceratopteris richardii. Lineage (NCBI taxonomy): Eukaryota > Viridiplantae > Streptophyta > Polypodiopsida > Polypodiales > Pteridaceae > Ceratopteris > Ceratopteris richardii. The sequence goes on from CM035443.1 coordinate 55,046,960, forward strand.
TTTATGGAAGGGAAAGCTTTAGGTCTCTCTAGTGTTCCAGCAAATGTGCAACGTGTGAGGAAGAGATTTCACATACCTTCACTTTCCAAGTAGTTGTAGAGAATACCGTTTCCAATTTTGTCGATGAGATGATGAGATGAGCCAAGCCTCCATTTGATGTTTTGTAGAAGAACCCCATAAAGAAACTTATTCACACATGATTAGAGAAAAATCAACAAAGTTATTAGAAAAAATCAACATAATAACTAAAAGATTTCTAAAAACTACTCCTATTCTACTCGTAATCTTGAAGAATCACCACACATGGTAGATTAATCACCCAAAAAGGGATTCTAATCACACCAAAAATGGCTCATCTCAACAAGTTATTGTGAATCTTGCAAGCCGCAAATGCTCACAAGAGCGTAATGAAATGAAGAACTCAACAAATCGTCATGAAAAGCTTGCATACACGTCTCTTTCACGCCATAAACCATCACGTAAGTGACAAGAGAGCACTCCCCGGCAACGGCGCCAAAAATTGTTGGTGTTGTAGCATCACAACTCATACTTGTCAAACCAGGAAGCATCTCATGAGACCCAAATGTTTGCGTAGAAGCACTCAGCAGACGTAATGGCGCTTCGTCAACATATGATTAACAACGTCATCAACAAGAAGATACAACATAAGCATCGAGAATGATACACCTAATCGTAATCACAAGTATAATAACGACGTAATCATACATCAACGTGTCACAAGCGTTAGACAAGAAGAGAACAAGCATGCACGCACATCATGACGATGAGAGAGCAAGAGTCTATCTACAAACTAGCATAATCTCATTACTTCTCAAAAGAGCTCCCCCCAAAGAAGAGGTGGAGACCTCTTTATATACAAAATGGCAAAAAAGCATGCTATGTGGGATTTCTCAACTGAAAGGAGAATGAATCCCACTTATTCTCTAGTGTGGCACTCACACACACCTATACAAGAGTGCTTTATTAACTAAATGAAGGGTAGAAAAAGGTACAAACGATGATGAAAATGAAGTGGATCCAAGAAATACATGTTGTATCCTTCAACAGTGTTGGACAAATTGTGGAAAGGGGTATAGGAAGAAGTCTAAAGAGGCTAAGGTCAGATGGAGGAGGTGAGTACTTCTCAAATGAATTTGATGCATTCTTGCAAGATAGAGGAATTAAAAGGGAAATTACAACAAGGTACACCCCTGAGCAAAATGGGGTAGCAAAAAGAAGAAATAGGTTGATTGTGAAACAGCTAGATCAATTCTTAATGAAAAAAGGCTACCTAATTATTTATGGGTAGAGAGTGTATCTACTGCCACTTATCTTATTAATAGGTTGTCATCCAAATCACTTGACGGGATGACCCCATATGAAGCATGGCATGGTAGGAGGCCATCACTTGATCATTGCAGAATCTTTGGATGTGTTGCTTATGTACATATCCCATCTCAAATCACAGGTAAGCTAGACCCTAAGGCAGAGAAGTGCATCTTCATAGGATATGATTTAAATCAGAAAGGATACAGGTTCTATAATCCATCCAAAAAGGGTTTTATGGTCAGTAGAGATGTTGTGTTTGATGACAATGATTCTTGGTTTGAAAGTGAATGCGGGAAGGTTAAGTTGTCATATGACTTGGAAGAGGAGTTTCCAAGCCTCACCAAGGAGGAGCCAAATCAAATTGAAGACATCAAATGAGATGATGAGGACACCATCAATTTGGAGGAGTTCAAAGCATGGAAATCAAAGGGCAAGGTCAAGATGAAGAGGTTGGAAGACATACCTAAATCATCCAACCAAGCAATTAGAAGATCACAAAGGGAGAGCAAGAACCAATTAGATATGGGTATGACACTTCTTTAGTTACTAAGCACTCCATTTATCTTGCTAAGGATTTATCATTTGAAGAACCTACTTCATATGAAGAAGTAAAGACCAAAGCGGAATGGAAGGAAGCTACGGCTGAAGAAATAGAAGCATTTAAGGAGAATGATACTTGGGAGCTAGTGCCAAAGAAGGAATCAATGAATGTAATTGGTTCTAGATGGATTTACAAAGTCAAGAGATATTCAGATGGATCAATAAACACGTATAAAGCTAGACTTCTGGCTAAGAGTTTTGCACAAAACCAAGGAGTAGAGTATGAAGAGACTTTCTCACATGTGTCCAAAATGCCAACTATCAAGGTATTGATAAGTGTGGCTACATCAAGGAATTGGAATATGTACCAATTGGATGTAAAAAATGCTTCCATGGCTCGATTTCAGAGGAGGTTTACATGGCTCAACCTCCTAGTTATGAAGACCCAAGCAAGGTAAATTATGTGTGTAAACTAAACAAAGCTCTTTATGGATTGAAGCAGGCACTTAGAGCATGGAACCATAGGTTAACCACCTATATTCAAGATCAAGGATCCATCATGAGCAAAGCAGATACTTCTCTATTTTTCAAGATAAGGAATTAAGAGGTGATATACCTATGTGTGTATGTTGATGATATCATACTTATAGATAGTGATACCAATGCCATCAAACACATTAAGAATCAAATGATGCAGAAGTTCAAAATCAGTGATCTAGGATCACTAAAGTATTCTCTTGGACTTGAAATGATCTATTCACATTTTGGAATTTACATCACTCAAAGAAAGTATGTGCAGGACATGTTGAAGAAGTTCCACTTGGAGAATACCAAGACAACTAGCATTCCTATGGAGGTAAACCAAAAATTGAGTGCTCATGAAGGTGATGTGCTTGAAAACATTGCAGGGTATCAAAGCATAGTAGGAAGCCTAAACTATGCAACATTGACAAGGATTGATATTGTTTATGGAGTAAGTGTTTTAAGTCAATTCATGCACAAACCTAGAGCACCTCACTTGGAAGTTGCCAAGAGGATTTTCAAGTATCTCAAGGGTACTCAAAATCAAGGATTGTACTTTCCATACACATCAGATTTGGACATCAAGCTATACTCAGATGCAGATTGGGCAGGTTGTAAGGATGACAGGAGGACTACATCTGGTTATCTTTCTTTTGCAGGTGATAAGGCCATTTCATGGTCATCCAAGAAGCAACCTACTATTGCTTTATCTTCCATAGAGGTTGAATACATAGGACTAGCCAATGTTAGTCAAGAATCCATATGGATTAGATTGTTATATTCAGATTTGGGACTACATTCTAACTCACCCATGATCATTGGTGACAATACTAGCTCTTTCCACCTTGCAGTGAATCCCATCTATCATGCAAGAACCAAGCATATAGAAGTTCACTATCATTATGTGAGAGAGAAGCTATTGAGCAAGGAAATTCAACTTGCATGTGTATGAACTAATATGCAATGTGCAAACTAGGGATCTAGTAAATCCATTAAACTCGTGGAGTTAGGAGAAAAAATATGTTAAGAATTCTCATGAGGGAATATCTCCACATTTAATGGAAGAACTTTTAGGTGGAAGATAATTTGAATTTCACATTCAAATGTGAAGAATTTCTCTATAAAAGAGGCTTGTAATCATGCGGCCATTAGAGCCCCCATTACTGAGCATATTGTAGATATTTTGTTGAAGTTGAGAGGCTTAAGCTATAGCCTACTCCTATCACTACATTCTGCATCATATTCATGCCAATGATCATGTACAACATTGTTTTATAATACAGTATATCATTGATCATGTTCATCTCCTTCTCTCCCATTATCACTCAGAACGGTGTACTTGCAATGCTCATATCTCAGTGATCTCTCAACCATTTTCAATGATCTATAGCTGATTGGAACCAGCTCAAAGTTTACTTCAAGCTATCAAAGTCTGAAGAAGTTTCGTTCAGCTAATTGGGATAAAATTGTCTCGAAGTGGTCACTGGTCATTCTTTGCACATCTCCTAAAAAGTCAGGGGTAAGGCTTCAGTTGCTAAATTGATTGCTCAGTGTGTAGGCTATAGTTTTAAGTGATTTCACTTGGAACCAATAGCTCTCTAGGCTAATTTGATTCATCCAAAAGGAATTTTCCTAATTGCTACTTTACTGTGAGCACTGAGTATAATATTCAGCAGGTGTCAAGACCAAAATAGCAAGTTTTTGGTTACAAGCTAGTTGCAAAGTTATCTCTTTTGATCTAATTGTTTGGAGCATCATCTTCAAAGTACATAGGTATTTTATTTATGTCATTTGCTAAGAGGGCCTATAACACAACCCTGAAGAAAAATAGGGTAGGTACTAAGCAGGGTTTGGCAATACCAACTCATTTCTTAAGGAATCCATCCATCTTTCCCAACAAAGCAAGCATACCCCTAGGATGGTCTCCATGAAATATTATGCAAACTATGGAGGAGAGCACATGGCCAACGTTTTCCCAATCACAGCTCAACCTCAAGGAAACCCTTATAGCCAATATTGAAGTATTTTGATGGTGATTCACCACAATGCACTCTCTTTCTTGAGAGCTCCACGTTGATATCCTTGGAGTAGAAAATGGAGCTCCAAGTGCCACACACGGTACTCTACAAAAAGGCTCCAGAATATGCAGGAAAACACAATACATAGAGAGCAGAAACATAGACTTCTTGGGTATTACAAATGTAGTCGAACTTACAGTCTATGGATGACTAGGCGCCATTTGGCCTTTCACATGGACACTAAAGGTAACAATTTCCCACTAAAGGCCAATATGGCCAAAGTAACTATGGGAGAAAAATAAAGAATGATAAAGAAAAATTGAGTGTAAGTAGATATTATACCTCCCACCTGATGGGCATGTTACAGAGTATACAACAAGGTAAAAAATAAGACCACCCCCCTCACTCAAAAGTATATAAATATGGGCGAATTTGTCTAAGTATCTCATATTGGAAGTATAAATATTTTGGCGAATATTGAAAATAATTTCCATTTGAAATATAAAAAAATTATCGAATTTTATTGATAACTTATATTTGAAATATAAAGTTTTTGTGAATTTTATAATAGCCTCCCTTAAAAATATAGAAATGTTTGAGTATTTGATACCATTTGCTATGCTAAATCAATTCCTCTACTATGTTTTCTTTGTAATCGTGTTCACTATTGCTACCTTCTTCTTCCATTGTTAATCAAACTTTTCTTCACCTTCATTGTGCATATCTACACACAGATATACATGCACAACACACATACATACATGCATAATACACAATACACAAAATTCATTCACACACATTCACATACACTTTCATGAACATTCCATAGCTCATTCCTTTTTGTGTGGAGAAGTGAGATCATGTGGGACATCTAGATCCTAACTTCATTCTACCAATTGATCATATTCTAGAGAATCAATGGACTTGATGGAGTTTTGAATATATACTCTAATACAGAGAATTACAGAATTCAAATGAAATTGGTAGCATTGAGATAATGCTACTGCTCTCACGCAGACAAACACCAAAGGCATCTTGGGAAAGTTCCACAAGCTATAATATTTCTAAGGGATCCAAAGGAGATACTTCATTAATAAAAAATATCAATAGCACATTCTAAAAACAATAGAATTTACAGTTACTGCATCAGGTTTCTAAAAAACAAGTATAACCATCAACTGTCAAAAATTGTTGAAACAAATCATGTTTATAGGATGTAGAACATTCAATGCTATTTAAAATTTTTTCACTTCAGAATGAAGCAAAGATAAATAATACAAGCAATCCAAGAAGCTAAGTATTCAGATATACTTAGCTCTAACATTAGAAATAAACAAAAACTTGGCAGAACAAGTGTATTTGCATGCTCCTTCAAAGGAGAATAACTTCTTTGTCTTGTATCTCCTTCTTTTGGTACCCTTGAGCTCTTCCCTAAGTGTCCTCCGTCACAACCATCTAGTGCCATACCACCTTCAAGAACTTGCACATACATTCCAACACCTACATATAGAGTGTAATTGCCAATGCCCTATGCATACACATACATGTGCACATATATACCTAATATGTATCAATCAAAGTAGCCACATAACATGTGCATATACATACACACACCTCACATACATATCAATCTAGACATCGATTGTAGTTTGTATGTAGATAGATTATTGTAGTTGAGAGCTACACATTCCTGAAGAACTCTTCTTTCTTCTACATTGATTTGTATTGTTGTAATTACCATGAAGGGTTCTGAACTCAAACAAAAATGAAATGATATGAAGTAGCCATAAATTATATTTTTCAATAGCATAATGGCTCTCCGGATGTACCACAAGATGTTGCTTCTCCACAAGTTCCAAAGAGCAATGTCATATCTGAAGCAGGCACCAATCTTTAGCAGATATTAAGCCCACGGGCCACAAGTCACATAAATCCATCTGATCACAGCTAGCTAATAAATAAATGACCGAAGACTACAAGAATGCTAATCAAGTTCTACAAAGAAGCCTTGGAAAGGAACATGTCTTGGGAAAGAACCAGAAAAAATCATTTTACTTGGACAAAATATATAGAAGATTTTCCTTGAATAGGACCCCAAACATTAGATATTTTATATATTTGAGGAATGCATTTTACAATACAGCTAGGCTATTGCTTCATACAAAGGCTTTATCTACTCAACATCATCATAGCTTCCAAGAAAAATAGGTGAGCACTAGTGAATATTAGCATGCACAATGTCAAGCTCTTGTGTATAGTGACATAAGTTATATTAGTGTTGGAGGTAGAAAACAGATCTCTCTTATAAATGCTAAAAGCAGATAGTTGTATAAGAAGAGCTACATAGCTACTACTCTCCCTTTGCCATTGAATGCCATCCATCCAACTTGTTCCACTAGGAATGACTCGAGAAAAACCTCATGTAGTACACCCTAATCCAGTCAAACACACAGAAAAATCATTCCAATGTCTTCATGACATCTTTAATATAGGAGAACATGTAACAAACAACCAAATTCACCACATAAGTAGACAGTTACAATCAAAGACCTTCATAGCAATCTCTAGCACTACCACATCTATGTGTGTATGGCAATATATATATCTATGTGTATACATATATTGTATATATCTGTTGGTACATATATATAGATACACCAACACAACATGTGTGTGTATGGCAATATATATATATATATATATATATATATATATATATATATATATATATATATATATATATATATATATATATATATATATATATATATATATATATATACACACACGTGTATACAAATATTGTATATATCTACTAGTACAAATATATAGATATACCACTAGTACTACCACATTTGGTAACATCTGTGCAATTGGAACCACCTATAATGCCCAATGTACATAATCTAGACTGCCATGAAGATTTGAACAGGGAGTAATAAAGTAACACAACATTGTATGCACAAGGACCTTATGTGTTGGATGCAAGCTCCTAGATGGATTTACTGAAGCAACTTGACACAAATTACCTACACACAAAGGAATGGCTGGTAAAGTTGGATAGAGTGCAATAGCTAGACACAGATGGTTGCCAAATATAAGGTTGAACAAAGATTTGAAAATTTATACCTTATAAAACCTGTAGCAAAATAGATTTTATACTTGCTCTATTATATTGCAATTTACTCGAGCATGATACACTCCTTTGAACCTGCACTCATACCAAATTCTTAGGCCAAGAATCAAATAAACATGCAAACACACATGAACAAGAACCAAGTGTCCAAGAAGTTGAAACTTTGAATTGCTGCTTTGTACATCATCACGACCTATACTTTCAAGGATCTTTATTACGTCCTGTACATAGTAGACACAAAAAAAATATTAATATGTACACAGAATAGAGCCTGTGATTATTGGTTTGAGATTCAACTATGGCTTGAGATTATTGTTCAAGGATTCAACTATGGCAACTATCACGAGTGCTCCCCTTGATAGACTGTATACATCCAGGAAGAAATGATGAAGTACACTGAACAACCTGAAGAAATGATGAACTACACTGTACAACCTGAAGCAAATACCAGTAGCTATACTAAACCACAAGTTATATCAGAGAGCACACATGCAGAGCACACATGTACGTACATACACTTGTACACATAAACATATATTTCACACACACATACATTCCAACAGCAGCACACATGTACATACATACACTTGTACACATAAACATATATTTCACACACACATACATTCCAATAGCAGCACACATGCACATGCACACATGTACATACATACACTTGTACACATAAACATATATTTCACACACACATTACATTCCATTAGCAACACACATGCACATGCACACATGTACATACATACACTTGTACACATAAACATATATTTCACACACACATACATTCCAGCAGCAGCACACATGCACATGCACACATGTACGTACATACATACACTTGTACACATAAACATATATTTCACACCCACATACATTCCAACAGTAGCACACATGCACATGCACACATGTACATACATACACTTGTACACATAAACATATATTTCACACACACATACATTTCAGCAGCAGCACACATGCACATGCACACAGTGTACATACATACACTTGTACACAAAAACATATATTTCATCCAAGCTCAAAAAGAACCTATGGCAAAACCTTTTTCTTCAAGAATTACCTTATAAAAATCCACAACGTAATAATTTGGCCGTCTTTTCCTTGCAACATTATAACAATCAAGAAGCATATGTAACAATGATCCAAAAGATGAAGCAACTAGATATGAGATGCTACACACACAATTACCTTATCTGGGTTCTTTTCAGTGCCTTCTTGTGGGAAACAATTTCAAAATTCTTGGAAACTTGTCCAGTTTAACAACCTGTCCTCACATGCATATACATACCTATCTCGATTTATTTTCACATCCAAATTTCGGATCAGAGATAGGTCCCAAATTCCAAGAAGTTCAATGTGCAAGCCTTCAAATCCTCTAAAAGGATTGTTCAGTGTACACACATATATGCATGAATAAAAACATAATATATACATGCAAGCATCACACATACTCTCGAATTTCAAACATACATATATACATGCATGAATACAAGAATACAAACATGCACACATGTAAGAATCTCACATGCAAGAATCACCCATGCACACATATACATAACACATACATATTACATGCATCACACATGCATCCATATGTACATACACACATACATATTACATGCATCACACATGCATCCATATGTACATACACACATACATACATGCACGAATACAAGAATGCAAACATACATACATGCAAGAATACATGAATACAAACATACACACATGCAAGCATGGCACATGCATGAGTCATACATACATAGATACATAAATAGGCATGAACATTGAACAATAGGAACCTTTGAATCTCATCATTTCAGATATTAAAAAAAAATAAAAAAACAAAAATCAGCAAATATTGAAGTCCTCGATATATTCAAAACCTAGTGTCAAAACAATAAGAAACATTAGTATAAATTTACTTCACCATGATATTAAAAAAGAAATCAAATAAAAAAGTTACCTTTTTATAGTCAGTATCAGTCGATTTGAAAAATATTAGAAGGTTCAACATCCTCCATGTGTTTCCTCTGGCCTGATACTACACATTCACTTCTTCGTTGGCATTGACTTTTCCATATGGCATAAGCTTCTACGAAAGGGAAAGTTTCAAGGTCACTCTTAGAAACAAACAATCTAAGACATGTATCCAAGTTTTTATTCAATCTATTTCTCGTTGCATTTCTTATGAAAGTTAAACTACTCCATAGACGTTCATCTTCAACAAATCCAAGGATCATTGTTAGACACAAATTTGCTACTTTAAAATACTCCGACATAGATTCCTTCAAGAATGGAGATATATCGAGCTTTTTCCATAGCTTTGTCATTGCACCTGGATTTGAAGGATCTTTGACGAAGTCAAATTGCTCCCACATCATTTGTCCAAATATCCCAGATTGTTTTTTTAAAAGATTTTGATTTATCATTCCTTCTAGAATCCTATCTTCTAAATATGCATTCTTTCCAAAATGATCGGATAATACTTGGACCTTGCTTTTAAAGTCATTTGTTAGTAAGCTCTTGTCTTTTGCATGATTCCAATATAAAGGATGAACTATGGCCATTGCTTCTAAGAGCTCATCTCAAGGAAATCTCTCTCTGATCTTAGAAGTCAATTTATTACATATGGATCTTAAGCCTTGTTTTACACTATCCACTAGGATAGCAAAGAATGTTTGATTAACTTTTTTCCTGATGCATACTCCTTGACTTTTTCGTGATACATAAAGAGGAATCTGCTTATCTTTCACAAATATGCACAACCAACCTTTCTTATTGTATTGCAAAAAACTATCTTCTACACCAACTTGTAGCAACGATTCCCACTCGATAAATTCTTGCGAATCAAAACCTGATGTCTCAGAATACAAAGTTTCTAAGCGCATAAAAGTCATTTTTCTTGCTACTGCATATTCCATTACATAAATATCTCTTGATTGAGAAACTTTTATCAAATTATTCATTTCTCTTAACAATGGTAACATTCCTCCAAGATAGAGAAGAGTTTCCACATCACTTAGCATTTGCAACAAAGTATGAGTTTTTCCTTTTTGTATTCTTGTACTTAAAGACATAATGTTGACCACACCGATGACTGATTTATATTCTTCAAAAAGACGTTCTAAAGGTCCAATAAGTGAAATCCATCTGGTGTCAATATTTTTTTTCAATTTTCTTCTCTTATTATCCCATCAGAGAAGCATTTAAACTCTTTAATACGCTTAGGACTTTTTGAAAAGAAAGCATATGTCTGGTGTACAAGATCTTCAAGTTTTTGTACGAAAACAAATTCTGACACAATATTAAATGCGAGATTTGTACGATGAGACATACAATGTATACCTAAAGCATATGGTGTATAGTTTTGTTGCAATTGAACACACAATCTATTTCTAAGCCCATGCATAACTGAGCATCCATCAACACCAATGCATACTATCTTTTGATTAATAACACTAATTGACATCCCTCCAATGTTTGAAATGGAATCTAAAACAAGTTGCACCAAAAAATTAGAAGTTGCACTTCCCTTTAGTTGAAAAGCACCAATAAATTTGGCTTTTCTTGCATAATTCTCCACAATATATGCATGGATACATACCCAAGAAGTGCAATCCCTTGCTATCACTTCCTCAAGGGAAATAGAAATAAAAGTAGCATTCGATAAACTTTTTTTCAAGTTAGATTTGATTACCTCTCCCATTGCTTTTGCAAATTCCCATCCTGAAGATTCTGTCCAATATTGTGTCGGAAAACTTTGAATTCGTAATCCAATGAAATTCAATGGAACTCTCCACTTAGGATAATCAGATATTGGTTTTCCAATGGACAAGATATGTAGCACAATTTAAAATTGCATTAATATGGCTTCATTATCTGATTTGAGCTTTCTCTCAAAAAGATGCATAAAGGATCTTTTATTCTCATTACTTTGCTCCAAAAGCAATAAATGAGAATTATAGGCATCTACATTCTGTAGATGCCTACATTCATCTTTTGTTTTCCATCTAACGATGTTTTCCATTTTCCATTCTACTTTCTCATACATTCTACCCACATGTTTTTCAATGGTATCTAATTTTAATTGTAACTTGACTTGATTACCTAATTTCCAACTACATGGTATACAAGTGGCAAATTTTGGTTCTTCTTCACCCTCAATTATCAAAGGCTCAATAAAAGGAAACTTTGTTATCCAAACTATTTTAAAAGTCCTTCCTATATCCCATTGACCCTTCCCTCTCTTCATATGTTTAGACAAAGAAGTGTCATTTGAGGTTTTCGACTCTGACACAGAGATGTTAGAGCATGCAATCGGGGGTAAAGTTGTAGGCTCAAGGGATGAGCTTGCTACACATGAAGAGTGCATGAAATCCGAGCCTCCAATCCCTCCTTTAAGTGAATAAAAATCAGAAATGGATTTTCTCTTAGGTCTTGAATCCATTACAACCTTTCCTTTTGCCTTTGATTGCATCTTAGTAGTTCCTGGATATATAGAAGACACACACATGAACACACCCATGAGAGAAGCATTTGAAATCTTCCAACACTAATCATATGTCTTTCTATAGATCCATTTTTATATATACATACAAACCCTAATTGTACTACACATGCCCTAGACCTACCACATATATATAATTATTAAACCTATACACATGCTCTACACCTACCACATATATATAGTATATACAAATTATATATAATATATATTTAGAGAGAGAGAGACTACTTGAAGGGAGTTGAGTACGTACCTGATGGATGATTATTCCCATCAAAAACACTGACGACATATTGAGAGGACAGCAAACTCCCAGCCATTTGAAGCAAGATGATATCGACTGCCACAACAACTGCAAGCTACACTCAAAAAGATAAGACTCACTTGATCGAGTATTGTGGGGAAAAAAGCTTGTGCACACATTCATGTACTAGTGCACCCACTTCATAAGGATGTCATTACAAGTGATGATAATTCGATTGACAATATAGTGATAATGAATCTCTCCACCTTTATGCTTCAAAATACCTTCAAATCAGTTCATCAACCACAAAGATCAGAGAGACTTGAAACTCAACACATGAAATAGACAAAAATTGAGTACTATGCGACACATTGCGCTCAAAAGAGTAGCTTCACAAAATAAGCATCAACATTTGAAAAATGCAATACCAAATTCTCTCTCTCTCTCTCTGTCTCTCTCTCTCTCTCTATCTCTCTCTCTCTCTCTCTCTCTCTCTCTCTCTCTCTCTCTCTCTCTCTCTCTCTCTCTCTTTCTCTCTCTCTCTCCCTCCCTCCCTCCCTCCCTCCCTCTCTCTCTCTCTCTGACTCCGTGTGTGTGTGTGTTCTCCGTGTGTGTGTGTCTCTCCCTGTGTGTGTGTGCATGTGTGCATGTGTCTGACTGCCTGCCTTCTTTTCTGTCTATCTGATTAAGAATAAAATGGAAACAACAAACTACAACTTACAAGTACATCAAATAGTTTGATTCTACCAACAACCTGAAAGTAATCACACATGTCTTCAATTAAACACTCATCCCAATAAAGCTAAATCAACTCCGTCTCAATGTCAGGTATTTATTCAACATGGTTATAATACATATTAAATATAGCAGTAATCAAAGTAGCTGAATGAATTATAGCAAAAATGCTAAATCTATCTCTCTCTCTCTATCTATCTATCTATCTATAGACATCTCAAAAGAATTTTATGTCCTAGGCTTCAATCAGAATTTTTGCAGTGATGAATTGCTTATATTGTGACAACATAGCAGAATAAATGTATGAGCATGCTCAAGTCCAAATACCAGAGGACCGATGTATACAGTGAATGAAAGAAGCCAGTAGGTACAACAACAGACTGGAAGTGCAGTTGTAGGTTAGTCACCTAAACCAAAAAAAGAGAAAGTATAAGCAACATTAGTTTTCTTCTATTATTTTTTACTTTCTTAGGCCACTAGAATGTACTAAATCCAAAAATCTTTGCCACAGCTCCTCAAGGTCAAATTCTAGACTGTTTGTCCATTCTGACAGACTGACACAAGGACATTGACGTTTTGTGGTGGTATCAGATATTAACTATGATTCCTGTACAGCTCCAATTTGACTTCTGAGTTCTGTTCTTCTCAGATATAACATTTAATTCTCACAACAAACTAGAGCCAAAGGTCTCAGATGAACTCAACATGTCATTTAGCGGACCCTCTATAATGGTAACAGATGCAGTCCCAGAAAGTAGCTGATGCTGAAGCTCCATCTGTTCAAAATACAAAGGATTATTTATTGATAAACCAAAATAAAGGATTGAAACCATCAACCATGTTGTTTTATCAGAAGAGTCTCTATATTGCTTCTCTGCTTCAGAAAGAAATTTTATATTCTGGGACACCCTCTGCATTGCTATAGCTAGATGCTTTCTTCAGAGAAAACCTAATGCTGGGCCTCTTTATAAGGACCACTATGACTACCCACACGTATGTTTATAATAAAAAAACGTGTTGAAGTACAAGTTTTAATGTCTGAACATCAAAAAATGTTGTTGTATCTACCAATAGAGCAAAGTTTAGCTAATCGAGTAACATCTAATCTAAGATGAGTCTCACAAATTCCTGAACCCTGGCTCGCGTTGTCTTCTTACCAAAATATTCAACGGTCAGAGAAACATCATCTAAGCATCTCCCAAGGTCTTGTAGTTATCAAAGCAACTAGCTTCAAAGCTTTTATTACTACTTTCAAACTCTTCCGTAGCCTACTAACAATATAATTCTCTCTGACCCTTGTAGGAAAACCTTTTAACACCTGGATATGACTATATAAGGTAATTGCCTCAAACTATATGTGCACATTTTTTGACATCCGGATTTCACTATATGAGGTAGATGCGCACAACAAAATCTAAAGAGACACAAATGTCAGTATAAACAAACACTGCCAAAATCAGAGACAACATCCCTCAAAAGATGTTGACATTTCCTGGTTTGCAGGCCTTTTCTATTATTATTATACAATCCCTCAAACGATGCTGACAGATGCACCAAAAAGGTTGTGTGCACTCTCTTAGATCCAAATTTCACCCTTGGTTATCCACACTACTCCCCGCTTTATTAAAGTCCCCACATGACATAATAGAACTTGGTGATATAGAAAAGTTAAATATTTGAAATTCAGTAAGATCGAGTAATAGGACGTGCAAGTGAGAAAGTCTCACACCCTCAAATGGATACCACCATTGAAGACAGTACCACATTAGGAGATGTCTTCCACACTATCGATGGCTATGACCATTTAAGACACCACACTTGGAATTTAAGCTTTCAATCATATCCAAGCAACACCTCTCGTGTAGCTCAAGTGTAAGCACCACCTCCTTTACTTGTCAATCCGCGGAGACGTGAGGACCGGTATGAAGACCACGAGCATGTGAAGGCACAAGTGTGTGAGTGAAAGCACACAAGCATGCACACACATACACACACATGCACACAAGGCAAGATCAAAGAAAGTAACAATGGAAAGCTTCTATTGCAGAGGAACTCTCTTACAAAAGCTCTATTCTCTAACTAGCTAACCTCAAAAATGAGCTCTCTAGCTCTTTTTATAGTTTTTTTACTAGTTTTGGCCCTGTCTAGACCTAGTGTCCGGCCTAGTTAAAAATTAGGTTCCAGGACTTATTTGAGGGATCAAATGAAGGCTACAAATTATGAAAATTGGTAGGATGATACTTCTAATACTCTTTCAAGCTCGAGGACTCCTCGGGTTGAACAAAATGGAGTTACAAAAATAAAAAATGGTATTTACAATGGTTTTTAGTGATGAAAATCACTATTTTTACAAGGATTTCTTCTGAAAATTTGACATACACTTCTTGGAGCTCCCTACTTGCTCCTTCTTCTTGTGTGTCCACCTCTTTGATGTGCTTCTATGCTTTGTCCTTGACCTTCAGCTTCAACACTCCCCCCCTCTCGAGTTTTTCGTCCCTGACAGACCCTTGTTGTAATGGTTGTTCCATGTAGTGCTTTGAGAGGTAAGTGTCTGTTCGATAGGATCAAGAGCCGTCTACCTTCCAAATGTGGTAGGGTTGGTTGTCTAGTTCTTCATTTGTCGCTAAAAGCCTTTGGAAGTTGTTTTCCCTTGCTATGCGCTCCTTCCTTGGATTCGAGCATGATTGTATCATTGTGAGTCTCCATTGATGGCCTCTAGATCTTCTTAAGATGATGTTCATAGTAATCACGCCAAGTACTAATAACCCATAATGAATGATGGGTAAGTGTGTTCGTGCATGGGTTGAGGAAAATATGTGCCTTGTGCATGGCCTTGTAATGTAGCCCTATACATGCTTACTTGGAAAATGCATTGGAAGAAGTAAGGTGCAAAAATTAGGGTCTTCAGATAAGTGCTCAAGGGTATGCCAACGAAGAGGTTTCCTAATCTATCATGGTTATGGTGTTGTCAACGTAAAAGATACTTACCATGGTGAAGCATCAATCGATGTTTATCTCGTCCTGTTGTGCTTCAGACATTTGTGATGGTCATTGTTGATGAATGTCTGTGTTGAGGATCCACTGATGAAATTCTTTGAGTGCCTGGTTGTGTCTGCTCTCATAAGCAGGAGTCTTCTCATCCAGTATACATACAAGGATTTGCAATGTACCAAAACTACCCGTTGTAGATATCTCCTTGGATGCTCTCATACATACACTATTTAAGCATCGCTCAAGTTGTGGACCTTCAAGCTCTTCCCTCCTACCATGGTAAGGGGAAATAGTAGTTGTGGATGCCATGTTCATGCCAGGTGCTTGGCATCTACCAGATAAGGTAGCAATCATATCATCTGCTAGCCGAGACACACTTCTATCCAGATTGATAAATGCCCAGGAATCAACGGTTCCATTTTTCAACTAAGCATGACTCATTCATGTTCCATGAGCCAAACCTGGGAACAAGTTCTCTCTCTCTCTCTCTCTCTCTCTCTCTCTCTCTCTCTCTCTCTCTCTCTCTCTCTCTCTCTCTCTCTTTTGATCAAAACAATGTCACAAAACAAGAAGACAAAGGTTAGTATCAAAAAATGGTTTATATGTGTCAATGTGCTCTTGTGCCTACAATTCTCAAATGTGTCTATGCACGGCCATGTAATAGGGCCCTATATTAATGCATACTTTGGAAGTGCATGACCTGAATGGTGCAAAAGACAAGGTTGTGCAAGAGGGACATGGTTGTCGGTCTTCGAGGCTTTCGATGTTAGTTGTAGATGTTGACGCCAGCTTTGGTGGAGGTATCCATTGGATCTTGAAATGATGTAATCCTCATTATTGGGGTCCATCTTAGAATAACATTTGGCACTATAGAGATCACTTTAGGCGTCTTCATCTTTGGATAGTTTCTTAAATTTTGTATCCCACATGGTTGGTTCTTTGGTTTTGTGGGGGCTACTAGTGCTTTTGACTTCCTACCCATACCATTATGGCTGGTCTTCTAACCCTTTTTGAAGAGGCGAGTTGATCTGGTTTTAGTCTTGGTGTTTGGTTCTGACCCTTGCCCCGCCTTGGCTTCTTTGTTGCAACTTTTCTCATGTGGGAGAGCATAGATTGTTGTGTATGTAAGAGCTTCTTGGGTACCCATATTTGCAATTGTCCTTGTTGAGCTGCAGCTAATTTCTTAGGCACCCAAAGTTGTTGAATATCTTGTGGTTGAGTTTGTCCTAGCTTCTTCATTCGTCTTTTGTCCTCGTGGGAGTCCCTGGAGGGGAATTGTGGGGTTAAGGCCGGTGGTTGCTCTCCTTTTCGTACCCATATCTGCTTCATGCCCGACACTACTTTCCTTTGGAAATCCCGTTGTCTATTTGATATAGCAATTGTCCTGTTCTGTTGTGCTTGCCTTGTTGGTTGAGTTGTAATGGCGGCATTAGTCCTTGCACCAAAGGAGGAGTGCACTTGTCTTTGAGCCTGTTCTTCCATGATTGAGTTCTCCTGCAACATAGAACTTTTGATGCATACAAAATCTCTCTTGCTAAGATTAGTCCTAGGAGAACTATAAGATGTGACATCTGGATTTGAGAGCATGCCATTTTCTAGTTCTAATGTAAAGCATTGTCCCTGGATCCAAACTTGAAGAAGTTGATTTCTTAGGTTCAAGTTGATTGCATTGTCATAAATCCAATCTTGTCCTAAGACAAGTGGTTCTGTAAGGTTCTCATCTTGACACACTAGCACTTTGACTTTCATTGGAACATCTTGAAGGTAGATGGGAAGTTCCACCTCGCCCAAACAAGGGGTTTCCACACCTCCCAATCCTATGAGATAAGCTTCTATGGGATTGATGTCCAACTGCAAGTCTTCGCAGTAGGAAAGTCTAACTGCACTACTGGCTGCACCTGAGTCAATCAATGCTTTCACAGTCCTTGCACCCTTTCCTTGTCCTATCTCTATGGTCACAAAGGACGTCGGTCAATGACTTGAGAAGTCACTATGCCTGATTTTTGGCACATATCCATGTGATATTTTGGGGCTTTTGAGTTGACATCTAGGCCTAGTCGCCTTAACTTATTTCGCCTTATGCACTCTCTAGCCTCTGCTTGTGCTTCTTCTCTGACTCTCAACTCTTCTTCTTTTCGTTTCTTAGCAGTGTTGAGTCTCATTAGCATGTCCTCTGTAAGAGGTTCTTGATATAACTTGACTCGACAACCACTGATATAGTTTGGCAAGATGTCACCTTCTAAAGTAGCCAATTGAACCGCACCGCTAGTGGAAATTCTATTAATGATCATGGGTCCATATCCTCTTTTACACACAATCTTAGATAACCATCCTTGCCTCTTCGATATAAGTTGTCTCCAACTAAAGCATAGTCCTGAGCCTCTTGCTCCATGCTTCGTCTTCTTGCTAGACTAGCCTCTTTGGGTAAGGTTCCCGATCTCATAAATTCTACCAATGGAGCACTCCAATCAGGAATTAATGGCACAGGATTTTTGCATAAAAATGACATGAAAATCAAGTTTTGAAGTTATGAAGACACAGGTTATTGACGGTTTGGCCCATCAAGGGTGATGCGCAGGATTGCTGGAATGAGTGTCGTAGAGATTTTCATCTCTACATTTGCTTCTACTCACTTCAAAACAAAACATATGATTCGTAAATGCTATGAATATCAGAGAGAGATTTGGTCAAAGTCCAAAACGTCAATACTAGGGTTAGCAAAGGAGTTTTTGTTAAAAAGAAAACAAAAGTTATGGCTTATTATGTATTGGAGGCATTGGATGATTGCACCGGTGAGCAATTAATGAAGAAAAAAGGAGAATTTCAGTAGATCCGTCACAAAAAGTTTGAATCTCCCCCCTCCCATGGCTACTGTTAGTGCGCAATGCACAGGACAGAGAGACTATCGCTTAGATAGGAAGAGAGAGGGTTGTAATAGGAAAAGACACAGAGCTCTGTTAAGCGACGAACAGAGAGATTGGTCCTCCTTACTCAATGCACGCGCATAGAACAAGCACTTCGGGAGGGAGAGAGAGAGAGAGAGAGAGAGAGAGAGAGAACATCTAGCAGCCTCCTGATAGAGAACAACATCAAATGCATCTCTGGCATCATGAAGACTTAACCATAAACATGTCTCCATGGGAGTGGCAATAGGTTTGTAGTCTTCAAGGCCAAAATGTTGCAATAATGTGTCCATATATTTTGTTTGACACAAAGCTATTCTGCCATCAACTTGCATAAACTGAATGCTCAGATAATGATGCAAATGCCCTAAATCTAACATCTCAAATTAGGCATGCAAATCAGCCTAAAAATCAACAATATGCTTCTCCAGAGGACTAGTAAGGAGCATGTCATCAACATAGACAACAATGATCAGAAGCACATCATTTGCGTGCTCAACATAAGAGCTGCTCTTAGTTGGACTATTCTGAAAACCATGTGCAATGAGGTAGGCATGACTTTTTTCATACCAAGCACATGGTGCTTGCTTAAAACCATAAAATGCCTTTTTCAACCTGCAAACTTGGTTTTCATGCCCTTTGTGCACAAAGCCATGAGGATGAAAACATACACTTTTTCATACAGGTCACCATTCAAAAATGCAGTTTTAATCTCTCTGTCTCTCTCTCTCTCTCTACTTGCGTGCGTAGATGATGGAGGAGGGGGGAAAATACCTCTCTCTCTCTCTCTCCCCCTCTCTCTCTCCTCTCTCTCTCTCTCCCCCCTCTCTCTCTCCCCTCTCTCTCTCTCTCCCTCTCCCTCCCTCCCTCCCTCCCTCTCTCTCTCTCGCTCTCTCTCTTATGCACGCATGTCTGTCTCTACATCCAATCATCTTGCATGTCTGCAGTTGGGAGAAACTCTGATTTCTTCTCTCTCTCTCTCTCTAATTATGTTTTACTCGGTCAGATATTCAGTTTGTTGTATAAAACAAGAGTATTAACTGGCTCTCTAATCAAATAGACCTTAAAGTTCATAAGGCCTAGGCAAATACCCTTCATGATTTTGATTATGAGCTTAGGTATAGGAAGGGAAAGTTTAATGTAGTGGCTAATTCGCTTAGCCGCATGCCTATGGTCAACAAAAAAAGTTTTACTCAGATCACTAGTGATCTACTTGAGTCCATTAGAGGGAAATATAGACTTGATCCTACATATTCCAAGATTTGGGAGGCCTTATAGAAAGGGTATCATGATATACGGGTTTCCAATGAGGATGGAGTATCGATGGGTACTCAAGAAAAATTCAAGTGGAAGAAAAATCCTAGAGACCTTGAGATGAGATGACACATTATGTATGAGTGTCATGACACACCTAGTGTGAGACACCCAGGAGTTAACAAGACTTCTAATCTTGTTCATAGGAAGTTTTAGTGGCTGGACTTCATGAGGATGTCCTAGAGTATATGCTTAAGTGCACTAAATGCTAGGTTAATAAAGATGAAAGGTTGAGGATTGGAGGACTAATCCACCCATTGGATATTCCTAATGGGAAGTGGGAGAGTATCTCCATGGATTTCATTGTTGGATTATCTAAGACTTTGAGAGGGCATGACTTGATCTGGGTAATTATGGATAGGTTAACAAAAATGGCTAGGATTATTCCAACATGTACTATAATGAAGACACCTGAGTTAGCTAGATTGTTTGTATGGAACCTATATCGGTTATATGCTTCCTTTAGACATAGTCTCATATCAGAATAGGAAGTTTACTAGTCACTTTTGGAGAGTGGTCCTCAAAAGGTTAGATACAAAACTTAACATGACTATGGTTGAGCATCCATAGTCAAGATGGGCAAACAGAGAGGATTATCCAAATTCTAGAGGATATGCTTCAAGCATATGCAAATGAAAGGAAAAATAATTGGTAAGAGTACTTACCTATAGTAGAGTTTGCATATAATAATGCCAAGCACTCTTCCACTAGGCATAGTTCACTTATGCTTATGTATGGGTTTCAACCAAGAGCTCCTTATGCACTAGGATTGCATAATGAGAAAGTCCAAGCTGCAAAGGACTTCTTGGAAGATATGAATGATATTCTTAAGCTTGATAAGGTTTAGGAGAGCATTAGGAGAGCTCAAGATAGGGCTAGAGCCTATGCTGACCCTCAAAGGAGATATATCAACTTTGAGGTAGGAGAGCAAGCCTATCTTAGAGTTCCATCTAAGTCTAAAACCATGAAGATGGGACATTGTCCAAAACTATGTCCTAGGTATGGTGGACCATTCCGAATACTTAAGAGAATAGTAAAGAGGGCTTACCAGCTCCAACTTCTAGAGAATAGATAAATCCATCCAGTATTTCATGAAAGATCCCAATTAGCTACCTGCCACTCTCCTCCCAACCTTAAATAGCCCTTGCACTTGGCACCTCTAGAATCTTCTCTAAGGTCCAAACACTCCTCATATGGCCACTCCGAGGAGATGGAATAACCTCGAAGATCCGTGCTAGAGCCTTGGCTCCCACGAGCTCTGGTCCTTGACCCCGCTAGGGTCCTTGACCAAATGCAGGTAGACCAATGGTAGACCATGGAGGTCTAAATAAATCTAACACTCTCTCCCCCTTCTAGAGATCATTATCCTTAGTGATCAAGGAAGGAAAGTGTTTGCGAATAAGAGATTCTGATTCCCAAGTAGCATTTGTGAGTGGATGTCTTGTCCATGCTACTAAATACTCTGGTATGGAGCAATTTCTCAACTTCCGCTCCCTCTTATCAAGAACCTGAAATGGAACATTTGGCTGAGATGCTCTTTTTTCTAAAGCAACCAAACCATCTACACAATTCTCATCTCGCGAAATGTACGGTCTCTAATGGAGAGTGTTAATCTCCAAAAGAAAAAGTTATCCTTGAAGTTATAGCACTTCTATATCAAGAACAACTTAAAACCTTTACCAATTTGGAGGATCAATACTCAACTACCAAAATCTTGAACAAGCTGTGAGGAAGATGACTACACAGAAAGTCTGCTGCACATAACTTACTCATTGACTTATCAACTGTGTAAAGTTTTTTATAAAACTTTGTACAAGGTGTCGGCTATAGTGTGCGCACCTCCTCCAAGTTAAATCATTCCAAAAGACTCAGTAGATCTTGAGAAATGATCTCAACAAGTCACCTATTTCTAAAACTGTAGGTCTTTACAATCAACTTTGACACCTGCAACTTCTAAAGCTTGGTTCTCCCAAAATATAACCCATTTAAGCAAATGCTTGTAGCCATAGATGGATTACCTTCCAACTTAAATTTTGACTCCTCATTTGTGTAAAACTTTACATTGTGCACTGAGAACTGACCATTTCTTTGACCATCGAGATTGCACCTGTTTCAGAAGGCACTCAACACTTTCTCACATATGAATGTTCCTACACATAATTCTCATAGCCTGTTTACAATTAGGCTCTCAAACTTTAACCATAGACTCACTAACTATGGAATTAGATAGCTACAAAAGGATTCTTGAAATGATCAAGCACAGATGGAGAACACACAGAAAAATTGGGTGTAACTTTTCTTCATTACTGAAAAGTTTTACATCTAGATGAGAGAACTATCTTACACACTTCACAAGTGTCTAATGTCTTCTAATTCTTCTAAATTCTTGTTCTCTCACACTCTCTCATATTTTCCTCGGCATTTTTACTGGTATATATAGGCAAATATGTACAAGCTCATAACTACTCAAAAATATAAGTGAGCCAACTCTACATTAATGTACATATGTATACACATCTTCATCCTCTGAACATGTACTTTCTTCATGCTTCATAACTTGATTTTTTATTCAATCCTTGACTTCAAAACTTCAATTGTTGATTGCCTTGTACCAACAGCTCCCCCTCAATCATCAATTGAGGTTTTCTCTATCTTCTTTATACCTGCCATGTCTTTGAATCTATGTAGATTTGGTCCATCCAAGCTTTTGGTTAGCATATCAACTATCTGATCTTTTGTTGAATTATGTATTACTTCAATCGCTTTATCCATCACCTTCTCTCTTAGAAAATGATACTGAATCTCAATGTGTTTAGTCCTAGCATGAAAAACAGGATTAGCAGCTAAATACAATGAACTCATGTTATCTCCATGAATAGTGGGTGTACTCTGAATGATGTCAAAACTCTTCATAAGAGTCTTAAGCCATATCACTTCCTTTGCAGCTTCAACCATACCTTTGTACTCAGCTTCTATGGATGATAAAGCAACTGTGTGTTGCTTCTTTGAACACCAAGAGATTAACTTATCTCCCACATAACACAAGTATCCATATGTTGATCTCCTATCATCACGATTACCTGCCCAATCTGTATCACTATATATCTTAATGTTTGTATCTGATGTAAAACCATAATACAAACTTTCTTTGAGTGTACCCTTAATGTACCTCAACACTCTTTGTCCTGCAATCCAATGTTCTTTCCTAGGACAATGCATGAATTGAGATAATACTCCAACTGCATATGACAAGTCAGGCCTACTTAATGTAGCATAGATCAGACTACCAACCAAACTTTGATATAGCTTCATGTCCTTGAATTCTTCTCCTCCATATCTGCTCAATTTGTGATTCACCTCCATTGGAGTAGGTGCTACCTTGCAATCTTCCATTTTAAACTTGATCAACAAATTCTTCAAATACCTTTCTTGAGTTACATACACTCCATGTTGAGTGTATGAGATCTCCTTGCCCAAGAAATATGACCCAAGTCACTAATCTTGAACTCTTTCTCCATTTGTTTCTTTAGGCTTTGAATGCCTTCCTCATCTGTACCTGTAAGAATTATATCATCAACATATATGCACATGTAAATGAATCCATCATCACTTGCTTTGACAAGCAAGCTACTATCTACTTTAGATAATTGAAAAAAGTTCCTTTAAGAACTTTACAAGTCTACAATTCCATGCCCTTGGAGCATGCTTCAAACCATACAAAGCTCTCTTGAGCTTACATACATCATGTGGATACCTTTCATCTCTGAATTTTTGTGGTTGCTCCATGAAAACATCATCTGAAATATGGCCATTTAGAAAAGCATTCTTCACATCTAATTGACATAATTTCCAACCTTTACATGCACCAATGGCTATGAGTGTCCTGATGGTTTTCCTCTTTGCCACAGGACTATAGGTCTCATCATAATGTATACCATATGTCTGAGCAAACCCTTTCACAACAAGTCTAGCTTTATACCTAGACACACTTCCATCCGCATATCTCTTTGTCTTGTAGACCCATTTGCATCCAATAATCTTCTGACTATTTGTTTAGGAACCAAATCCCATGTGTCATTCTCCACCAATGCATCATACTCTTCCTGCATAGCTTCTTCCCAATTTCCCTTACCTTTTGCCTCTTCATATGTAGAAGGGTCTTCATCTACCTTTACCATATAAGCATAATCTTTAGTAGCCAAAAAAGAAGTGTCATAGCTATACCTTGTAGGTTGCCATTTGTGTCTTGATGACCTTCTAAGTTCTCCACTTCTTGAGGTTTCTGGCTCATCACATTCTAGATCAAACCTTGGCACTTCTTCAACTTCAACCTGTACTTCATTGTTCTCTTCTTCATCAAATATTTGAACCTTTGATTTACCTTTCTTCTGATTCACAATTTCTTCTTCACTTGCATAAATATTGATTGTACCTGCATACCAAGTACCTTGCTCATCAAATGTAACATCCTTTGACACAAGGAATTGTTTTGTGGATGGACTCCACAACCTATATCCCATCTGCTTATCATCATATCCAATGAACACATATTTTTCATCTTTAGGTTCCAAATTTTGCCTTTATTGAGATGGCACATATGCATATGCCAAACATCCAAATACTTTGCAATGATCTAGAGTAGGTCTCTTGCCCCACCATGCCTCATATGGTCTCATACCCTGCAAAGCTTTACATGGTAATTTATTGACCAAATATGTAGCTATATTTACAGCCTCAGCCCACAAATAATTTGGGCATTTTTTCTCCTTCATCATGGATCTTGCAAACTCAACAAGAGTTATATTCCTCCTTTCTGCTACACCATTTTGTTGAGGAGAGTACGTGCAAGTAATTTCCCTTTTTATACCTGCATTCCACAAGTAATCACTAAACTCATTAGAGAAATACTCTCCCCCTCCATCTGACCTTAGTCTCTTCAACTTTTGACCTGTGATTCTTTCTGAATACACATGATAATGCTTGAATGTATTGAATACCTCTGATTTATCTTTGATCACATAGATAGTGATCCACCTGGTAGCATCATCAACATAAATCACATAATACCTTGAACTCTTTATACTGAAATCCTTTGATGGTCCCCACACATCTGTGTGTACCAATTCAAGCTTCTTTGAATACATGAAACCATGTTTGGAATAAGATTGCTTATGAGCCTTACCTAATTGACATGCCTCACATCTATATGTCATATGTTGACCTGCAACATTAGGCAATCCAAGCACTGAACCATTGTTAACCATATCTTTAATACCTCTTTCATTGAAATGTCCAAGCCTTTTGTGCCAAAGATCTAACTCAGAAATCTTATGTCCTCCATATGTGAACACGGCATGACCAACATTACCTTGAATCTTCAATATGAAGAGTCTTCCTTCTTTCTTCCCTGAAACAATTTGTTTATACCCATTGCTAGGGTCTTCCACAAAAACTCCTTCATTAGTGAACCTTACTTTATAAGATTTTTCAACAATTTGTCCTACACTTATCATATTCTTTGGAATTGTAGGAACATACAAAACCTTACTCAAAAGAGTACTTCCATCTTTGGCCTTCAGTGATCCAATTGACTTCACATTATGCTTTGTATTGTCACCTGTTTGAACTACATGATTAGTTACCTTATTCTCCAAATCAGTCATCAAGGCTATGTTGCCACTCAGGTGATTGCTACACCTTGAGTCAATGTAGAAGACTCTTTGTTCTTGACTTTGCCTTTCACAAGTTGCATTCATAATCAATGTTGAATCCTCCTTCTGATGTGAAGCATAATTGTAGTAGGTATTGTTGTATTGTTGGCTTTGGAATCCTCTACCTGCATTTCTTCCAAAAATAACCTCTACTACCTCTACCTCTGAAATTACCTCTTTGATTTCTGCCACCTCTTCCTCTTGAATTAAAGTTCTGATTATATCCACCATTATTCTGAGTATTATGCCAACAATCATGAGCTAAGTGATTTGTCTTACCACAAATCCAACAAGCTTTAACTCCATCTTTATTACTTCTGCCTCTTCCTCTACCTTTGCCACCTCCTCTTCCTCTTAGGAAGTTAGCCTGGCTAGTTGTACCTTCATCTTCATTTGCTTGTTGCTTCCCTTTGCTATTCTTCTTCTTATTCTTTGAATACATTTCTTGACCAGCACTCTTATCACTTTCACCTTTGACATCCTGCTCAAAGGTTAGCATGTGTCCTAGCAACTGATTCAAATCAGGAGTAAAATGATCTACTGATAATTCAGTAGACAAAATGAATGGCTTCCATTTGTCATCACCTCTCAAACTTGTGAGGATCTGCTTTACCAATTTATCCTCCTCAATATCTTCATCAACTGCCGCTAATGCATCTGCAATGTCCTTCATCCTTGTTACATAATCTGAAATGGATTGAGAGGCCTTCTTCTTGAATGTAGTAAACTCTGCCCATAAAGATGCCTTCCTTGACTTTGTGGTGTTTTGGAAATGCTCCTCCAAAGTATTCCATATATCACTTGCACTTTCAAGACCTCTAATGTGAGGTAGCAAGTAGTCATTGACTCCCATGTAGATAATGCTCCTGGCTTGAGCATATCTCTTCATCCAAGTCTTCAAGTCTGATAGTTCTTCCCTAGTTGGAACACTAGGATCTCTGAGCTGAGGCTTTTCTTCTTCAACTTTGATATAACCTATCAGATCTTTGCTCATAAGATGAGCTTCCATCCTCATTGACCATGCTGGATAGTTCTCTCTATCCAGTTTCTCTATCTGAAGAGAATATCCCATCCTTTCTTCACCTGTGTATCAATTTCTTCAACCTTTATAAGAAATAAGTGTACCTTTACTTCGAATGAAGTTCCTTCTAGTTTTCTTGACATCTTCTGGCCTCCTTCTCAAGCTTTTCTTTCAAAATTTCACCTTTTGGATCTTCAAATGTTGAGTTCTTTATAATTGCAGCAGTCGGGGTCCTCCTTTCTTCAATTTTGATGCTTCCTTCTCTGATACCACTGATGGACAGTGTTAATCTCCAAAAGAACAAGTTATCCTTGGAGTTAGAGCACCACTATATCAAGAATAACTTAAAACCTTTACCAATTTGGAGGATCAATACTCAACTACCAAAATCTTGAACAAACTATGAAGAAGATGACTACACAGAAAGTCTGCTACACATAACTCACTCATTGACTGATAAAATGTGTAAAGTTTTTTATAAGACTTTGTACAACATGTTGACTACAGTTTGTGCACCTCCTCCAAGGTAGATCATTCCAAAAGAATCAATAGATCTTGAGAAATGATCTCAACAAGTCACCTATGTCTAAAACTATAGTTCTTTACAGTCAACTTTGACACCTGCAACTTCTAAAGCTTGGTTCTCCCAAAGTATAACCTGTTTAAGCAAATTCTTTTAGCCATAGATGGCTTACCTTCCAGCTTAAATTTTGACTCCTCATTTGTGTAAAACTTTACACTGGGCACTGAGAACTGACCATTTCTTTGACCATCGAGATTGCACCTGTTTTAGAAGGCACTCAACACTTTCTCACATATAAATGTTCCTACACATAATTCTCACAATCTGTTTACAATTAGGCTCTCAAACTTTAACCATAGACTCATTAAATATGGAATTAGAAACCTACAAAAGGATGCTTGAAATGATCAAGCATAGACGGAGAACACACAGAAAAATCGGGTGCAACTTTTCTTCATTACTGAAAAGTTTTACATCTAGATGAGAGAGCTATCTTACACACTTCACAAGTGTCTAATGACTTCTAATTCTTCTAAATTCTTGTTCTCTCACACTCTCTCATATTTGCCCCGACATTTTTCCTTGTATATATAGGCAAATATGTACAAGCTCATAACTACTCAAAAGTATAAGTGAGCCAACTCTACATTAATGTACATATGTATACACGTCTTCATCCTCTTTCTTCATGCTTCATAGCTTGATCTTTTCTTCAACCCTTGACTTCAAAACTTCAATTGTTGATTGCCTTGCACCAACAGTCTCAACTTGCTAACATGGAAAACTGGGTGAACTTTGCAATTATCTAGCAACTGCAATTTATATGCGACATCACTAATCTTCTTGATTACTATCAAAGGTCCACAAAATCTAGGGGATAACTTGGGTTTATGACCCACTGTCAATGATGAACCAAGTGGCACCTGTAAAAACACACGATCTCCCTCTTGAAATGTTCGTGTTGTTCGATGTCGATCTACAAATGCTTTCATCCTTTCAGCAGCTTGCTGGAGATTGAACTGAGCTATTTTTAAGTTAGCTTGCATATTTGTCAAAAATTGTGAAGCACTTGGAGTTTTCCTAGGTAACCCAATTGTAGCTAGACTATGTGGAATAAATCCATAGATCACCTCAAAAGGTGCAAGCCTAGTAGTCTCGTGCTTCCAACTATTATAAGCAAATTCAACTAATGGGAGAAAACTATCCCATTCTGTTTGCTTTTCTCAAATTTATGCCCGTAGCATATCTTCCAGTATCTGATTAACTCTTCGGTCTGACCGTCTCTCTGTGGATGCTCTCCACTACTCATCTTGAGTTGAACTTGAAGATTATTGAACATGTGTTTCCAAAATATTCCTGTGAACCTGGGATCCCTGTCTGAAACTATAGATCTAGGTAGACCATGCAGTCTAAAAATATAGCAGACCTGGAGAACTAATCCTCTCTACTTTATTCACCTGATATTTAAAACATTGAATTACATAATTGTTTACATCTTTGACCATCTTAGGCCACCAAAAAGTACATCTAATCAACTGCAAATTTCTCTCAATACCAAGATGTCCTGCACAAGGTACATCGTGGTTCTCAAAAATAGCCTCTTTTCTAAACTTCTCTTCTTGGGAATTAGGCAAACAAATCTTTCCCTTTGTTTTGAGCAAACCTTGCTCCACTTGAAAATTTGAGAATGCTTGATCCTTATCATTTTGTGATAACTTGTTGATTATAGACTGACAATAATCATCTTCAATCTGTGAACGTTTGATCTCTTGGATCAAATCACTATCAAGAACTATGAAGCTAATTATCTGATGCAAAATACGAGATAATGCATTTGCAACTGTATTTATTTTTCCTTTTCTATATAGAATTTCCATATGAAATTCTTGCATCAACTCAGCCCATCTAGCCTGTCTCCCCCGAAGATCAGGCTGGGAACAGAAATACTTCAATGAGTGATGATCTGTGTATACTTTAAAAGTTGCACCATATAGATAGTGTCTCCAAATCTTCAAAGCATGAACTTTTGTATATAATTCTTGTTCATGGACAGGCCAGTTTCTCTGAGCTGGAGAAAGTTTCTTAGTTTCAAAAGCTACTGGTCTACCATCTTGAATCAAAATTGCACCAACTACGATGCCAATAGCATCGGTTTCTATTTCAAAAGGTTTTTGGGGATCTACCACCAATAAAATTGGGGCACTTGAAACTGCTTGTTTCAATGTGTCAAAAGCTTTCTGTTGTGCACTAATCCAAACAAATTTTTTATTATTCTGTAACAAAACCATCAATGGCACAGCTATGTGCGAATAGCTGGCAATGCATTTCTTATAGAAGCCCGATAATCCTAAGAATGATCGCAAGTGACGCTCATTCTGAGGAATCGGCCAACCAAGGATCATAGAAACTTTTCGTGGATCCATTCTTATTCCATCTGTAGAAATTATATGTCCTAAGTACTCAACCTCATATAAACATAGCTATGTCTTATTTGGGTTGACATACAAAGTATTGTCATCCAAGATTTGAAAAATTGTACGCAAATGACATTCATGTTCTTCCAAGCTTTTACTATACACCAACAGATCATCTACAAAATTGACCACAAACTGACCAATAAAAGGAAAAAAAATATCATTCATGAGCATCATAAAGGTAGTTGGTGCATTAGTTAAACCAAAAGGCATTACAAGATAGTCATAATGACCAAATCTAGTACGAAAAGCTGTTTTATGTACATCATCGTCCTTGACTCTTATTTGATGATAACGACTTTTTAAGTCTATTTTACTATATACAATAGCACCTCCTAGTGCATCTAGAATATCATCAATGTGAGGCATCGGATATCTGTGTTTTATTGTAACCTTATTTAATGCTCTAAATTCTATACACATCTTGAAAGATCCATCCTTTTTGCAAACCAAAAGCATTGGGGCTGCAAAAGGTGAATAACTAGATCTGATGAGTCCTTTGTCAAGATACTCCTTGATAGGACGACGTACTTTTGCCTCCTCTTGTAGACTCATTCGATACAACTGTCTGGCCGGTGGATGAGCTCCTGGTACTAGCTCAATCCTATGCTCCACTTTTTTGCAAGGCCGAAGACCTGAAGGTAACTTTGAAAGAAATAAGTGGTGGAATTCAGCTTTCATTCTAGAAGCTAGCTGAACTTCCAGACTAGTTTGAATCTGTAAGCTTAACAACTCTTTATGCTCAAAATATATAAAATAAAATACTTACACTCTGCTTTTACCATCGCAGAGGTAGATGCTTGTCTATACACCTTGACGTCCGACTCTCCACGGATGATAATGCGACGACCATTATGATTGAACTGATATATGTGAGTCTGAAAATCAATAGTTGCTTTCTTACTTGCATGCCACTGTTTACCGAGGACGAGATCAAATCTAGCCAGCCTAGCGATCTCAAAATCTAGCTCATCTCTATAAGTTTGTATCTAGACTGGTAATCCGACAACTCATCGATCCCAGATCTCAGATCCCTTCCCATTTGCCAACTCTACTCTGTAGGTGTATATAGATGGAGTAGTCTTCAACTTTAGTTTCTTGACTAAGGAAGAGTTAATAACATTATGTGTGGATCTTGTATCAAATAGAACTTTAACGAGATGTCCATGAACTTCCCCACTCATGACAACCAACTCGGTGTCTGGAAACTGATACCCTTTCTGAGCAACTGGGGATAACACCACATCTAGAACATTCTTAACCTTCTTAGTCACTGTTATATTTAAGATGGGTTATTTATCCTTAGATGGAGGATCCATCTCAGTAAGATCAAAATCCAAAGGAGATGATGAAGTGGATGGCGAGGACTACTACCTCTCCACCACCATCGCTGCAGATATCTTCTTTTTCTTCTTAGGACACATCCTATAAGCATGCCAACCTAGACATTCATAACAAAGACCCTCAAGACGAGCCTTTTCTTTCTTTTGCTGTGTCCAACTGGATCTCTGAAAAGCTCTATCTGCCATGGATGCACTTACTTTCCTCTTCCCATGGCTCAAAGTCTGAATGACATTCATCTATCTGTTAGATGTTGGAACTGAAGCTATAGGCTTCTTGAATCTCGTCCAAGTATTCTTTTGTCCAAAAGGCTGGAATCCAGAGCGTTGCCCATCCTCCAACACCAAAGCAAGTTCTACTACCTCATTTAGGGTGTGGCAGTGCTCCTTGCGCACAAGTGGACGCAATGTCTCCCTAAGCCCAAGAACAAATTTATGCACCTAAAGAAAATTAGGCACCTGATCTGGAATCTTCAACAAAATTTCCCTATATTTTTCTACATACTCCTGCACTGAAAGCTGTCTCTGCTGTAGGAAAAACCATGCATCTAGAGCCCTAGTACGCTCATCTGGAGGAACAAAATTATTGTAAAATATAACTTTAAAGTCTACCCAAGTGGCCGGTTCTACCTTCTCTTGCTCTATTTTCCTCCACCACCGATGAGCAACATCCATCAAACTGTAAGTGGCATGTTGTATTTTCTGTTTTTCATCCTCAATATTATAGAGCCGAAAACACTGTTCCCACTTACTTATCCATTGCTCCACCACATCTACCGTCCTGGCACTAACTTTTTTGTGGTACTTCGGTGGGTTTAAATCTTTCACTTGCCATCTAATATCTCTACCAGAAGAAGCCCCCACATCTCTCAATGGTATTTGTGAGCTAGATGGTTCAGCAGATGGAACTTCCACCTGCATAGGTGTGTCGATGGGTGGCACCTCTAGTTTGTTGATTGCTTGGAGGATCTTCTGAAGGATATCCTCTATGCCTCTAACTTTAGCATTGATATTTGTAATCTCCGTAGTATAAGGTCACTCAAGCTCGACCTCTTCCATGGGAGTTACAACCTCATCGGGATTCATTCTACTGAGCGGATGCCTCCGATAACTGATGGTGATCCTAGTTCAGTTTTGCTTGAATTTCCTTCTGTAGACCGTCCCGAGGCAGCCGTCTGCCAAGATCCACTCGAAAAAAACTCACGCTCCTCTCCTCAAGACTCCATGCGACGTCCATGAGACTTTCCTCCTAGCCTTTCTCAAGAAGATGATGAAGTGGCCTCTCCTCTAAGACTTTCCCTTTTCTCACTCAAGCTCTGATACCAAATGAAAGATCCCAATTAGCTACCTGCCACTCTCCTCCCAAACTTAAATATCCCTTGCCCTTGGCACCTCTAGAATCTTCTCTAAGGTCCAAACACTCCTCAGATGGCCACTCTGAGGAGATGGAATAACCTTGAAGATCCATGCTAGAGCCTTGGCTCCATCGAGCTCTGGTCCTTGACTTGGCTAGGGTCCTCGACCAAATGCAAGTAGACCAATGGTAGACCATGGAGGTCTAAATAAATCTAACATTTCACCTTACCCAGCTTAAGAAAAGGCTGGGTGAATCTAACAACCTCATTCCACATAGTAAGGTAGTAGAGACTCTTTCTATTCAATCTAATACACATGAGCCTGAGATCATGCTACACAATTGAGAGAAATGGACTAGGAGTCACTTATGTAAAGAGTGTCTAGTAAAGTGGAAAGATAGTTTAGAAGATAATGCTACATGGGAGCAGGTTAGCACCCTTCAGAGATGGTTAATTTATCAATTTTAGATTGCCTTCCCAAGAGTCTTCTTAAGGGGAAGGATATGGGAAAACAACCAAGAGATTTGACCATGTACACTAAATACATGATGATATAGTGGGAATACTACTCCATTTATTCTCTCTTACTTGAAGATCTTCCAATATAATTTTTTAGGAGAAAAATGGAATTAAAAGGAAGGAAATGTTATATTGGAGTCATCTAGGAACTTAGGTGTGAACCACCTCTTAGAGTTTCTTAGAAGGGCTCACAGGTGAGTACCATCTGGCACCCATGTGTGAAGCCATAGGGTGAATCTCTTAGTATGGAGAGAGAATTGAATGGGTCGATGCACGGATGGGTAGCAAGACATCATCAAAGTTCTCCATGCATGGTCAAGGGATCTTTTGGCATCGTGAGGTTTTCTTCCTTGAAGTCCGTGCAAGGTCTCTTGCAAAAGTAAAGAGGATCATAGGGAATCCCACAGATATATATATATATATATATATATATATATATATATATATATATATATATATATATATATATATATATATATATATATATATATATATATATATATATATATATATATATATATATATATATATATATATATATATAGACAGACAGACATACAGATAGATAGATAGATAGATAGGTAGGTAGGTAGGTAGGTAGGTAGATAGATAGATAGATAGATAAATAGATAGATAGATAGATAGATAGATAGATAGATAGATAGATAGATAGATAGATAGATAGATCATAGATAGATAGGTAGAAAGATAGAAAGAAAGATAGATATATAGATAGATACATATATAGATAGATAGATAGATAGATAGATAGAAAGATAGACAAACAAATAGATAGATAAATAGATAGATAGATAGATAGATTTTCTTTTCCCGAGATATCAACCTCAAAGGCTATTGACTCATTAATTCTCAGAAAACAACGATCATTTTTCTTTTTCACCTATACGCATTGAACAAATGAGTGTTCTGTCTTCCTTCAATATCTCCTTCTTCGATAAAAGTGAGAGTTTTCGTCTTTCCATCTTGCCCTTTTGTGCCGTCGTGGGCTCTTCTTCCCCACCAATGGGCTCCTAGGATGCCCTCTATTGACTTCCTTTGCTTTGTTGTATTACAATGGGTTTCCCTCATGAGAGAGAAAGCCCCTCCAGTCATTTGAAAACTCTTAGACCCCTTGCTTCCGTATATGGGCTACTTGAAAATCTTGTTTCTTGCATTTGAACCCACTACATCTATTATTCTCTTTCGGAGCTATCTTGAGTTCTATTTGTATGCCAGGAATGAAATATTGTTTGTGCAATGTGGAAATGGAAAGCCTTCTTTCTCGAGAATGCAAGTCTCCAATTCAAGGCATCAGAGAACAAACATGAGTAGATCCTTTTTCCTGCCTTCTTAGCTTGACACCTATGGAGTTGGCCGAGCTCTTTGTCGTGGCCGCATGCCTATCTTATCTCGTTTCCTTTGAAAAGTGACGCGATGGCTTGCTTTTCCTCTCGATATGTCGGCATGCTCAATCGTTTCAAAATGTTGTAAAGCATCTTACTATTTGTATATCATGTTACTATATATAAACCATATTATGCCCTACTTCTCTCGCTCTCCTTATATATATATATATATATATATATATATATATATATATATATATATATATATATATATATATATATATATATATATATATATATATATATATATATGTGTGTGTGTGTGTGTGTGTATGTGTATGTGTGTGAGAAAAGAAAATTATATGTGTGTGTGCTAAAAATATCCCATACATGAAAAGAAAATTATCAACCCATAACATTAGTATAACTTTCTTCCAAGGGGATTTCACAAATAAATTGGTAGACGAAATGGATTATGAGCAAGATAACTTATCAAGCTCCTTGATTTATAGATAATCTTTTGTTTGAGCCCACCTTAGCATAGAGCTTTTTTGGACATAACCTGTTCAAAGAGTGCCTTGTTTGATTCCATCCTACCATAGAACCTTTGTGGACATAACTTGCTCCAAGAGTGTCCATTGGATGACGATTTGTTGGAATTCTGTAAAATGCCTCTAGAATAGTTTTATAGAGCAACATAAGCACTTGTTGGTTGATTTCTCTCTTGTCATTCATAGACAATGACATACATTAGGGGTAGGGTAGGGGCTTTTCTCATATAGTAAATCACATTGTGTTCTTTGACTCAATTATTAAAAGCCATTAATTTGATCCCTGTATAGTTGTACTTTCAAAGTTAAATCCGAGCGAGTAAGCGCTTCACGAACCTCGTAGAAAAAAATAAAATAAAAAGATTAAAAACTATTTGATCTAGGTGTTGATAATGGAGTATGGAACACGTGTTTCAAGGTTCTCACATCATGGAACAAATCATCGCTTCTCAATGATCTAAGGATCAACTCACATTGAGCAGTGCCTCACTATTTTTCGGAATGTGATCCAGTCAAAATCTGCCACATATTAGAACTCTGAAGCTGGTAATTCAGAAAGAGCAGTGGCTCGGCATGTATTTCGTGCCACATCATGGAACATATCTCCGCTCATTGTTTCGACCCTCCCCTTCCCGCCCCAAGAGTCTTGCCACGTAGGATTTTACGATGAGAATTTGCCTTTTCTTCCGGCACCTTGTGTGAATGTATGGACAGAACACTTGGACGGATTCCACACGAAATACACTCGCAAGCACCTCCTGTTCCGAAGTCTCAATCTGAAGCGAGCCTAACTCTACACAGTTTTCGAATGAACAACAAGTTGTATTTTTTTTTTATTTTGTATTTTGTATATTTTTTAATTCATTTCTCACGTTCAGCTTCTATTCACGGCGTCACGCTGAGGGACTCAACCTCTTCAAAAAAATAAAAAAAATAAAAAAAAATAAAAAAAAAATAAAAATCTAATCGTGATGGAATACATGACTATGTTGTCTTGCATACTTGTACGTGGCGCAATCTGACGCTGAAGGAGCGTATCGGTTTCCAAGTAGCTCTGTGTAGGGACTCCATCTATTCGAGTACACTCTAAATAGTGTCTTATGCTGTTGCGTGTATGTGCGTCATTGAACATGGCGGCAAGAACGACGATGGGTGCCGTTGGCGGAGGTGAAGATCACACGAAAGCTGCCCCCTTTATCCTAACACTCCGCAAAGCTCATACGTACGAAGCTAAAGAAGAGCTGGCTTGCAGGTGCCGCCGTCCTCCATGCACGCCACCCTCGCTGCCTGAGACCTGGAGGTTGGCCTTCCACAAAACCCAACTTTCAACCCCTAACAATCTCCCTCCCTCCATCTCCCGCGCATAGATGTATCGCAGGCGGGATGCCGTTCTCATTGAAGGCATTCTCTGTCATCTTCATCTTTTGCGGCTGTTCTATGCTCATTCTTTTGGGGCCATATTCAACTCGTGACCCTCCACAGCATAGCTATGGCCTTGCGCCAATAAATCTGCAACACAAGAGTGAATATGAACTTCGCCAGGAGCAACTGCACCAGACTCCGCAGCGTCCTGATCGTCTGCCCGCGAAGACGCAGTCACCGCAGCAGCAGACGGATGGACTCTCTCGCAACAACACAGCGGATCTCGAGGATGAGCTTTGCTACGGAAAAAGAGTCTTCATCCATGATCTGCCTGGCTCCTTCAACTCGGATCTGCTCCATCTATGTCGGTATGGTCTAACAGGCTGGCTAAACTTTTGTCCCCACATCGCGAATGACGGGTTCGGTGAGCCTTTACAAGCGCAAGTCCAGGTTTCGGCCGTTAATGGGTCTTTCTTCAGGGATTCTATCATGGAAGGGAATGTGTCCATCCTCGAGGACTCTTCAAAATCTGTCGCCGTGTCGTCCTCGTCGCCGTTCTTGGGTAGTGGCTGGTATCGTACAGACCCATACATGCTCGAGGTAGTGTTCCATCGTCGCCTGCTTCGTTATGCCTGTCTCACAAAAGATCCAGAGATGGCCGATGCTTTCTTTCTCCCTTACTACACAGGCATTGACGCGCTCAGGTTCCTGTATGGCAGCGGGGCTAGTAAGCCCAAAGAACGACATGGATCAGAACTTGTGAAATGGCTTAAGCAGGATGCCATCGCCAAGAAAGCATGGCAGAAGTTTGACGGGCGGGATCACTTCTTGGTGATGGGCAGGACAGCGTGGGATTTCGACGGCAGTGCTGATGGAGGGTGGGGTACGGGTATTCTACATATCCCAGAGTACGAGAGCATGACGATCCTGCTTATAGAACGGGAGCCATGGTCGGTCAACCAGCATGCTATTCCATATCCTACATCATTCCATCCAAGCTCTGCATCAGAGTTGGATGGATGGATCCGCAAAGTCAGATCGGTAGCTAGGCCTACCCTCTTCACGTTTGTTGGTTCACTGCGACCCGAGCTGATGAAGAACGGGATCCGCGAGGCCCTTATTGATCAGTGCTCCTCCTCGAAAAATTGTCAGCTTCTCGACTGCAAGAGGCTGAGGTGCAGCCACAATCCACAGCCCATCATCGAAACATTTCTGCACTCACAATTCTGCCTACAGCCCCGAGGTGACACGGCGACGCGGAGGTCTCTCTTTGACAGCATAATCTCGGGCTGTATCCCCGTTCTCTTTCACAATGATACGGCGTATTCGCAGTACAAATGGCATCTTCCAGCGGAGGCTCACCAATGGTCTGTATACATGTACGAGGAGAAAATAAGAGGAGGAGCTCGACTTGAAGATGCTCTGCTACAGTACACACAGGAGACGATAGACGCAATGAGGAATGCCCTGATAGATATGATACCAAGAACTGTGTACGCAGGGTTCTCCTCTGAAGAAGAAATCCATGAGGATGCAGTGGATGTGACTGTGGGAGAGGTGCTCAAGATAGTGTCCAAGAAGAAGCGGAAATGGCCAACTCCTCCAGGCTCCAATTCGACCGACATCCATTAATGATCCACGAACAGAGGAGATCATGACCTTTTTGAATCCCCAATCGTATGCCGTATTATTTGTTCCTCTGATGTAAATTAGTTCCTTTCCGTCGTCTCCCCCCCGTATTCTTCTCCTTCACACAGAACTTCCCCTTGCCACCTTGCAGCCCGTGTGCTTCCGAGGTAGTTCGCTGTGCTAATATTTACCCTCAGAGCTCTTACGCTTTGCAGCTTGAGCTTCTCTTTTCTCAGGAACTATGCAATAGGGATTGCGATCCTTGACGCGCACATTGCGACATTCGAAGGTACGAATGATGAAGTCATATATGAAAGATATCAGAGTGCGATGAATAGTGATGGAGTGCAAAGGCGGAGACGATGATACGCAGAGGCAAGATGTGTGTAGGTGTGCTCCGCGCTCCTTCTAACCCAGCCTGTCAATCTCTTTTTTTGTCAAAACATGTTTGAGTTATCCTAAATTAAAGCAGAGAAATTGCAAGAGAGTTAACAGAGTTACAAAGCAGATTTAGGCGCATGTAATTATACTATACTCAAACAGAGATATTACATGAAAGTTAAAAGAGGAGGCAGATTTATAAGCATGTATTCTTGGTGGGAAATCCTCTTTTCTTTTCAGTTTTATTTTTTTTTAATTTTAAGAGTAATACAAATTGAATTGAAGAAAAGAATGTACTACAACAGTCTACACAGAAAATGTGAAGAGGATAAGCTCAGGAATTACAGATCCAGCAATGAAAGATACATCACAAGTCTGGAACAGGGGTATTAGAACAGCATATAATCCCTTCATTTGCTAGGCGCATGTAATTATACTATATTAAAAAAGAGATATTACAGGAGAGTTAAAAGGAGGCAGATCTATGAGCATGTATGCTTGGTGGGAAATCCTTTTCTTTTCAGATTTTTTTTTTTTTTTTTTTTTTTTTGGAGTAATACAAATTGAATTAAAGAAAAGAATGTACAACAGTCTACACAGAAAATGTGAAGAGGATAAGCTCAGGAATTACAAATCCAGCAATGAAAGATGCATCATAAGTCTGGAACAGCGGTATAAGAACAGCATATGATTCCCTCCATTTGCCAGGGGGCACATTAACATATAGTTCACTAACAGTCATGGTAACAAGGTCAGCATCTTTAATGCTCTTAATACATACATTAACATATAGTTCACTAACAGTCATGGTAACAAGGTCAGCATCTTTAATGCTCCTAATACATAGAAGAACATTATGCTTGGAACCACCTTCTGTTGTGGCATACATGTTTGTAGACAGATTCATTTCTGCTTCTCCAAATTCACCAAAGAGCTTCAGCTCTCCAGAAGTTCCAAAGAGGGAGATCAAGATGTAAGCACTCTCGTAATGTAATTTCTTTTAGAGACCACCAATGATGGTGAATACTGATACACCATTTGTGAATGAGATCCCATAATCTCTTTGGACCTAAAACAGAACATAAAGAGGTGTTGCATGTCTTCAGTTTGTCCGCACCTTATGCACTTGCCATTTTTAATTCCAACTTTGGTTTCCCAGCTAGCAAAAGTCCGCATAACATTCTCGATAATCAACCACATCACAAAAATATGTACTGCCATTGATTGCCATTCCATTCAGTACTGATTTTTGGTTTTATTTTAGTCACCGAGCCTCTTTTGGCCTTGAAAATGTGAAGATTTTTTTCAGTCAACGCTGAGAGTTACACTCCAATTGAAATTCCATGTACTATTGCCCAGCGGCCTGTAAAAATATGTTTTAGCTCTGAAAATCTCATTCCAAAGAGGTTAGGAATGGCCCTGATTTGATCATTTGTCCATAGCTTTCAGATTTGGTGAGGGTCACTCCAAGCTTTGAAATCAATTTGGAAGCCATGTGACCCAGCTTGCTAATTAGCCAACAAGAGACCAACTGTTCCATGTAGAATATCCCAATAGAAAGTGTAAGTCTTATGATCTAAATAAGGAGAGGGAAAAAAGCCTCCATCCAGTTCCCCAAAATCTATGACACAAAGTGCTCCAAATAGGATGATAAATGGCAAGAGAGGAAATGGCATCCCACAAACGCTTATTGCTCTAAACCCTACAATCATCAAGAACAAACTTGCTAGCTCTTAATTGAAAGGCTTATTGCGCTAAACCCTACAATCATCGAGAACAAACTTGTTAGCTCTGAATTGAAAGGATACTTGAGAGCTGTTGCTTTTGAAGTTGCATTTGGATATAGGTAGTTGGCCCCATCCTCTAAATATTTTCTTCTTTTCTTGAAAAACAATAAATATTCCAAGGCACTTTTGATATTTTTGCACATGAAGGATAACCTCCTCATAAGAGACCCCTTGTGAATGCACACACCTAAAATAAGTGTTTTGTTAAGGAATCCAACATGAGATACGGCAAATGGTGCCAAACATGAGATACAGCAAATGGTACCAAACATTATGTAATGATTTAACACAAACAACCTCAAAGCATATTATTGAAAAATACCTTTTTTTTTTTAAGTTTTTCCAACACCCATTCCCAACCAAGATCAAATGTAACCTTAAATCCAAGTAGGATAACGAGTATCTTGTATATTTTACCATCCTCAACGAGTCACAACCCAATTGAATAATGCACTCGAGCAGTTTTGTCAGATGCATTGAACCGAAATTTCCTATGGTAGACTTAATAGTCACGCAACATATAAAAAATATTGACACTAAAGAAAATTAGAAGTATAAAGCTCGTCAGAACAAATGAGGGCGCCCATTAGTACCATTTGCAAGCACAAGTGAGACAAGTATCATTTGCAAGCACAAATGAGGAATTTGGAGACAAAGAGGGGAAGAGGCAATAGGAATATCTAAAAACCTTTTATTTTCCCTTGAGTTTTAAAGTCTTTAAGAAACCAAATAAGAGCATTGCTAGCAATTTCAAACAAGAAGGGAGTTAGGGGGCATCCTTGCTAGTGGACCTTTGAATAATGATATGAGGTGAGGACACCATTGGTAAAGACTCTAGCATATAAATTCCCAAACAAAACATGGAAATACTTTATAAAAATTTCCTAACCCTAAGATCATGAAGGGATAAAAGAATGAAATCCCATTCCAATTTATCATATGCCTTGTCAAAGTCTTGCCCATTGATATGACATTCTTTGACTATGTGTCCTAGAATCTTGCCTTGCCTAACCATGAAAGCACACTATTCTAGGTTCAAGTAGATACCTCTCCACACTTGTCAAAAATA
Organism: Ceratopteris richardii; assembly: GCA_020310875.1. Taxonomy (NCBI): domain Eukaryota; kingdom Viridiplantae; phylum Streptophyta; class Polypodiopsida; order Polypodiales; family Pteridaceae; genus Ceratopteris; species Ceratopteris richardii. Next base: position 55,088,285 of record CM035443.1, read on the forward strand.
GATATGAATTCAAGAATGTGTTTGTCTGATGTTGGAATGAGTGTATAAATCATCAACATAGAACTCTTAAGTTCTTACACAAGAACTCCTTCAACACATGACACATCAGCCTTTGAAATGTGGTAGGCATATTAGTGAGTCCAAAAGGCATCACACAAAATGAAAAAATATCCCACTTTGTGGCACCATCTTATGTTGGTCTTCTGGGGCAATAGCTACTTGATGCTATTGCCCCAGAAGACTACCTTGCCTGCTACACGTTTCAACAAAAGTTTCAAGGAAACTATAGACTACCTTACCTACTACACGTTTCAACAAATGTTTGGTGATAAGAAGTGGATAGCTATCTCTAATGAAGGCAACATTGAATTTCTTCACATTAATGCACACATAGCTTTGCACTGTTTTTGGGCACTACCACAATGGGGGATACCCGTTCGTTATGCTCAATTTTGTAGATAGATCCAACTTCTATCAAGCTATCTATCTCCTCTTTGATCTTTGTAAAATAATTGTCATTTTATGTGTATGGTCTGCTTAAGAGGGTTTGGCTTCTAAAGATATCAAAATTCTATGAGAACAAATATCTGGGTCTATGCCTTTCAAGTCTTTATAGCTCCATGCAAACACATCTCTATATGCTCTTGTAATGCAGTCAACTCCTTTCCTTTGTTGTTACTCAGGTCGTGTCCTATATATGTATATTTTTCTTCATTGTCTTCTATGGTCACAATAATTTTCTTAGTTTTCGCTTTGTTGTCATATGTCACTCCTATGAGTGCTTCTCTATTAGGCATCCATATCATGACCTTTTGATTTTCTATTTCATATTTCTTGAAGGTTTCTTAGACTTCAAAGGGGTCCTCTTCCTCTAGTGGCTTAGTTATAGGTTTCTCTCTTTTCTTCTTCTTGGTTACTATCAATGTATCTTCTTATTTCGATCTTTCCTCCTCCTAGGGGAAAAAATGAGCCCTGCATGGGCCTTGTAAGGAATTGGATTAAAAAACTTAATCTAGGAGATTAAGGGCCCTTGCAAAACCACTAGTACTATTTTCAAATAAAATAATACTTCAAAAAGGTGGTATTCAAATTCTCAAGATGAGCAAATTTAGGCCATTGGATACCTCAAATCAATGGCCCATATTTACTTCGATATAAATCTAGTGAGAGAATCTCGGACAATGCAATGATGATGGGATGAAGCTCACGGACTTTTTTGATGCTCTCTACACATTTCTTGGCCCTTAGATCAAGAGAAATCCAAGGGCAAACCGCACTTTGGGCTGATCACAAATCGAGAGCTGCCGTGAGCCGTTGGATGAGCTTGAAATCGGATGGTGGAGGCTAAAAGGTGCCTTTTGCTTTTGGGGCCTCATTCCCAGCCATTAGATTTTGTGTGCATCCAATGCTCCAGATTTTAGGCGCCCAATCTTGCCTAGTTTCAAGCATATGCATCGGATCTTAAGCTCAATCCAAGGGTGGAGAATTGATGGCGCATTTTTCAAGTTGAATCCCATCTCAACCATTGATATCAAGAGAAATCCAAGGGCCCAGGTTGAATGGCGCCTTGACTTTTGCTTTTCCACCTCATCCCTTGGATCATTGAACAAATCTAAGGGCTCTCATTGATTTTGAAGCATTCCAAAACCATTCACCAATCTAAAACCACCAGTTCTAGATGGTTTTTGCATCTTTGACCACACAAAACCAAGGGAAGCCTATGCCTAGACTATGTGATTAAGGGAGTAGATTGTGGCCACCACCCTCTTCTTATTGGTCCATCACTAATCAGCCCTTGAGCTAAAAGGCCCAAGGAGGGTTCAATTTTTCCCCTAATGCTCAATTTTTGCTTCTATTAAATAGAGGTACTCTTCCTTTGAAGCATAAAAAGTCTCCATGAGGATGGACTCTTCATCTTTGTGACTATCTTCCTTGGGTTCACTCATACTAGGTTCACACTCTTCGATAACCAAATCACACACAATTCTTTCTATTGTGATGAATGAAATATCATAGCCATCCTCATCACAATGGGGATTCCAATGTTCCTTATTGATCACTATGTCCATGGTGGCTAGAATTTCTATCAAACCATGGGGCTTAAATCCTTTTTCAGGGAAAACTAGAGGTGCATAGGTTGGGTCTTGGATTGTTCTAGGATTCTTGTTAGCACCAACATCTCTCATGGTTGCTCTTTTCGCTTCGTCTACTACGACTTTACACATCCATAAGTGTGTGTCTTCATGCATGCATCTAAGAGGGCCCTTATCCTATGGATTGCACTGGCTCAGTATCATCTAATACTCTATAGATGGGATTCCATTGTAAGGGGGGTACATTTCTATGTGATTAGTCATTGAGATTGACGTTAGTGATGACTCCCAAGTATTGCAAGTACAAAGAATGGGTTCCCCAATCTTGCACTATCTGTTGCATGAACAACCTACCTAAGAGCATCTCATAAACATGGTTCTTGCTAAAATCACATATGGCAAATGTGTGCTCAAACTCCACACCATAGGTGGTGAGAGTTACCCCTTCTAGACATCCTTGAGGCTTCTCAATGTGTTTGTCTGCCATTTGCAATTTCATCCTCATTGGCCTGAGTGTCAACTTGCCCCAATGCTGTCATAGAGAGGTGGTAGCCTAATGGAAACTCCTGCACCTAAGTTCAAGACTGTTTTGGTGGTATAGCTCTAGTAAGTAATAGGGAGATAGATATGTTTTCTTCACCTTCGATCATATCTCCTATCTTGTGCAATGGTATTTTTGGTATTGTCTTATGTGTCCCTACTTGAGTGGGTGGTTTAGTTACTTCTGTCACTTGATTTGCTATATGCTTCCATAGTTTTGGTTTCACCCAAGGCCTTCTCCAAGGCTTACAAGTAAGGAAATGGCCAAGGCATAGACCTTGGCATACCTTGTCATCCCAGTCACCGAAGTCACTATTGGCAACATTGGCTATGCGCAAGGGAGGACCTCAACAATCAAGGACGATAGAGGTTCCTGATACTTCTTGGGAGGTCAACCATTCCACTACTGGTCCCCTTGGAGCTCGCTTAACTGTGGCAATCTCTTGCAACTAAGATACACTCTTGTGGTGTCTGATGAAGGGGAAAGAGTAAGGTTAACATTACCTTGAACATGTTTTGGTCCCTCAAAGCTTCATTCTTTGCTTTCGAAGCCTGCTTTTGAAGCATTTTCGAGGTGCTTTTTGGAGCCATTTTGGAGTATTTTGTGCATAAGTCTCTTTAAACAGGTTCAAGAACATCAAGAAGAGTGTTCTTTGTACTTCTTCAAAAATAAATATTCACCTTTGGGGCCATGTTTTCAGCCACACTCATATAACTACAGGTATTCCAAAAGGTTTTCAGTTGTGGTGGGAGTAGCCACTGGAAATTTATACAGGTTTTTTGAACCCAAACAACAGAGTTGATAGACACTTGCAGGTGTTGTTGGCTAGTTTTTGGGCTGTTCATTCAGCCTTTTAGTGTCATTTTAGTGCATATATTGATCACATATACACTATGTAGGCTTCTGTGGATATCCCTTATGTACGCCCATGTGGTCATTGATATAGCGGTTATGTTTTTGCATAAAGCCTTTTACGTTTGATAAAGAGGGTCTTGGTGAGGTTTTCTTAACTGGGAGACACCCAGATGTCGGGGTCTCTTTGGTGATGCAAGTGGAAGACTTACCAAGCCTTGCCAGAGGAGAAGTATGATAGTTGTTCATAGGTGCTCGAAAAGCCTAGTTGGTTTCTTTCAGGTAACTGATTATATGCAGTGGAGTCAATGATTCACTATGCAGGTAAACATGTTAGTAGTTGTAGTTTTATGACATTTTGACACTAGTCATATGATCATTTTGCAAAGGATAATTTGGCAAAATTTTTCCACATTTTTTGGTTTTTTTAACTATACAGTGGTCAATTTGCTCCTTGATACACTTATTGGTGTGAGCACATTTATTCTCACAATCCTTCTGGTTGGTCATTACTATTAATTAATTCATTTTTCTAGGAATATTGATGAATTCTCTTCGAGAATCCAATACTTGGTCATCCTTCTTTGAGCCTTAGTGGTGTTTGGACTCTTCTAGCTCCATTATCATTCTATTCAGTTCTCTACCATCATGGCATCAGAGGTCTCATGCACGTCAAGTGGATCAGGGTCTAGTGCTAATGTTCCAAGGAGGAGCTATAGTGTTTAGGGCAAAGCCAATTTTGAGATCCGAAAATTTGATGGCACAAACTTTTCTCTATAGAAGAATAAAATTGAAGATGTTCTAATTCAAAGGAGTCAATGGAATCCAGTAAATGGAATCTCAAAGAAGCCTACTGACATGGATGAAGATGATTGGGATGAGTTAGATGAATGGCCAAATCTTCCATTGGATTGCACTTGGCAGATAATGTTTACTTTACAGTATTAGACTGTGAAAGTAGAGGAGCTTTGGAAGAAGTTATGCAGTACATATGAAAAAGAGATGGCATCAAATAAAGTGTATCTAATGAGAAAATTATATGACCTTCGCATGAAGGACAAAGATAGTGTTGCTGCTCATCTAAATGAGTTTGATGCTATATTCTCCAAGTTACATGCTTAGAAAATGGATATGGATAATGAAATGAAAGCAGTCTTGTTGTTGTGCACCTTGCCATCACCATGGGATATGTTTTGCACAACTATTAGCAATAGTGCACCTGATGGTAAACTAGTCTATGATGACATATGTGGAGGACTCTTGCGTGAGGAGATTCATAGAAAATCTATGGTTGGCACTCAGAGTGGAGATGCATATAATGTTCGTGATTCTTACCAAGGAAAGAATTAGCAATGTGGCAGGAGCAAGAACAAGGAAAAGAATGGTCAATGGAATAAGAGTAGAAGTAGATCAAAGAAGAGGAATATTGAATGCCATTATTGTCATAAGATAGGACACATGAAGAAAGACTGTTATGCATTAAAGAATGCTTAAGCTAAAGGACAGAATGTTGCACCATGTACTTCAACTGTGAAGATTGAAGAAATTATTGCTATCTTTGATGATGCTAATGTGTTGAAACTTGATATTACTATTCCAACTGAGGCTCTTATGGCTGATTATCTTTCCCACACATGGATGCTAGATTCTAATACTTGTTTGCATGTGACACCACACAGAGAATGGTTATCTTATTATGCAACAAAGTCTCTTGGTATTGTGAGACTTGGTGACTCTTACTAGTGTGATGTGGGGATTGGAGATGTGGTTGTGCAATTCATTGATGGTTCAAAATTTACTATGCATAATGTATGCCATGTACCTTAGTTATCACGCAGTTTGATGTCAGTTGGTCAACTTGATGAACTTGGTTACAAGGTGGTCCCCTATACTCAATGATTTTGCATATCAAAGGGCACTATGGTTATTGAAAAAGGAAACAAAGCTACCTCACTTTATCCCTTATTTGTATCACAGAAAGAACACTTGTTAGATATTACTGAATAGCGTATGTCTTGCATGGTCATTTGGGCCATATGTCTCATAGTGGAATGGAAAATCTTTCTTGTTCTGGATACGTACCTATGTTATCTTGTTCTGATTTTTCATTTTGTGAGCATTGTAAATATGGAGAGCAAACAAAAAATGTGCATAGCATGCACATTGAATCTTCAATTCAGCATTCAGATCTCGTTCATACAGATGTGTGTGGTCCTATGCCCACAAGGTCATTAGGTGGTTCTCTTTACTTTGTCACTTTCATAGATGATGCTACTAGAAAATTTTGGGTATATCCTATCAAATCGAAGGATGAGGTATTCCCTACCTTCAAAAAATGGCTTGTTCTAGTTGAGACTGAAAAAGGAACTAAGCTCAAAGCTTTACATTCAGATAATGGGGGTGAGTATGCCTTACACAATTTTAGCCTTTTTTGCCAGTCTAGAGGAATTCGTAGAGAGTTTACAACTCCTTATACCCTAGTACATAATGGTGTAGCTGAAAGGATGAACAGAACTATTTAGGATAGAGTAGTCTCTATGCTCAATCATGCAAACCTTTCACAAGGCTTTTGGGCAGAAGCAGTATTGATTGCAGTTCATGTGATTAACCTTTCACCTAGTATTGCCAAAGGTCTGAAACTGGCACAAGAGTTATGAACAAGGAAGCCACCATATTATGATCATCTTTGAGTTGTTGACTGTGAAAAATATGTTAATATACCCAAGAATCTTAGACAAAAAGTTGGACCATAAGTCAAAGAAATGCCTTTTTCTTGGATATGGTCGAGAAGGACAATTTGGATATCGCTTATGGGATCCTGAAACACGATCAATGATCAAAAGTAGTGATGTTGTTTTCAGTGAGTCTAAGATGCATAAACAACCCATTAAGGAGATTTAAGTGAGAAGAGTGGTGTTTGAGGATACTAGTCCTCCAGTTAGCATGCATAAAAATGCTACACATAGGGACATTCAAGGGAATGGCCAACCAGATCAGTCTGCAAATGTTCCTATTTAGCAACCATTGAGACGCTGTGCACCTGCCTCACATCCACTTGATAGATATGTTCTAGGTTTAGGTTTTGTTATGCTAACATATGCTAGTGAGCCTTCTTGCTACAAAGAGGCTATGCAGACAAAGGATCATGTCAAGTGGGAGCATGCCATGAAGGCTGAGTTGGATTATATTCACAAGAATGGTACTTGGGATCTAGTACCTTTGCCAAAGGGCAGGAAAGCTTTACCATGTAAATGGGTATATAAGAAATTCACATCTGATAGTGGTTCTCCAAAGTATAGAGAATGACTTGTTGCAAAGGGTTTTACACAACAACATGGTGATGATTTCAAGGAAATCTTCTCTCCAGTGGTCAAGATGACTACCTTGTGCATGTTGCTCTAACTCGTTGCAATGAAGGACTTAGAGCTAGTCCAAATGGGTGTGAAAACTACTTTCTTGCATGGAGATCTTACACATGAGATCTATGTGGATCAAGGTGGAACGGTATGTACGATTCGGTACGTACGGTTCGCATATGGTTCGAGATCCGAACGGAACCCTGAGGTACGGTACGTTCGGTACGTGGTTCGATATATATATATATATATATATATATATATATATATATATATATATATATATATATATATATATATATATATATATATATATATATATATATATATATATATATATATATATATATATATATATCGAACCACGTACTGAACGTACCGTACCTCAAGGTTCCGTTATATACTAACTTAGTACTTACTACTTGGTCACTGGTGTACATTGTATATTGGCATATTACAAAATGACATGAATCATGATATGAGGATTTGGAATCAAGATTAATCGGAGTGAAGTTCAAACAAAGTCCAAACATTATTCAATAATTCGAGAATTCATAAATGATAGAAATATACAGAAATCATACATTGCATATTCAAGAATCAAGTTATCTAAAGAGTCAAGATTAATATTAACAATGAAGTTATGAACATTAAAGAATTAATTATGACATCAAAAATCTAAAATAAGTTAAGAACTATGATTCAATAACCATAAATATCAAAGAACAATATACATATGTCTCTTGGTATACAAACTGGAAAATCCTATACATATCATAAAAGTCCAGATTCCATATAACTAATCAAAATGCATCATCCTCGGTGCTCGATGAAGCAATATCCCCAGCTAGTAGCTCACCCTCATCGTCAAAATCTATCGCTGCCATCTGAGGAGAAATCACAGGTATATCATCAATATCATCGAGATGAACATCCATAACTGATAGAGACTCTCTCTCAATGCTCTGAGATGCTCCTCGACTACTGCTTGAGCCTCTGCTCCCTCATACCACTCCTCATCGTGGTTGTGGGCTGCGTGGAGCAAGTCTCGAAGATGTAGAAGCTCTCTCTCCCTCAATAACAGAGATCCTACTAGTGCGCGCTGCTCTCGAGCGTGTGACTCGCATACCGACGCTCTCCAACTCTCTATGTAGCATCATGTAGATCTCATCCTCCTCTTGTGTACTACGAGGCTCGGGGACCACATCATCACTCCACAAAAATAATTCTCGATCAATCTGTAATTTGTAACATAGAAAATTGCAATGAGCATTGAGTACTAAATTCTAATATTATAAGTACATATTAATTGATAGTAACCTATTCAGAATCATATAGAAATTTCACTTGTTTTGCTTCTTTCATGATTTTTAAATTTCGAGCAACCTTAAGGTTTGCTCGACAATAAACCAATCACTGCATCTGGTGTGTGCTAAGGCGGTTGCATACTTTGGTGTGAACCAAAGAGTATGCACTCCAATTCCTTTCACACACACCTGCTGAACAATCCTGCAAAGCGCATGTAATGCAAATTCTAAGAACACTTAATTCAAATTTGATATATGATCATTTTAAATATTAAACATGCAAGTAAATATTTATTACTAAATAGTTAATAGGTACCTGTGATAGGACTCTCAATGCAATATTACGCACGACAGGAGTAGTATAGCCGTACGTCTGCCACCAATTCACAGGGGACTTACGCAAGTCCCTACGAAAGGCAGTGGGTCTACTGTATGTGGCACCTAAGTTGTTAGCATACGTGATGAACTCTGTGTCAAACTGAATCTATCTATCAACATCAACTACACGACTCAGATACTCATCACATGATGCTAACAACTTCATATCCTGCAATGTATCGTCCTCTTTGTAAAGGGCGTGTAATAGAGTGGAAATCCCATGAATCGGACGGATCAGGTAATCACCTCTCGTATCAATGATCTGTAGAATCTCAGTCCTCCTAAAAGCAATCATAAAAAAAATTAGTCAAGACTCAAATAAGATTAATAATCTAAAGACTAAAACCAAAGTTCAATTTATAAATACCTCTCATCTGTGAGCTCTGAATATGCCTCTACAGAGGCTCACATCTCCTGGAACATAGAATACAAATGCCCAATGGTGGATCCCTCTCAATCTGTGAGCCGTAGAAGAGCCCACATCGGCCTGAGCATACCAGAAAGTAGTGATATTTGTGTCCAAAATCCATCATCCAAGAGGGTCAACCTAACAATCCGTGCTTGCTCTGTCCCACTGACATGCATCTGATCCCACTGTGGATCAACCACTGTTCCCCTCAGTGCAGCTCTAAGGCGAATAAGTCGATCAAAGACGAGAAACATATAAGGAAATCTTGTCTTCGATGGCTGTACCATATCAAGCTGAGAGTGTTTCCGAAAGATAGCAAGTGCCTGATGCTTCTTTCGAAAAAATGTCGTAACCTGCACGGCTTGTTGCACCACTGGCTGAATCCATGATAATCGTGCTATATCCTCTATCATTAAATCCAAACAATGGGCTGCACATGGAGTCCATACTATAGTGGGAAACTCCTCCTCGACCATCTCTCCCATCCGTTTGCAATTAGATGCATTATCTGTGATGATCTCAACCACAAACTCTGCAGCTATCTCTAGTATGACCTCTCTGATATGTCGATATATGAATTCACCAGTGACACTCTGTCCTCCAATGCCTACATCGATAGCACGTAGGAAGATAGTACCAAGGCATGATGATACTAAAATATTGATCATATGCCGATGATGGAAATCACTCAATCCGTCGGCCATGATCGTGCATCCAAATCGAGCCCAAGAGTCTCTGATCGACGCAAGTGCAATATCGATGCGCTCACGCTCCTAGTCAAGCATAGTAGTGCGCATGCGTCTATACTCGACACCAATCCACTCATCATGATCTGGTAATGTGCCAACAGCTGCAACCGAACGAATCATCCTCTTCCATTGCTCTATTCGAAGCACATTGAAGGAGAGATTGCACTCTATAAGAGTGCGTGCTATCTCTATCTCTGCAATCCTCTTTCTCTCCTTGACCCATGAATCTAAAAAAAACGTGATCTCAATGTACTCTGACTCTGATCAGGTATAGATACTGATGTAGGAGGTATTCCACTAGCAGCTGCATTACTAGTCCCAGGGGTATTCTGAGTGGAAAAGTCATCAACAAATGATGATGCAAGTCTTTTTAGAGTCCTTCCAATATCATCTGTACTAGCACTAGATGGCATAGAAAGGATGGATCTCTCTGAGAATATAATGAAGATGAAGAAGGCCAAAGCAAAGCATCATCTCTCTCTACCAGCTCCTCTTTGCCTGGGGCTACTCTACCTCTGAGAAGTTGACCATTTTCTCCAATTACTTTCTCTGTAACCTCTTGGGGTACTTTTTGGCATCCTCCAATGCCATGACCTCCCAAACCAGAAACATGGCAAATGACACGAGTAATGGTACTACTATAGATGCTCTCACAGTACATGCACTGCAAACTCTTAGTGCCACTACCCTGTCTTTGCCCTGATTGGCCTTGTACAAAAGTATGTTCCTTCCAGTAAGGATGAGATGATTTCGGCATAATGAGATCTCAATCCTGCAACACATTACACAATCAATAAAAAAAGAATATGAGCACTGAGCAGTGAGCAGTGTGTATCACGTGTATGTCCAATAATCAATTACATGCAGAGAGTAGGATTAAGCAGATTGCACAATGCACATTGCACTCAGGAGTCAACAATATCATTTATGTATGTAACTTTGGGAGTTAAATGTGAGCAATGAGCATCAAGTGACAAGTACTGGTAGTTATTTTCCAAGCTCAAGCCTCATTTTCAGGTCTGAATCCAGTCAGAGTCCAGAGTCCAGACTCTATTCAGATTCCAAAATTAATCAGTGCACCTGGAGGCTGGTATATGTGTGCAGTCACCAGTGTATATGTATGCACATTGCACTCAGCAGTGCAATGTGCATACATATACACTGGTGACTGCACACATATACCAGCCTCCAGGTGCACTGATTAATTTTGGAATCTGAATAGAGTCTGGACTCTGGACTCTAACTGGATTCAGACCTGAAAATGAGGCTTGATCTTGGAAATAACTACCAGACTACCAGTACTTATCACTTGATGCTCATTGCTCAATTACATTTAACTGCTACGGTCTACCATATTAACAGGTGCCAAAGATAGTAATTATGATGTATCATGTAACATTCAATCACAGTGCACATTGCACATGCCACACATATGTATTATGATCACACTGCACATGCCACAGATTCACAGCTTAAGATGTAGAGATGCTCACATATGTAATGCACATACAGCATATTGACTGCAAGATAAATGAAATAATGGATCACTTTCCCTTTATTTATGTATGACATATGTAGTAAACCCAAAATAGTAGCAGTGGTGAGTCCTGAATCATTGCCACGGGTGACGACAGCTTTAAGCTTACCAAGAATGCACTGTGGAGAGTCCAGCTGCCTCCAGCAGCTTTGAAAATTGATATAAACTCTCTCTCTCTCTCTTTCTCTCTCCTCTCTCTCTCTCTCATAGCGTGCTACCTCCACTCTTAATCTTTTTCGAACTTTGTTCTGCGGTAGAGACTTCTAGAGCGCTGAAATCGAGGGCATGACACAATAACCAACAAAGACTTAAAAGAAAATTTGCTCTGAACACGTACCGTACGGTAAATGTGTATTGGCCTAGCATGGACAAAGAAATACATGAGTGGATTAAGAATTGTCCAATGTGCGGAGAGAGACCACCGCTGGAGCATGCCACCCTTTATCTTACCAACTCCCATAACATGGTAAGAGGAGTTGTTGGTGCATGTGACAGTATTCCCTGTAGGGGCAGGCTCGAGTGAAGTGAAGAAACTGCACTGCAAGGTAATATGTTTGGTTTCCCCGCCATCAAAGTACCAAACATCTGAGTCTACTGCAGACATACATTGTTCATGAGAAGATGAGTCATAATTGCAAACAGTGGTAGATGCCCATTCTTCATTCTACACAAGATTAGCAGACTCTGCTTTGGGTATAGAGGCCTCTGCAACAACCATTCTAGCCTTTTTCTTCCTTGCCTCTTTAGTAGCCAATTTTGGACAACTCTTTATGACATTATCGTTTTCTTTATAGTATTTGAAAAACAATTTTTGCTTTTCTATTTTCTTATCGTCTCTTTCATCCTTTTTTTATTGTGTAGAATTAGCATATTTTTGCTTACTAGTAGAAGAGCTCCATTTACCTTTGCCCTTCTGCCTAGCCAGGAAAGCTTGATCTGCAACATGCATAATGGACATGTTATGCCTAGACTGATCTTCTTGCAATAGAACAAAGACTAACTTCTCAAATGTTAAGGCATTTGGATTGCCTTTCATCATGAAATAAAGAGTAGAAGCAAAACTCTGATAAGATTCCGGAAGATCATTTAGAACAGTCTGCACAAGTGAACTGTCAGGCAAGACTTCATTAGCAAAAATCAATTATTCCTTCATATCTTTGATCTTTGTCATAAAATTGTCCATGGAATCTCCTTCATTTATGTGCTCACTCTCCAACTATTTTCAGAGATAAGCAACACGAGCCTCATTCCTTGCCTCGTATAAAGTGATAAGTATATCCCAAGCATCCTTAGCTGCTTTGCAAGAGCGAATATGAGGAATAATGGCATGTTTGATAGACAAGGCTATCAATGCATGACCCTGAGCATCTCACCATCCCAACAAATTTGATTTACAATAGGTGCAACAAGAACCGCAACATGAACAGGAACATGAAGAATATCACCATCTTCAATGTTGTCTGCATCACCCTTTAGCAACTATGTTTGCAAGTGTAATAGGATGTTTTTCAACACCCTACACAATGTTCCATAGTCCTTTTATAACCAATACATGTCAAATCATATAAGCCCATAATGGGTAATTGGTACCGTCCGACTTATCCTTAATAACCAACATACGAAATACTCCACTGCTTTTAACTATGGCCATTGACTAAAATACCTTAATGCAAAAAAATGATTGTATCTCAAAAAGTTGAACAGAACTACCCTATCGAATTCTACTAAACCTGTGGCAGACTTTGAGATGTTGATACTAGCGAATCAAAACTTCTATATATCTTTGGCACAAAAAGAAAAAATTGTCTGCATAAGTGCTGTGATGGTGTATTCGGAGGCCGAAATGAGCTCAAATCGCGATTTTGACACCATTAATGAAGTTGTTTTGAACTCCTAATCACCATGAGTATGCTCACCAAATTTCATGCGATTTTGAGACTATGACTGGAGGGGTGTCGATGATGCCCTAGATGAAGCAGCAACCTACTTTGATACCAATTATTGGAGTCTGTGGTCTACAGAAGCACGCAAATAGCACACGGAAGAAGAAAGTGTGCTTGCAACATCATCTATGGCTAGTGTTGCATCCACATCTCGCACATCAGCAGAGTTGCAATTGGAAATCCTTAGCAAGCAGATAGAGAACATCATGACGATGTAGGCATCTCTATCCAAGGAGATGGTGAATTTACACAACAAGGTCTATTCTATGGGTTATCAAGACCCCACTCTTGCTCAAGCTAACACTAGCTATATAGAACTATTGTAGAGAAACGCTATGCCAATACTAAACATATAGGCCGGATATGTGATGCCTCAAGCTACACCTCCAGCGCACCTTGTTGCTCAGGAGACACCTGCACCACCAATTTAGCCTACATATCAGAGAAATACGGACCATTTGATAGACAAGGAATTGAGGGTTTTGGAGGGGCAAAGAGATGTGTTTGGTGTTATGCATATGAACATTTTTCTATGCATGTGAAGAGTTAAAACAAGCTAAAGAACACCAGTTAGTGTTTGATATAGATAAAAAAAACTTTGTGACTTGACGACTCGGCTTCCTCTACCTATAAATTGGGGGAAGGGAGGAATGAAGAAGTTGTATGAGAACCTATGAAGTACAAATGCTAGCAGATCAGTGGCACAAATTAGAGCCATTGGAAAAAGGAAATGAATAGGAAATCAGGCCATATCCGCAAAAGAGTTACTCAATAGAAGCTTTGGTCAGAGTCAGAGATGTGATCATGTAGAAGACTACCTAGAAATCTCTTGTAGATTAGTTCTTTGTCTACTTGCACATAGCTAATGTTGAGGGTAAGAGAAAAAGAGATGAAATGCAAGATGAGGTTGAGCTAGAGAGAAGAGTGACGAGGAGACAAAGTAAATATGTCAAGGAAAAAGCTAAGAAAACTAAAAAGAAAGTACACTTTAAGAAGCCTATTGCTTCTCAGAATGAGGCAAAAAGGAAAGAAATAATAGAGGGAAAGAGGATAGCCGAGCCAATTAAAAATCAAGAAACAAATAAAGAAAAGGAAAAGAACCCAAAGACTAGTGAAAAGATTGAAAATATTCAAGAAAATGAAAAGAAAAAGAAGAAGAAAGCTCCTAAAGCTGTGCTAATTTCGGAGCTAGAAAAGAAGAACTATGCAAAAGAAATTTCAAATGATATTTTATTCAAAAGTCAAGTGACCATATTCTTGGAATAAGTCTTCTCAATTGTGAAGCCTGAGTTCAAGGATACTTTCGTAAGAGTGATAAAGAGAAAGAGATTCCCATTACCTGAGGACGTGGAAATGGGAGAGGCATTTGAAGGCACTCAAGTGATGAATGAAGTTGTAACCTTGACTGACTCATCTGATAATGAAGTTGATGAGATTGAAAAATATCAAGCAAATAGGAATTCTTTGGGACCAGTTATACCTGATGATGAGACAAGAAGATATGAGAGTGAGTATACTAGGAACTTCTGGGCAAGAGGGATGCCAAAAATGAAAGTAAAATTAGACACCATCGATCGCGACCAACAGCCACGATCGACAGATTCTGTAGATCGCGACCGATAGAGACGACCGACTGACCCTGTCAATTGCGATTGACACCATCGATCGCAATCGACAGCCACGACCGACACCCCTGTCAGTCGCGATTGACACCGTCGATCGCGACCGACTGAATTTTGATGATTGACTGAGTTTCTCGCATTGCCACGTGTCCATCGCGACGGACACATCCCCGATTGGCTGAAATCACAGTGAAAATCCCAGAAAAAGTGTCGATCGCGATTGACACCATCGATCGCGATTGACAGGACCCACGACCGACTCTGTCGATCGCGATTGACACTGTCAATCACGACTGACGTGTCGATCGTGACCAACAGGCCCGACGGACACCTCTATCAATCGCGATTGACAGACTTGTCGATCGCGATTGACAGGCTTTTTCGGCCAAACTTCTAGGGTTTTTAATACCAAGTTTTGGGGTAATTTTTGGCATACTTATCAACCAATTAGTGATTTGTGAGGTCCCTACAATTGTGTTTTCAGAAAAATCCTGGGATTTGTCAACGTGTTTGAGCCCTGTCAGGATTATTAGGTAGGGTATTTTGAAGTTGACCATACCCCTGGGTAGGACAACTGAAGGATCCTTGGGATTGTTTTCCATAAAGGCAAAGGGAAATTTGTTCTCTGAATTACATGCATGAAAGTGAACTGTCTATGATTTGAATTGAAGTCTTGCACTAACTTTGGGACTTTTACAGGTCCACTGAGAGCACTTGAGGGCATCCAAAGCAAGGGTGATTTGCAAGCTTGAGAACCGGGTTCTTGAGCACCAAAGGGCAAGGGATCAGCAAGCGAGGTTGGAATACTCTCAACTCCCTCTATCAATTCCTAGCTTAGGCTAAGTACGAATAGTGCTAGAAGTAAGTCAGGGCGACGATAGGAATTTATCAAGTTGAAGACTACCAAAATACTCAAGTTCAAGCTAACAACATAATCTTTGTATGGTCGATAACTTTAAAGGAAAAGACTTAACGTGGAACGATCAACTTCAAGTGCGGAAATTAACTCAAGTATTCCTGACGACGTGGTATCAGACAAGATCCTAAACACAATAATCGACTAAAAAGAATCAAGTAATTGATACAAAAGAACTCAGCAACGAGGTTGTACTTGGGTAAAATCGGGGATTGCTCAATAAAGCATATGAACCTTAGATCAGGACGATACCTAGGAAGAGATAGACAAAGTCTTAGATCTTCAGAGGCTAGTGTTAATCATACTGCTAGGTCTTCTCGAGGAATTAGCAGAGAAAGTAGCTCAGAAATTAGGTGTCTCTAGCAAACAGATCCCAAGATTTTCCCCTGTGAAAAGATGCTATACTTTTGGAGGTGACCATATGGCGAATGTATGTCCCATTATGGCTCAACCCCAAGTAAATCCTAGTAGCCAGTACTCCACCATAGAACAAAGATACACAAATCACACAGCACAAGACTGCCCATACAATAAGGAAGCGGTTAGACAAACCTACCCTCAGCCCTATCCACAACAAGTAAGGTATCAGAACCAATACCCACCACAACAATATGGCAGACCACAACAACCCTATCAACAACCCTACCAAAATCAGCAAAGACCTCAGCCTGTGTTAGCCCAACAACCCCCAGCTCTAGCCAATGTGATCCCAGTAAAATATGCAGCTGCAGAAGAGAACCTGAATAGAGCTATAGCCCCTGTAACACCATTGCTTTCTGAAAGTGACCCGAGTGACCATAGCTTTGATTCGATGCATATTGATAGCCCCCAGGCCTACTACATGCAGTCCTACTTTAGTGAAGAGCTGAGTGAACCTAGTTGGGAGTCAGATTATGCAAACGTTATGTATACAAATCCCAACCCTAGACCTCAACCTAGGCAAGTAAGACCTCCATTTCCTAGAGGACCATGCTACAGATGTCAGGGAGATCATCTCATTCGTGATTGCCCCTTACCTCCACCTGCAACCCCAGTCAGTGACAATCCAAGGTTTTTGCCAAGATTATGGAAAGGAGCATCTCTTACGAGATTGGCCAAAGAATCCCAATAATATGCCAAAAATAACTCCTATCAATGTTATTGGGTTAGTGGTAAACTCTTCAGGGAGTGTGACGTCCACTACACCAGTACAGGTAGTCACTAGAGCTCAAGCCTTGTAGCAAAACCAAAGTTTAGGTCAGGAAAAGAGCTCCGAGGTGAGTGAAACAAAGAGCATAACCAAGAAGAGGACTAGAGCCTGGAGAGATAGTTGTGAAAGAATGAAAAGGCAATGGGCAAAGAAAATGAGTGAACTTGAGGAAAGCCTAAGAGAAACGAGAGCTAGGATAACCGAACTCACATCTCAAACTCCCTCTCACACTGCCCCACCTCCACCATTCCCATCTCCATCCGATCCAACACCTTCCAACCCACCTCACACCATTCCACCACCCCCTAGAGTAGGATCAGTCCTAGCAGATCCCACTCCTGAGGACCTAAATATGATGCTCAAAGCATATCAGGCCAGAATCCAAGAAGGGCCAAACGTAACTGATCATGAAAAATGTTACCCTAGAGCGGAACTAGAGCTTGAACGAACCAAAATCTGTGCCAAAATGGTGGAACTGGCTCAAACCATGTTCGAAGCCAGTCGCCTCTTTAACATCTCTAGCTCAGCTAAGACACAGTTGCACTTTGAAGGACTGTTAGAAAGAATAGAGAGGCTAATAGCACAATTAGAAAAGGAGCCTGTCTCTCAAAATAAGGGCAAGGCAAGTGAAAGAGAAAGCCTACCTGCCCAAGAAGCCTATGTGCCTAACTCTACGAAGCCAGACACATCTTCTTCTATGAATTGGTTCACACCAGAATTCCTATGAGAGATTCAAGAAGACAAATGGGCTAAAGAAAGTGAAGTCCCTCCTCCCATTGAACTTGTGGATGATGCACATGGCCAATTCCCACAAGACATCCCATCCATTTATGAAGAGCAAGAGAGCACTCAGTCTCAAGAGAGATTAGACTTTGAGTCTGATTCTTTACATGAATTACCCCACTTCACAGGCCCATGGGAAGCTAAGTCCACTTCTATGAGAGCACCCACAGTCATGGTAAGAAACGAAGACTCGGTCATACCTAGGAACACAGAGGTAGTGAAAAACACTAAAGTGCAGTGTAACCTCACTTTAGAAGAGCTACTCAAAGTAAGTCCAGAACTATGGAAACATGTAGCCAAACAAGTACCAGAGATAGCAAAACCTCATTCCCAGGTAGGATCTCATCGCACAGTGCCAGAGATACCTTTGGACAAGATAGGAGACATGAGCGAAGGTGAAGAAGGAAACACCTATCTTCCCATTACCCATCAGGGGTACACAACCAAGGCAATTCTCGACTCTGGTGCAAGAGTTGCAATTGCTACCACTTCCCTATGGAAACGTTGGGGCAAGCCAGCACTCAGGCCTATGAGGATGAAATTGCAGATGGTGGATGGTCACATAGAGAGGCCTTTAGGACTACTTGAAGGAATAACTCTCACTACTTGTGGTGTAGAGTTTGAGCACACATTTGCTATATGTGACTTTAGCAAAAATCATGCCTATGAGATGATTTTGGGAAGACCATTTATGCGACAGTTGCAAGTAGTACAGGATTGGGGAACCAATTCCTTGTACTTGCAACACTTGGGTGTTACGACCAAAGTGAATCTCAAAGATTACTCTCATAGAGATGTCCCTCCTATCCAATGGAACCCCATCCATAGAGCCAAAGATGATACGAAGTCTGTGCATTCCATAGGATCAGGATCCTCATGGATGCATGAAGACACCCACTTATGGATGTGCAAAGTAGCAGTAGAAGAAGAGAAGAGAGAAAAAGCCGGAGAGGTGGGTGCGAAGGAAACACATAGATCAATTCAAGACCTAGCCTATGCACCTATAGTATTTCCAGACGAAGAATTTGAACCTCATGGCTGGGCAAAAATTTTAGCAACAATGGATGTAGCCATCAATGAAGAACAATGGACACCCCACTGTGATGAGGATGGCTATGACATTTCAGTTTTCTCCATAGAGCCAATCATGGGAGATGCAGTTTTAGAAGAGTGCGAACCTAGCCTTGATGCATTTGAGGATGCAAGTGACTCTGATCTAGAGTCAATCATTATGGACCCACCTTTTGCATTAGATGAAGAATACTTCTATGAAGTTGAATTCCAGCCTCAGAGACACGAAGAGATAATGAACGATGTACGATTAACCACACAAGTGACTGCTAATAATGATAGCAAGAAACTAAAGAAGAAAGAAGACCCCCCGGAGGAAGAAGAATCTTTGTTTGAGGTCTCGGAAAACTTTAAAAAGTATGAGATAGATGATAGAAGAGTCATGATAAGAATGCCTAAACGAGAGGCACAATCAAGAGAGGCCTATGATAACAAAGAAACCACCAAGAAAATAGTGGTAGCCCTAGAAGAAGGAGAGGAGAGATGCACATACATAGGCCATGACCTAACAGAGGAAGAAGAGCATGCATTAATAGCCTTGCTTAGAGAATACAAAGATGTATTCGCTTGGAGTTACAAGGATTTGAAAGGTGTAGACCCGGATGTATGCTCACACACAATCCCCATGACCTCAGATGCTAAACCTTCTAAGCAAAATCCATACACATACAATGATAATTATGCTACCAAGATCAAAGAGGAGATAGATAGACTGGTAGAAGCTGGATTCATCTATGAAATTGAGCACACTGAGTGGGTATCCCCCATTGTAGTTGTGCCCAAGAAGAATGGAAAGCTACGTGTGTGCACTAACTTGAAGAAGGTTAATGCAGCCACAATTCGAGATAACTACCCACTTCCAATTACCGAGCATCTATTAGAAAGGTTAGCAGGCAAGGAAGTCTACAGCTTCCTTGATGGATTTTCGGGCTACAATCAGGTAGCCATTGCTCCGGAAGACCAGCATAAGACAGCTTTTGCCACAGAATGGGGCATATTTGCCTTTCGAGTAATGCCATTTGGGCTTACCAATGCTCCTGCAACCTTCCAAAGATTGATGTGTCATGTGTTTAAAGAGTTCCTGAGGAAGAGTTTAGAGGTCTATGTTGATGATCTCTGCGCTCATTCCAACATTAGACAAACACACATACCTGAGCTCAGGCAAATCTTTGACAAATGTAGAGAATATCAAGTCTGCTTGAACCCAGAAAAGTGTGTTTTCATGGTCAGGCAAGGCAAGATTCTAGGACACATAGTGTCAAAGAACGGCATATCCACTGATGAAGAGAAGGTAAGAGCCATCGCAAAGCTACCTAGGCCAAAGAATGTCAAGGAAGTACAAGCTTTCATGGGGCATTGCGGTTATTACTGACGGTTTATACACATGTATGCCATCATAGCAAAGCCTCTGTACGAACTTTTGACCAACTTTGAGTGGAGCAGGAAGCATGTACAAACAAACAGATCAAGGGATCCTAGCTTGTTGTGTGGAAGAGGATGAGTACGCTAAATGGTTGCAATTGGCACATGTAGGTGCATTAGAGCAACACTACTCAAAACAACGAACCCTACAGACACTAAGGAGACTCGGAGTGCATTGGCCTACTATGGAAGCTGATGTACATAAGATGTGTAAAGAATGCCTAATCTGTTGCACTAAACCACCTGTGGAACATGCCACTCTCTATCGAGTGTCCATAGTGCCAGATTGGAGTGAACCACTAGTAGCCTTCCTGAGGACGAAAACATTCCCTCAAGATATGACAATAGCCAGACAAAGAAGTTTAGAACAAGAAGCCCTAGACTACTCACTCATTGGTGATAGTCTATACAAGCGTGGTAAAGATGGTTACCTGAGACTATGTGTCCATGAGAGTGAATATCTCAAGATCTTGGAAGCGGATCACCAAGGTGTAGCAGGAGGACATTTTGGACCAGATCGGGTGATCAAGGCCATACTATTTGCGGGCTTCTGGTGGCCGACACTTCACATGGATGCACATACCTATGTGAAACGGTGTGATGTTTGTCAGAGAACTCAGTACCCTATACGCAAGGATGAGATGCCACTGAAACCTATGATGGGTGGACGTGCATTCTCTAAGTGGGGAATCGACTTTGTTGGTCTGATTAATCCCCCAGCTAAGGGTTCACATGCTAAATATATCATTGTGGCCATGGACTATTTAACCAAGTGGGTGGAGGTAAAAGCTACGACAAAGAATGATGCTCAGATGACTGCTAAGTTCTTATTTGAGAATGTGTTCACTAGATACGGGCTACCCATAGAGCTAGTCAGTGATAGAGGCACACACTTCTTGAATGAAGTTATTGAAAATCTTCTCCAAGAGTTCTTGGTAGTGCACAAGAAGTCTGCTCCCTATCACCCACAAGCTAATGGGCAAGCTGAAAGCACAAATAAGATTCTGTGCAATGTGCTGACTAAATTAGTGAATAATAAACGCTCTGATTGGGACAAACAGCTACACCATGCTATTTGGGCATACAGAGTTGCCTATAAAACGGTACTCCAAGCCACTCCCTTTCAGATGGTATTCGGTCAAAATGCAGTGCTACCATTGGACTTCTTGATACCTACACTGAAAGTAGCACATGAGCATGAATGGACGCGTCATGAACTCTCTTCGAGGATTCTTGATCTGGAATGACTAGGTGAAACCAGACTAAGAGCGGCAGCGGGAATATATGCAGGTAATAAAAGACAGAAGGCATACCTTGATGCCCACGTTAAAGATAAAGGCTTGAAGGCAGGAGATTTAGTTTTAGTCTACACCTTGAAGCAACATGCAAGAAAATTAGAGAAACGTGGCTATGGACCTATGATCATAAATAGGATCTCAACCAGTGGAGCAGTTCAACTCGCTACACTGGAAGGTGATGTTCTCCCTAGATATATAAGCGGATGCAGAGTCAAGTTATATCAAGAACCCCTGACAGAGGAGATGCTAAATCGACTCAACACTGCTAAAAAACGCAAGGAAGAGGAAAAACGAGTTCGAGAAGAGGCACAGGCGGAAGCATTGGAACGCATCCGAAGGATGAGGTTGCGAAGACTGGGTAGAGATCCAACCAGGGTAGATGGCTATGCGGACCCAGGTTATCATACGGCAATGTGTGAAGTCTCAGGAATAAGTTCTCATAGAATAATTGATAGACGACCTTTTGTAACCTTAGAGATAGGACAAGGAAAGCGTGCAAGGACTATAAGAGCCTTGATTGACTCAGGTGCAGCCACTAGTGCTGTTAAATTTTCTTACTGTCAAAAGTTGAAATTAACTGTCAATCCTATAGAAGCATATCTCATAGGATTGGGAGGTGTGGAAGCCCCTTGCATGGGCGAGGTGGAACTTCCCCTCTACATTCAAGACAAAGTAATGACAGTTAAAGTGCTAGTGTGTCAAGATGAGGACCTCACGGAGCCTCTTGTCTTGGGTCAAGACTGGATCTATGATCATGCAGTCAACCTAAACCTACGAAGTGGACTCCTTCAGGTCTAGGTAAATCAAAATCGCATTACAATTGAGTTAGAAAATGACGCACTCAAGAAATTAGACAAGGCACACACCCCTAGTCCTTCCAGGGGTACACATGAAGATGACCATGTTGTTCTTGTCCAAAACTGTGTGATGCAGAGGAATGATGATTTCAATCAAGAAGTCAGGGGCGCAACGGAACTCCCTTCTTTTCCAGAGACCAGAGGGATGCAACAACCAAAGGTAGATCAAATATAGATGGATCAGAGTAATACCTATGTTGGAGGTCAAAAGAACGTGCGAAGCAGAATGTCTCAGCCATTGAAACAAGTGTGGGTGTGGAAAGGCGAACACCCTGTTGCGATCAAGCCAACCACACGGGTAAAACTTCTTATTAATAATCAACAACATGACACTAATAAGAAGTCTTTCAGAAATTCTTCTGCAAAAGTAAAGTCTATTTGGGTACCCAAGAAGTCGATGAAGGCCATCCCACAATCACGACAAATTTGGGTGCCTAAGGCTTGCTTGCAGGCTCAAATAGCTACACCGAGGCCACACCCTATACAACATGATTCACTCACTCAAACATCTGATACCCTTTCTTATACAACACGCACGGACACACATTGGTCCATGAGCACAATCAGAATCACTTGTAAATGGGTCCTTAAAAAGCCTCATTTCCAAGTAGACACTCCTGAAAAGCCCTCCAAAGTCTCCACAAAATCAAGACCAACAGCAAATCAGTTTGTTTGGAAGCCCAAAACGTGTAATAAACCCCCCGACCCTCATTTGTAAATTCATAACCACTTACTCACTACATCACTCATACACCGCATCTTTCCATTTAGCTCTTAGGAATATCCATTCACCAACTACACACACGATCCCCAAGCACTTATTGACCTACTAACCTCTCACTAAAATCATGTTACTGTTGTAATGGGGACGCATGAACGCTTGGTGTCCATTTGCAATGTTAACATTCATTTGTCTATTCTCACAGAACCGGTGACCAGTCTCTTCACCATGGCAGAGGCAGGAACTAGCTCCCAGGCAGGCACCGGCCCCCAAATTGTGGACATTGAGAGTCTTCCCATTGAAGAGGAATTGAAGGAACGCTCACTGGCATTGAGGGCATTACACGCCATACCGATTCAGAATCCTCCACAGGGGCACACAATGCCAGTCAGCAAAAACTCACATTGGCTCTGTGATGTGGCCGGATCTCTGGGTGAAGGCACTTACATGTGGGAGGCCAAGATAGAGTTCAACGGGCGATGGGGAAGATATCATTTTTTCACCAGGGAATTTGAGAGGCTTCAGAATGATGAAGGTCTGAAACCCATCTGGAAAAAGGCTGGACTCTACGACTATTTCAAGGCTCAGTTACCCAAGCCAGATTTTCTACGGTGTTCCTACTTAGTTAGCACTCTGACCCCTAGTAAAGAGAAAAAGGGATATAGTACCTTCGTTCTACCATCATTGACCAGAGGTAATGAATTAAAGCATTTCAAATTGAAGAACAACTTGGTGAGGGAAGCTCTTGACATGAAAGGCATGCATATCCCCACCGAAAAAGAGACGATGGTCTCGGATAACATGAAGAATAGAAACCTGACTAAGCTCAAAGACATGGTGGCAATGACATCCACAATTGCCATTCACTTATGAATGGTCATGCAACATTTCGCGTTCCCAGGTCAAGAGCGATTCACAATGCCACCCAAGAAAATATGGTTCAATCTATATTTAGCAGATGCCTTCAATTTGACAATCAACATGCCGCATTGGATTATCGACCAAATCCATTTGGCACATCAACAGTGGTATAAAAAGCAAAAGTCGGTACTGTATGGATGCTGTGCCCTCACCAGGATTGTGTATAGATGTTTGGCTTATGATGTGCCAGTTCAAAGGGCATTAATTTGGACCAGGGTACAGGAATTTCAACGTAGACTATCAACCGCAGGGCCTCCATCAAAGAAAATGAGAGGTGCAGTTCAGATGCCCTGTGCACAAGCCCGTGGTGCGACACTGACACCTGAGACAACTCCATGACTTTTGAGGCGTGTACAACCCTTCACTATCAGATTACCAAGACACAGCACTGATGGACCGAATCTGGTGTTTCCACCTGTGCCAACCGACCTCGAGTTTCCTCACGGATTCACATTAGAAGACCTAACTAATGAGGAGGTAGCTAGGATAATCGAGGCTGTTAACACGGAAGTCGAGGCAGAATAGGCAAGCGGCCAGCAGATAGTGGCAGACCAACCCCATCCAGTCCAACCAAGAGTAGTTGAAGTGGAGGATGAAGAAGAAGAAGAGCGGGAGGAGGAATGAGGAGGACAAACAGAGGAAGAAGAGCAAGAATATGAACAAGAAGTTCTACAGGAACTTGAGGGTGCCCCGGCTTATACGAAGGAATTGAAAAAGCTATATGATACCATCAACAGAGTTCAAGAACAGCACAAACTGTCCCTCGCAGCAGGAAAAGCCCTCATGAACCAAATCCTTGAAGAGGAAGGTGTGGACGAGCAATACCGAGCAACCCTGGATATGATTTCTGATGTGTTGGGGGTACCTGAGACGGTGCATACAGCTCTTGCACACTCGAGAAGATCGGAGCGACGATAAGGCAAACGCCCCCCTCGATCAGGAAAACAAATGAATATATTAGTATCAGAACCACAGGGCACCACATCCACAACCACGGGCACAGCCCATATCATTCAGGAAACTGAGGAAGCCCATACATCCAGTGCACCCCCATCACCCCCTTTACCACCCCCACCTCCAACTCCACCAACTTCACCCCCCACTACCAGTGTAACCACTACTGTCACCGCCTCAGAGTCCACTGCCCATACCGAAGCACAGACTGTCAGTCAACCCACACAACCCACACACTCTATCACCACCTCACTTGTATACACTACCACTGACACTGTAATTCTAACTGTAGCCACAGAAAACCACGTTCCCCCGATCACACTTCCTGGCGGTTCATATTCACAACTACACACACCACTTTACACTTTCACCACCATCACCGCACCCACAATTCCCATGTTCACAATCACTCCCACGACTGCATCCACTTTTGACCTCATGGACATATCACCCACCTCCGCACCTCTCCCTCCCCCTATACATCCACAATCTCCCATTCCCCCACCACCCACTTCACACTTTTCAAGCACAGCATACACGCTCCCATTCCCTTTTCCCTTCCCTTTTGCATTCAACACCCTTCCCGCATCCACCCCTATTAATAATGTATTTAATAATATGTACCAGTGTATGGCTCAACTACAACAACACTACCAGCATCTTGATAACCAGCATACGAGCCTCTTCCGAAGCCATGAAGCGCTACAAGCACAATTTATTGATTTAGGAAGGGAAAAGCGGCTCCTACAACAACAGTATGTCACTTTACAGGAACAACATGAGCAATTAGTGGCCAATCCACCCCAGTCAGATGCGGAAGAAAAACAACAACTTGATGAGCTGCTACACTCCCAGATAACAGAGAACCTCAAGCTTCGACGCAACCTGGCCCTATTACGGAAAAACATGTCTACAACACTCTAGGAAAATAAACGACTACAGAGACAGAACGAAGAAAACTTGGAAGCAGCAATGGAGGGTTCACCACAGGAAATCGACCCAGAGAAATTCAAGGCTATCCCATCTGGAAATATGCAAATCGTCTTGGAAACCCATGCCGACCTCATGGAAGCCCACGTAGCATTAGAAAGAGAAAGAGATGACTTATTAAAGCAATTGGCAACCGAGCAGGAGTCACCAAGCAAAGTCACAACTGAAGCCGACACATCTGAAGAAGTCACAAAACTCAGAGCAGAATTAGAAGAACTACGAAATAGAGTTCTACAATACAAGTGTCAACCCTCTCCCTTGGTGGAACCAGAACCTGAAGACTTAGTGCCAATTCAAGTGGAGGAGATCTTTGAAGACCCATACGTTCCCATGCCAACACCCGGAGGTAAGCAAACAGAAGAAGGAATGGACACGATTGAGATCGAAGCGCCTGAATGGATGCAAAGGTTAGAAAAGGTTGCTACAACCCATGATGAGAGAGTTGCAGTTCAGATAGCGTCTATGTCACGACTGGAAGAAGTCTTCATAAAATCAGATTACTTTAGAAACCTCTCCCATCATAGGTGGATTGGCACGTCTGATGATCTGTATGTTCCATTCTGTGTTTTAATGGCATATTACAATGCTGAAATCAAGCAACGCACAACAAAAGAACCAACCTCGGCGACATAGTTTGCACCGGATCATATCCCTGCAAGTGTCAAGCAAGGGATACATCAACCTACTTGGAGGATCCGCCTGCTTGAAACCTACCCTGAGATGAATCGCACGTGGAATAACATGCCTCTATATATCAAGTATAATCCCTAGTACTGCCCTGTCCTTCAAAGAAGGTCTTGGTCGGAGTACACAAAAACAGTTTTGACAGTTAAAGGATGTGAAAAGTGGTTAAATTATGTGTACCTAGCACCTCCTAATGGCCAACCCATAGACAACTACATGATTTCAACCATTCGACACTGGGCAGTCCGGTTCAAGAATGTCCCAGATGTTATGGCACAAATGTGCCTAAAAATTACATTCAAGACATTTAAGAACATCAAAGAACCTCATCTTTCGACTATTGGATTTAATGAAGGAAATGAGGACCTTGTCTATGACATGAGCACCACGCCCTCCATTAACGTCATCTATGCCTGGCATGCCCGTATAAAGTATCTACCTGCTTGCTTCAAACAGACGTTTGAAGAAATGTTTATCACGGGGTTCTGGGAATATCATTCAGATATCATTCTGGGAATATCTACCGGGCCTGTAGATTGGGATGCCCTACTCACTGACTTGGCCAAAGGATTGAGAATTGCGGAACATCACTTAGCAAAAGACGTTGTGGAGTACTACATCCAACGACCCATCCAACAAGGGTCTATCAGGGATGACACACGCGAGAGAGGGGGGGGTGTTGGCAGTCAAGGAACTGAAGGACTCACAAGACAAGGAAGTCAACGAAGGGAGTCGGAGCGAAGAGAAGGTCCAAGTAGACAAAGTAGTCAAAGAAGATCGGGCAAGTAGGCCATTATTTTTCAAGAAGCTAAAGCATATCAAAGAGGTGGACACATAAGGAGAAGGAGCAAGTAGGGAGCTCAAAGATCTGTATGTCGAATCGTTAGAGGAAATCCCTACAAAAATAGTGATTTTCATCACTAAAAGCCATTGTAAATACCATTTCATATTTTTGTAGCTCCATTTTGTGCAAGCCAAGGAGTCCTTGAGCTTGAGGAGCATTAGAAGTAGCTACCTACCAGTTTTCATAATTTTTAGACTCTATTTGAGCCTTCAAATGGGACCGAGAACCTAATTTTTAACTAGGCCGGACACTAGGTCTGGACACGGCCAAAACCTAGTCAAAAACTATAAATAGAGCTAGAGAGCTCATTTTTGGGGGTTAGCTTGTAATTGATTTGAACTTGTATGAGCTTTTTGAAAGTAATCTAAAGAACTCCATTGCTTCTCACTCTTTGTCTTGCCTTGTGTGCGCGTGTGTGTGTATGTGTGTGCATGTTAGTGTGCTTCGCACTCACGCACTTGTGCCTTCACTTGCTCGAGGTCATCATACCATCCTCACATCTTCCCGGATTGACATTAAAGGAGGTGCTACTCATCACTGAGCTACACCAAATTTTGGTGTCGTTGCCGGGGATCGAGCTTTGAGGACGAGCGTGTGATGGTAAGACGTAGAATTGAGACGTTGGCATTGTAGGTAATTTCTTTACTTTTCTTATTTTTCTCTTTCTTACCTCACCATCATCATCCTCACCATATCCGATCTCCATCTCCATCATCGCGAAAAATTTTAGTTTTTTTTATCATATCACCTTCTCCCTTCCATTTCCTTCATTCCACTTGTGAGAGAGACGAGAGAGCGAATTGTGTGCATTGTTTTTCTGTCTGTTTTGTGAGTGATCTTGCAGGTACAGCTGTATCATCCCCTCCAGCACGCTGCACAGGTACGAACAAGCTCGAAACTATCTCTGTGTCGCAGACCTCTGTCAATTGCGATCGACAGAAAAATCGCTCATTTGGTAAAACAAAGCACACCACAATGACATGCACAAGGAGCACATTCCAAATCACTAGAGAAAACTAAAAAATTCCGTGTTTTTTTGTCAGTCGCGATTGACACCGTCGATCGCGACCGACAGTCACGATTGACAGATTGTGTCGATCGCGACCCACAGAGACGACCGACTGACCCTGTCAATCGCGATTGACACCATCGATCGCGATCGACAGCCACGACCGACACCCCTATCAGTCGCGATTGACACCGTCGATCGCGACCGACTGAATTTTGACAATTGACTGGGTTTCTCGCGTTGCCACGTGTCCATCGCGACGGACACATCCCCGATTGACTGAAATCATGACGAAAATCCCGGTAAAAGTGTCGATCATGATTGATACCATTGATCGCGATTGACAGGACCCACGACCGACTCTGTCGATCGCGATTAACACTGTCAATCGCGACTGACATGTCGATCGCGACCGACAGGCCCGACGGACACCTCTGTCAATCGCGATTGACAGACCTGTCGATCGTGATTGACAAGCTTTTTTGGACAAATTTCTAGGGTTTTTAATACCAAGTTTTGAGGCAATTTTTGGCATACTTATCAACCAATTAGTGATTTGTGAGGTCCCTACAAGTGTGTTTTGAGAAAAATCCTGGGATTTGTCAACCTGTTTGAGCCCTGTTTTAACCCCAAAACCCTGAACTGTCATAACTTCCTTGGGATTGTTTTCCATAAAGGCAAAGGGAAATTTGGTCTGTGAATTACATGCATGAAAGTGAACTGTCTGTGATTTGAATTGAAGTCTTGCACTAACTTTGGGACTTTTACAGGTCCACTGAGAGCACTTGAGGGCATCCAAAGCAAGGGTGATTTGCAAGCTTGAGAACCGGGTTCTTGAGCACCAAAGGGCAAGGGATCAGCAAGCGAGGTTGGAATACTCTCAACTCCCTCTGTCAATTCCTAGCTTAGGCTAAGTATGAATAGTGCTAGAAGTAAGTCAGGGCGACGATAGGAATTTATCAAGTTGAAGACTACCAAAATACTCAAGTTCAAGCTAACAACATAATCTTTGTACGGTCGATAACTTTAAAGGAAAAGACTTAATGTGGAACGATCAACTTCAAGTGCGGAAATTAACTCAAGTATTCCTGACAACGTGGTATCAGACAAGATCCTAAACACGATAATCGACTAAAAAGAATCAAGTAACTGATACAAAAGAACTCAGCAACGAGGTTGTACTTGGGTAAAATCGGGTATTGCTCAATAAAGCATATGAACCTTAGATCAGGACGATACCTAGGAAGAGATAGACAAAGTCTTAGATCTTCAGAGGCTAGTGTTAATCATACTGCTAGGTCTTGGGCCCAGTAGTTGAGCCATTATTTGCACTACCCTAGCTCTGAAACTAGTGAGTCAGAGATGTCCCACGGTATGGAAAGACCTACATGTAGTTTAGGTGTGCCATATTTGCATAGGGTGGAAGGCCCCTACAAGACGCAGTTGGAATACCTTAGGACCAACCGATTAGGTGCTAGCATCTATGAGGACGGCCTATGAAGATCTGTGGTCCATATTAAAAACCCTGACCAATCCATTGGACTAAAGCACCGAGCTGTCAAGTTTGAAAATGCAGCATACCTAGACAAGGAAGGAACCATATATGTAGTCACCAGTCATCCAAATAGGAGAGATGAATTTGGGAATGTGATCCCAGAAACGGACTTAGGTGACCTGGAGCAAGGAAACATGGGTGTAGAACCTAGAACCCCCCGAGGCAAATCTGTTCTCACCAGGATTATCGCACCAGAGTGGATTCCCCAAGACAATAAGAGCATAGATCTACTCCTGAACCGAGAGACTGATGAAGCCTTTTGGAGGTATAGATCGGATCAGCCAAATGAGGTAGGAACAATCATGATATATGAGTTCAAAGATCCTGATAGCCCAGACAGAGTGACCTACTTAGATCATGCTTCAGAGAGGATCTTTGTGGTTACAGAAAATGATAGGCATGCTTACACTTGGAAAGGTCAATTTATTTTCCCCCAACCAAGATCGAATGTGTCCTTTGGTCACCCAGGAGCTGGAACATCCCAAGCTCATGGAGCTCAAAGAAACAGACATAGAGATAGACCTGAGGTAAGCTTTGCCAACCCAGTGGGAAGAGAAAGAATAAGAATGGAAACAAATAGAGTGGAACGTGAGGGACTTAGAGCCCCAAGGAACCAAAGGAATGCGGATGAATTCCCTCTACCAAGGCCTAGGGAACACACCAGAACATTGAGACCTACACAGTTGGTTAAGTCCATGAAGAACTATATGAAGAACATTGAGACCTACACAGTTGGTTAAGTTCGATGGCACAGGAGACCCATATGATCATGTGGCTGAGTTTAGGCAAGTCTTGAGAGCTGAACAAGTTGAGGACCTATTCACGCAATATAATGCCTTTGGTCTAACCCTTAGGAACACAGCCCTTACGTGGTTTCAACCATTGAATGAGAGACAGTTTAGGAGCATAAACCAACTCTTAGAGGCTTTCATCATTGAATTCTCTAAAAGTGGCATAAGGCATAATACTTCCTCATTGATACATAGCTTCAAGCAGACCCCTCAAGAGACCGTGAGACTTGCAAGAAGAAGATTTAGGCAATATCTTGAGAGATGCCTTGTTCCTGAGTTACCAACACCAGCCAAACAAGTGGCTTTATTCTTGGATGGATTGCTAAGTACCAAATTGAGGTCATATGTGTACTTGAAGGACCCTAGGACTATAGAAGAGTGTGTACGCATGTGCATCGACATCTAGTACCAGCCAAACAAGTGGCTTTATTCTTGGATGGATTGCTAAGTACCAAATTGAGGTCATTGGATGTACGCATACTATCACATGTGCCAACAACTCCTCTTATCCTATCATGGGATTTTGCAAGATCATCCTGACTACTACTGATGGTGGTAGTTCTTTCACTTTGTCAAATGCTTTATTTGTGCCAAGGATCAAGAAAAATCTATTATCAGTTTCTGCATTAGCAAATATTGGATTGGTTGTAAAATTTGTTGATGGCAGATGTACAAATCATGATCTGTCAAATGGTGACATGATTATTGCTTCTAGCATTTTATGTCATGGGCTATATAAGCTCATAGGCTATGGAAAATCTATGAATGATTCAGCATGTGCAGTACATGATTCTTAGGCTATATCAGATGCAAAGCTTTGGCATGTGCGCTTTGGTCATCTGAATTTTGCTAGTTTGCTACACCTGCAAAAATTTGAAATGGTGTCCTCTTTTATATGTTAAACGTGCTAATCATGTGCTTCTTATTATTGTTGTGTATGTCCATGACATGCTGCTCACTAGTCCTCATGAGAAGCATATTGCTTATTTCAAGGCTGATTTGCATGCCTCATTTGAGATGTCTAATTTGGGGCATTTGCATCATTATTTGGGCATTCAATTTATGCAAGTTGATGGTGGAATAGATTTGTGTCAAACGAAATATATTGACACATTATTGCAGCATTTTGGCTTTGAAGATTGTAAACCTATTGCCACTTCTATGGAGACAGGTTTAGGATTGAATCTTCATGATGCTGGAGATGCATTTGATGTTGTTCTCTATCAGCAGGCTGTTGGATCTTGATTTACTTATGCATTACTTGGCTAGATATTCAATTTGTTGTCTCACAGATGAGCAGGTTTATGCATTGCCTAGGTGTGAAGCATTGGTAGGCGGTTAAGCGCATCTTTCGCTACTTGAGTGGTACCTGACTACTTAGGTTGTTTTATCCCAAGGGGGGATTGCTACCGCCAGATTTGCATGCTTTTTATGAATCTGACTGGGCAGCTTTCTATGACACTCATGTGTCCACTAGTGGTTTTTGCTCCATGCTTGGTAGCTCATGCATATCTTGGCTGAGCAAGAAGCATCCTATTGTGGTCGCTTCCAGTTGTGAGGCTGAGTATAGGGTAGCTTTCACAGGGACTGTTGAGTGTGTATGGCTCAGATGCCTTATGGATGATTTGGGTGTTGGTTAGCCTTTTGCCACCACCATATTCATTGATAGATGTTGGAAGATTTCTCCTCAAAATGCACAACATGAAGTTTGGACCCTTCCCAAGACCTATCTGCCCTCAGACCAGTACTCACTGAAACTGGTATATCTCACAATTCCCGAATCCAATCCAAAAACCCTTTTAGCCACAGAAACTAGACACTAAGGCTTTCCAATGGGCTATCAATCACTAGATTTGGACACCTGTAGACCTATCAGTTGAGTCACACAAAATAGTCAAGTTTTCCTAATAGGTTTCGAGACAGAACAGTAGACAAAGAGATAGCTATATCTCATAGCACAAGAAGATTTTTGCCAAAATTCTTTTTGGAATAAAATCCTTCTTTGTAAGTTTTCCAATAAGTACAAGAACTCTTAGAATGGATCTTCCTACAAAAAGAAAATGAAGTCCTAACAGGCTACTACAGAAATGAAGCACCCTTTGGAAAGGGTAGGAGAGATATACAAGAGAATATGAACATCTATGAGAGCCTATGGCTCAATGGCACATATATATGCAGCACCCTGACTTTCTTGAGTAAGGAGGAGGATTCAAACTCTTAAAGCTTGACATCCTCCTCCTTACTCAAACTTATTTTGACTTTGAACTCATGGGCTTGATGAGTCGGCGACATAGTTCTATTAAATTTCATGAAGAACAATGTGATATTTGACCTAGACATTTTGTCATACTTGTTAAATTGCTTCTTTGAGTCGTCACTGCACCTAAGCTTGCTCATGTTAATGAATTTGCTTCAAGAGAATGTAACTTGGAATAGCATATCGATTAGAGTTGTATTCTTGAGACAAGTCATCATGCATTGGAAACGTATATCTAGTTGAAAAACAAAAATGGCACTTGATTTAGCATGAAAAAAAAGGAGGCTATCTATTTAAGTTTCATAAAGAACACAAAATTTTTTGCATAACGAAGATGCAAGCTTGAGTATGTGATCTTTTGACATGTTCTTTATTATGTTGAAAATTAAATATCAAATCTAATCATTGAGAGAATATGTTTCCCTATGTTAAACATGATGATTGATCATTTATGATGATTTATTTCTACAAATTTTGATGATAAATTAAGTTTTTGCAATTAAATTACTAATACGCTCTCTAAGTTTTCACATTGTACCTGAGCTTGCTCCAAGCACCCGACGTGCACGGTAATTCCAATGGTTGGCTTTGATCCACTAGCCGTTGCTTTCGTGCCTACATTGGTCATAAAAAAGGTACATTATGAATGATCATGGGAGTTTTTTACCTTCTCCCTCATCAAAAAGGTACTGATATTGGATGAATGGATGTATATCATTGATGATATGAAGGTTAAATTTTTATATTAGGAGGTCCCAAAGATAGGAGAATTCGAAGCTAAGAAATAAATAATGGTTGATGTGTAAAACTTTGAATATGTTATTTGACTAACTTTCTTGTGAACTTTGTAATAGGTTTCTGCAAGAAAGAGGACTTGATTTTGAAATGATATTGAAATGGATTGTGATATGAATTTGAAATGAGTTTTTAAATGATTTTTGAATTGAATTAGTTTATGAATATATGTGTATGCATGAAAGTGTGTGTATGCATATACAAAATTATGAGATGATTTCTTGAGTTAGGTAAATGAGATGAACTGATTAAATGCATGAATGCATGATTGCATTTATGAAAATACATGTATTCACATGCATGTGCATGAGGGCATGTACATGTGCATGACTGTGATTGGTATGTATACATGAGAGTATGTATGTGTATGTGTTTATGAGTTAAACATGAATGATGAGTATATACATGGAATTTTGATTATGAGCATCTGCAAAGTATAAACATGTATGTGCATGACTACGAAAAATAAACATGTATGTGCATGAGAGCATATGCATGAACATGAATTTATGATTTTACGTGATTGCATGGATTTATGAGTAGATATGTATGAAAAGTATGTATGATAGGCATATACCTGAATTGTTGAAGTGTGAACATGTGCGTGCACTGAAGCATGTATAAATTTGAAGTATGATGACTAGAAATGAGAGAATGTACGCCCAATATGATATCTTTTGAATGTATGTGAATGGATGAATTTGATGGAATAGTTATGAAGATATGGAAGCATAAACCAAGCTACAACAACTGAAGATGAGGGTAAGAGAGTTATAAATGAGTTTTGACCTCCATGAAAAGTTGGCTAACTTTTACACTTGAGTCAATGTAGGCTTATGAAAGATGAAGAATAGCTATGGAGAAGAAATATATAAATATGAAGAACTTAGTTCCTCTAGGATTTTGAGTGGTCATGTAGTGAGGGTATATGTAAAAAGATGTTTTCATGTTACTCATATCTATGTTTTCCCTACAATAGGTATACTGTGAAAGAATTCTCTTTGCAAGGGAAAAGCCTCTACAGATTTGAGTATAGAAATCCTTAATCAAATGCATTGATACATTTTGCATCATTTTGATTGATTTGCATTTTAAAGTATGTATTGAATATGTAAAGTGCACTTGAGTTTATACCTCTAAATGCACGTTTAACGACACATATCAATGATGTAAATGCATGTGATATTTTCTATAACAGGATTCAATTGAAGAGGAGAAACCTCGCCATCAATAGTCTATTACCTTTCTGAAGCACCATATTGAGTTTTATTGCATTTTCAAATTTGCATGATAGGATCATATTACACGACCGCTCACAGAGGCACAATTTGAGTTTTCCCATGCACGATGAGTGATTGTGAGGTGTGATATAAGTATACAAAGAAATGTATGTGAGTGGGAGCACCGGCCTTGTCATCAAAAACCTATTACCTTCCATTTGGCACCATTTTTTTTTGTTACCCATGCACTCCAGAATATACATATATAAGGGCCTATTACATGGCCATGCACATGCACTTGTTTGTTTTAATATGAGTTAGTCATAATAATAATTTACTTCATTCTTTTCTCTCCTACATAAGTAAGGGGAATTCTAAACCTTGTTCATAGACGAAACATGGAAGAAAATGGTTCTCTCTAGACCAAGCGAGTTAACTCCTTTCAGAGGTATCTGCAAAGTACAAAAGCATATAGCATGTTTTCGTCATAAAAAAAGCACTATAAAAAAAGCAACGTCATTAGCGTTGTAGTATAGTTATGTACGAAGAAAAAATAACAGAGTCCTACTTCGTTGGCATAGTGGTTGGGCCTCTCGCCTCTTGAGGCGGGGTGAGGGTTCAATCCCTGGCAGCAACATGTAAGGGACATGTAATCTGGAAAGATGTTGCATTGTGGCTGAGTGTCATCGTTTGTCTATCCCTGCAGTAGTGTTGACTACCGTTTAACCCAGTTTTGTAAACCCCTGTTCTTGTGGCATAAGGAGGGTCCCATGGGTACTATGCCCTTCCTTGTACAGTTGCAATTTCAAAGTTAAAGCCCGGGGGAATAGGCCTCGGCCGAACCCCCATTTTCTATTAAAAAAAAAAAAGAAAAAATAACAGTGGTTCAACTCTTGCAAAGCCTTCATCAAATTAATTCTAGTATGGGAAATTTGCGTGCTTTAGCTCTCCAATTGTATCGTAGTAACTTTGGTGTTCCAAAGACAAATGAATCCATATCATCTAATAATTGCATGGACCTTTCCTTCACATTCTGCCTTTGCCTCACATGTAGTCTTTAATTATATCAGAGTAATCACATCCTGAAAGAATGCACATGTTGGCAAACACATCCTGAAAGAATGCACATGTTGGCAAACTGATCCATAGATCTTAATAAGTCATTCAAACTTGTGTGAGATATAGGTCGCAACAAAAGGAACAGAACCCTGGCCATTTGCTTAGGAATACAAGACACATCCGCTAAACCATGCCCGCTGGATTCAAGTACCAGCAATTGCTCACTCGTTCTCTTTTATAATTCTTCCTCGAATCCGATGTATGAGACTTGTATAATCATGCTTCTTTCAGATTTCCATTTGCTCCCAGATCATATCACAAAACCTGAATATCTGGATGGATCATCATGGATGTTGTGCGCATATTCAGTGTCATCAATTTCTCTTATGAAATTGAGGGACCTCCTTGGCACTACAGCCCACCGAATGAAGAACTCATAGAGCCCGGGAGAAACATGAACCCGTGAAGAGCTTTTAATCTTGGATACTAGAAGCAAAATAGGAGAGACAATGGAAGCCCTCCTCTCCCCTCGCTGTTGCCTGTAGTGGATAAACTTTTCCTCCTTCTGGCGTTGCTCCTTCCATTGATTCAGCGAGCAAAAATCAAGCTTTATGTCCAAATGGGTGTGGTGTAGTGGTTTGCATCGAACGCCGTGGGGCAGAAGGCCTGGGTTCAATTCCCGCCTAGCTAGACATTTCAAATTTCCTTGTATTCTCAAAAAAAAAACCAAGTTTTATCTTTATACTCTGCTTGTTCTCTTATTGTCTTAAAGTAGCTCGCCCAATGTGAGAAAACTTATGGATATAGCATCGGAGGCCTTTAGACTTGCCATGCCCTACATAGTGAAAACCGGGAACCCTAGAAGATGGCTTCAGTTCCTCGGCTATCTTAACCATGGGCACTTTATGCACATCCATATGTATTCATTGAGCTTGTACTTTATGCACATCCATATGTATTCACATTCATCAAATGCAACATACACATAGACACATTTTGTCATAAGCCATATGCACATTTATGTATTTTCATGCACATTTATGTATTTTCATGCACATTCATGTGCACACACGTTCGTTTATTTACACACATACAAATGTATATGGAGCATACATGTTTGCACACTTAGGATCATACATTTGCATATGCACGCATGCAACGAAATACATATATTTATAAAATATGCATGCACGTGCAAATACACATGAATATGCATCACACAAACATCCATATTAATCTAAATGTACATGCTCCGATGCATGAATACACACATATTATCATATAACACATATGAATCTAAATGTACATGCTCGCATGCATGAATACACACACATTAGCATATAACACATATGCATTTATACATAGATAGATTCACGTATTTTCATGCATTTTATCAATATGATTTGACTAAGGAATTTAAGGAAACAATCCCCAAATTGAAGTTTAGCCATGTTCTCCAGAAGGTTTGATGCCCATGTCTCTTTGATTGAATTCTTCCATTGGTTCCACATCCTTGAGTTGATTCAATACTTTATAATGGTTTGTGAGCTTGGATGTTGATTCTCAACCACAATGCTTTGTTCATCTGAACTCGCTAGTTTGCTACGCCTACACAAATATGAAATCATATCCTCTCTGTCCAAACTTGAGGCACTTCGTAAACATGTCTGTGAAGGCTGTATTTTGGGAAAAATGTGGTGTTCCTCATTCCCAAAAGATGGTTCAGTTTGAGCTATTAAAAAATTGTAGCTTGTTCGGAGTGATGTATGTGGTCCTATGCAGACACCCTCTTTTGGAAACTATCTTTACTTTGTGACTTTCATTGATGATTTTTCTAGGCATGCATGGGTATATCCATTGAAAGCAAAGTCCAAATTCTTTATGTGCTTCAAACAGTTTTTGGATTTGGCTGAAAATCTGTCAACATGTAAAATGGGCATGCTCCATTTTGATCGAGAGGAGGATATATGTCTTTTGATTTTAATGCATTTTTGGCTGAAGCTAGGATAAAACATTAGTGTACAGTTCCATATACACCTCAACACAATGGAGTTGCTAAATGGAAGAACAAGTCACTCATGGAGATGGTGAGGTGTATGGTCAAGAGTCAAGCTTTGCCACATAGTTTCTCGCTTGAGGCTATTATGTGTGCAACATATGTATTCAATAGCTTGAATGGTCGCAAGCCATTTTTGTTGTCTGGCATATGCATTAGTGCATGAACAACAACACAGGAAATTGGATAATAAAGTAGTGAAATGTATCTTTGTTGGGTACAATTTTGAAAGGAAAGGCTATCGTCTGTATCATCCACAAAATAAATGCATTCGGGTTAGCCGTTATGTTTTTTTTGTGGATGATTATTCAACCATTACTTTCATGTACTAAGGAGACATCTGTTAGCTCCAAAGACATGTATGATATTTTGCTGCCTCTTGTTACAGGTGGATAGTCTAGTGCTCCTCCTAATGAGGCAACTTCTCAGCCTTTAATGATTTCATGTGATGATGCAAATCATTCCATTTCTAATATAGATTTACATGATGCACTTGTTGATGAGAGAGCTGATTTTGAGGAGGCAAAAACTATGCCAAAATGGTTGGTGTAGACTTTGCATGACAACAAATTAGATGCACCTCTATCATATTTTACTCGTTCTGTCTCTCACATTGCTTCTTTCTCATCAGATTGTTATGCTATGGCTAGCTCTAGTCTTTGTGATGAGAATAAGCCTCTTTTGTTTGATGAAGCATAAAATTTAAAAAATTGGATGGCTACTATGCAATTTGAATATGATGCTATAATGAAGAATGGTATGTGGTCTTTATGTGACTTGCCTTCTGGCAAGAAGGCCATTGGCACTAAGTGGGTATACAAGTTGAAGTGTAAGCCTGATGGAACAGTTGACAGGTATAAGGCTAAACTTGTTGCAAAGGGTTATACTCAAGAAAGAGGCATTGATTTTGATGAGACCTTTGCTCCTACATGTTGAATAACTATTGTTTGTAGCATTTGTGCCCCTCCAACTCATCATGGTTGGAATGTACATCAAT
This sequence comes from Ceratopteris richardii, assembly GCA_020310875.1. Taxonomy (NCBI): domain Eukaryota; kingdom Viridiplantae; phylum Streptophyta; class Polypodiopsida; order Polypodiales; family Pteridaceae; genus Ceratopteris; species Ceratopteris richardii. The sequence continues at coordinate 55,127,461 of CM035443.1, forward strand.
TGGACATTAAAACTACACTTCTGAATGGTGATTTGCATGAAGAGGTGATGTTTTTCAGCCCCGTGGCTTTGTGCAGAAAGAGCATGAGAACAAAGTGTGTAGGTTGAAGAAGGCATTATATGGTTTGAAGCAAGCACTGCATGCTTGGTATGAAAAGATACATGCCTACCTAATTGCACATTGTTTTGAGAATAGTCCAACTAAGAGCATCTTATATGGTAAACATGCAAATGATAGGCTTTGATCATTGTTGTCTATGTTGATGACATGGTGCTCACTGGTCCTCATGAGAAGCATATTGCTGATTTTAAGGTTGATTTGCATGCCTCATTTAAGATGTCAGTCTTGGGGCATTTGCATCATTACTTGGGCATTCAATTTATGCAAGTTGATGGTGGAATAGCTTTGTGTCAAACCAAATATATTGGCACATTATTGTAGCGTTTTTTCCATGAAGATTGCAAACCTATAGCCATTCCTATGGAGATGGGTTTACGATTGAGTCTTCATGATGTTGGAGATGCATTTGATGTTGTACTCTATCAGCAGGCTATTGGATGCTTGATTTACTTATGCATTACTTAGCTAGATATTCAGTTTGCTCTCTCACAGATGAGCATGTTTATGCATTGCTTAGGTGTTAAGCATTGGCAAGTGGTTGAGTGCATCGTTCACTACTTGAGTGGTACCCAATTACTTGGATTGTTTTATCCCAAGGGGGGATCACTACTGCCATATTTACATGCTTTTTTTTACTTTGACCAGATTGGTTGCTATGACACATGTGTGTTCACTAGTGGTTTTTGCAGGGTGGCTTTCACAACAACTATTGAGTGTGTGTGGCTTAGATGCCTTATGGTTGATTTGGGATTTGGTTAGTCTTTTGCCACCACCATCTTCATTGACAGTCAGAGCACATTGGCACGTGCGAGGAACCCTATGTTCCATGCTCACACTAAGCACATTGAGGTGCACTATCATTATGTCAAGGAAAGGTTCTCTGCTAGAGAGATTAGCTTAGCATATGTGCTCATATGACAATGCAGACTTTTTCACAAAGGCTCTGCCTAGGGAGAAGTTTGAAGCTTTTTGCAAAGCTTTGGGCTTAGTTCCTTTTCTGGTCCACATAACTTGACACTTCCTTATACATGAATGCCAGCTCCTTGTTCACCGCATCACTCCCAAGGGCGAGTTGTTGATATATTTAGGTAGTGATGTGTGTGAACACACTAGGACTACTGAAACATATTTTTCCCTCTTTAGGGTTTTTTTTTCCTCGGCTTGTATATATGCCTATAAACCTAACGGGTTACCTATCTTTGTACATTCTAGTGGTAATACATTATGTATTGTGTGCTGTGCTGCAAGCTTCTTCTTCTTCCTTCTACTATTCACGTGCTTTTGTAGACCTCAAAATCCAAGAGATACAACTCTAATAATGAGATATCCTACTACAATATGGATGAAGAAAAATGATGGAACCGGATCGGCCTTCTCGGCTACAGTGCGAAAAGAAGGCCACCACTCTTCACTTCTCTTTCTTGACTTCAAAAAACTTGGGGTAATATCTGAAAAATTCAATGGAAAACCCCAATGAAGAAACAATCACCATTTTATAGAATTCTAAGATCCCACTTCTTAAATTAGAAGCTTTGCTCTTCACATGACACATGGCACTTCTACTTCTCTACTATTCTATTCTTCCTTGATCTCTTAAAATCTTCCGATTTCCATTCTAATATGAAAGATCTTCTTTTTCTCCTTTTCTAATTTTGGAGATTCAAACTTTCCTTTCTATTTTGATTTTTCTTTTTCTTTTTATTTTCTATTTTTCTTTTTTATTTTTATCAATTCTACTTCTTTTTCTTTTTCATTAATATTTTATTCTCTTTTCACACTTATATACAAAAAGAATTTAAATAAACTAAGTTTTATAGTTAGGAAAAATGGGTCCTAACTAGAGTTTTTATCAAGAAAAAATTAGGGTTTCTTATGGTTAGGGTTTCCAACTCCAAACAATGGCTAAATATTTACATTAGGGGTTTAAAGTCGGGGGTTTCTAAGGGTTCAATGTTTAGTTTCTAAAGGTTAAAGGTTAGGTTTTCTAGGGTTAGAAACTCATTTCCAAGGGTTAATTTGAATGTTTTCTAAGGGTTTGAGGTTTCTAAGAGTGAAATTAACATGGTTTTTCAAGGGTTAAATAAATACATGGGTTTTTGGACTTCATTTGAGTATACACATGGTAGTTTTAATGGGTTCTGAAAAAAATACAACCATTGTTTAAGGGTTAACAAACTTTATACAAGGAAATATACAATTTTCTAGGATGAATCCATGTCAAAATTACACATAAAAGCACAAATGAAAGCTTCTCATCACATAATCGATTAGATCAATCAAATACTTGAACCATTTATAGCTCTTTTAATATTTTTGCAACTAAAACATCAGTTCTCAGTTAGAAAAGCAACGAAAATAAATTTTAAAAATTTTGCACACTATCTGTAGAGGGGGTAACCGGGTCTTTACTTCCAGTACTCCCTCTACTCAAGGGAGGTTCTCCTCAGGGAAGTATACCCTGTAACGTGACTGTGTGAGGTACTACTTGAGAAGATAAACTGAGAAACAAACAGAGCATTACAAAGATGCTGAAAAGACCAATTCGACGAAGATTGAAAAATTGTGCTAGTACACAAAATTGTGCTTGTTAACAATACAAAAGGTCTAATCACTCCAAAGATGAACTAGGACATCTCAACACAGAGAAGGTATACAAACATAGAGAAGGTATACAAACACAGAGAAGGTATACGATAGTGTGAGTCATTAAAAAAAATGCTATGGACTCCAGCTTACAAGTGACTATCCCAGTATATCTAATCTCAGTTTCATGTCGACTGCCCCCAATGCTGAAGCTATCACTCTGTATATTCTCCAACAGAGAAGCCTCTTCCACAGTGGGCAAAATCACACTAGTGAGCACATAACAATCAAGGAGTAGCCTAATGAGAACACTCTCATAATACCATAGTAACACAAGAAGACCCAAATTGACAAAAGCTAGAGTCAGAGAGAGACGACACTGAGTGTATCTCTCAACTTCCTAAATCTCTATATATACTTCCGAATGGATCCTTCACTATCATATATCTCTCACCCTCTGTACCTCACTCCTCCAAACAAGTGCAAAATTGCTTCTTATATAGAGCTCCAGGCCAAGAGAGTGGCTTCCACTAGATCCAATCATTTACTGCACGGTCGCTGTTCACTGGACATGCGCCGATCTAGTATGATAAAAGTGGAGGGAGATTTGGCTAATTTTGGATAGGTGGTCTAACTCTGGTATTGATAGCCAACTGACTCAAAAGCATGTGAAGACCTTGGAATATGGCCTTGAATGCGATACTCTTTTTTTATCATGAATCAACACTTCATTTTATAACGTTGAGTATCTCCACAAATCTGATAGGTGACTTGACTCTGAATCATTATTTGGACATTCATTTAATGCAAGTTGATGGCAGAATGGCTTTGTGTCAATGAAATGACACATTGTTGTAGCATTTTGGCCTTGAAGATTGTAAGCCTATTGCCACTCCTATGGATACAGGTTTAGGACTGAGTCTTCATGATGTTGGAGATACATTTGATGCTATTCTCTATTAGTAGGCTGTTGGATGCTTGATTTACTTATGAATTACTCGGCCAAATATTCAGTTTTTTGTCTCACAGATGAGTAGGTTTATGCATTGCCTAGGTGTCAATCATTGGGAGGCGGTTAAGTGCATATTTCACTACTCGAGTGGTACCGGATACTTGGATTGTTTTATGCCAAGGGGAGATCACAACCGCCACATTTTCATGCTTTTTCTAATAGTGATTGGATTGGTTGCTATGACAGTCGTGTGTCCACTAGTGGCTTTTGCTTCATGCTTGGTAGCTCATGTATATCTTAGTTGAGTAAGAAGCATCCTACTGTTGCCACTTCTAGTTGTGAGGCTGAGTATAGGGAAGCTTTCACAATGAGTGTTGAGTGTATGTGGCTCAGATGCCTTATGCTTAATTTGGGAATTGGTCAGTCTTCTACCACCACCATCTTCAGTGACAGTGAGAGCGCATTGGCAATTGCGAGGAACCTTGTGTTCTATGCTCGCACTAATCACATTGAGGTGCATTATCATTATGTCAGGGAGAGGTTCTCTGCTAGAGAGATCAGCTTGGCATATGTGCCTATGCAAGAGAACATTGCAGATCTTTTCACGAAGGCTTTGCCTAGGGAGAAGTTTGAAGCTTTCCGCAAAGCTTTGGGTTTACTTCCTTTTGTGGAGTGATTCCACACAGCTTGACACTTCTTTATAAATGAGTGCTATCTCCTTGTTCACTGCATCACTCGCAGGGGGGATTTGTTGATATATTTAGGTAGTGATGTGTGTGAACACACTAGGATTGGCGAGGCACTTTTTTCCCTCTTTAGAAGGTTCTCCCCCCCCCCCTTTTATATATGCCTATAGCCCTAACGGGTTACTTATCTTTGTACATTCTAGTGGTAATACATTCAGTATTGTGTATTGTGCTCCAAACTTCTCATTCTTCCTTGTGCTGTTCGCATGCTTCCGCAGATGTCTAACTCCAACAGATGTAGCCTAAGGTGCCTAGATATGATCTTCATACTCTAAAACAACATCCAAACACTTATTGACTTTTGTTTGTTCACCTGGAATAGGAAGTGTACTGATCCTATTTGGTAAAAATTGACCGATGAGGTCAAGTGGTCCATTTGGTAGTTTCAATGTCTCTGGAGATACCTACAAAATTTGAACTTGGACCCCTTGTTTAAGAGAAGGAGTCGGTTTTCCTTTTAGAGAGTCTTCATTTACCTCACATATTTCCATTGTACAACATTTTGCACTCCCCATCATCCAATTTAACAGTGCATCACCTTCTTGGGGTAAAGAAGGCATTACCTGTGGATCTATTGTATATCCAGTTGCCTTTGCATTGTCGCATCCCTCCTCTAAATGTATTCATAAGTTTGAATTAATTTTTGTGGAAATCCACAAATGGTTCCTTCCCCAATCTTGTAGAGTTTTTGCTTGTCTCAACCAAGGTCTTCCCAAAAGCAGAGGATAAGATGTGTCTTGTGGTAAGGTAATCACAAAAAAATCTAAGGAAAATTGATAACCCTACACTTCCATCTGTACCTTCTCAATGATGCCACTCGTTGTAATCTGGTGTTGATCTACGAGTGTGACTATAAATGGTGCTGCCTTGGTGGGGTTTAGGTTTAGTTTCCTCATTGTGAAATCTGGCATCAGATTGATGCCAGAGCTTCCATCTATAAGAACACCTATGAGAGCTTCATCCTTTATAAAAATAGATAACCTTGAGGTTTGGTAGTCTACCAAGGGTGCAAGGGGGAAGTCAACCATAAATCCATCTATACTCGGTGGTGGGCTCGGGTAGGCAAAGTGTATAATTTTCAACAAGTCACTTGAATCCATTTTTTTGAGTTGGTACAGAGTATAAAGGGTAGATCAAAATTTGGTGGATAGATTGAAAGAAAATGCTGAGCTAGATCATCACATGACTTTCGTACACTCCTCCCACCATTTGATCTCATAGATTCTTTATGTGAGTGATAAACACCTCTCTAGCCTCCCCATCAACAAACCTTCCTACTGCTATTTGATTTTCCAAGTTCTGAATCCATGACTGATTAGGAGTTTCATATTGATTTCTCAATATGTTCCATGCTTCACATGCCTTGGTAGTATGTTGAATGAGAGTTAGAACACTATCAGTAGTACTTGTAATTAGAGCAGAAAGTGCATCTGAATTTCTATGTTTCCAATCACATAGAAGATTAGCATAATGACTTAGACCAAGATTATTTGGATCAGGCGTTTCTTGGGGCTCATGATCAATCCCAAGAACTATCTCTAGAAGCTTATATGAATCAAGGATAGAAGTGATTTTAAACTTACATAGAATATAGTTCATACCATCAAGTTCAACTTCTGTGAAGGTTGGTGGTTGTATCTGAAATGTTGGGATGACCGACATCATTGCTGCTCTTGCCTTTGCTCCACCTACTCTTGTTGATGAACCGCCTTGATTCCCAGTTGTAGATGATGATGCACCGGTTGACATCTTCTCTCTTTTGTCATACAAACCTTTATAACCTCTCCATTTTTTCTCTTGGACCACTCAGAGCCTCTTGAGCTTTGATACCATGTAAGAAAATAACAACATAAGGAAATATACCAATATACAAAGTTGAGAGAAAAAAGTAGACAAAGATAGACAGATTGAGAGATAGAGAACTCAAATTGTCAAATTTCCAAGAGTAATGCAGCTACAACGATGGTCTTGTCCACCTGTGCACTCCCAATGTGGAGCTTAGATGGCTATCTAGACAGACTCTAGATGAAGGGCTTACTAGTGTGCAATGCCATGTAAATCTCAACTTGGGCCATGCTTATATGTTGGGAAGGCAAAATGCTGCATGTAGATGCTCAGCAGTTTCAATAGTTCGGGTGTAATGGCTGAGATGTCAATCTAGTTTAAAACATCTCCCTTCTTCATGGGTTCTAGGATGAGCCTTTCTCTTTCCATGGTGTATCACAAATTTTTAAGGCTATCTTGATGAGGTCTTGCGAGAGATAAAACTTCTTAAAAGGGAGATCCGTGACCAACGATGGCAGTATAAAAGTACCCAAGAGTTCCTTCCTGAGTGGTGGTTGTAAAGTATTGACAAGATAGTAGCATAGATAATTCAAGTTGTATTTTTCTTTGAAATCTATTTCTTGTTTTTTATATTTATGAATTAATAAAGTTAAGAAATTTGGATTATGGATTATCAGATTATGAAGTGATACTTTTTGACGAAAGTAGAAATAGAAATATTTGAATTTTGTGTATAAAAACTTTATAAATTAGTTATGATATGATAGAACAAAAGGATTTTGAAGTTCTATTCAAAAGAGGAAAGTAGACTTGTATGATTATCAACATACAGATGCATGACACATGTCTTTGTGAAATCCTAGTTCCTGCTCCTACATGCATCTAGATCCTTAGCTTGGAATAAGGTGTTTAACTTTTCCTCTTAAAACAAAAAAGTTGCAAATGTTAAAAGAAAAAGAATATATATATATATATATGACCGGAAGTTTATACCTTCTTCCACCCCAAAGAGGCATCTATGAATTCCACATGTATGAAGACAAAAGTTTATACCTTCTTCCATCCCAAAAAGGTATTTATGAATTTCACCTTTAGGAAGACAGAAGTTTATACTTTCTTCCACCCCAAAATAGTAAATGATGAATTGCACCTACATGAAACTGAAGCTGATGAAGTCTATGATGGAACAAAATTATGAAGCTAATATGAAGACTAGTTGTGGAATATACTTCTAGAATTAAAATTGGGCAAACAAGACAGATGTCTGTATGAGTAGAGTTAGTTGAATTTCCTTGACATGTATGATTTTATATATGTGAGCATTTATATAGGAAGAAATCTAATTTTGAATTAATGAATGATGAGATTTGTTTCTTGACCATCTCTACTAGATTTATGAATGATTTTGAACCTAAATTTAAATATTGTTGACTGAAACGATTATCAATTGATCTTAAAAATTTGATATTTTCATCAACGAGATTTTGAAATGATAACTCATTTGCATCTTGCATAAATTCCATAAGATTTGATAATAATTTGATTTTCTTAAAAGAAATTTGATATTGCTGAATGATTATTTTCAGGTTGGCCCATCAAGATGCTCTGTAGGTTTGGCAGGGGTGGGTGTCAGAGGGATTTCCTCTCTTGAGAATTGTCCATTAATATACTTGAAGGGCTCTACTCTCTATGGATCGTCTTTCATTCTGAAGCATAACAATGGCTCTTTAGCATCCAAGACTCTTAATGATGAAAAATAAAGACCGGATGATATTGATGATCGATGATTGTCAGACTTCTCAATTAATAATCTATAAAAACTTCTACAATACATGGAAACCATCTAGGCTCATGGCTAATTCAACAATCTTCAAGTGATGAAGTTGGGGGTTCAAATCCCGTCATTGTGATCAAAGAACAATGACTATGCCCTGCGTGTAGGACAAGAACATTATTTATATATCCTTATCTACAGTTTGCTTTATTTATGAAATTGCATATATCAATAACGTGTGGAATCGCATATAAATGGAATAAAACTTAATTATTTCACAAATTTATTGGTTCAAACTTCTTTATGATTAGTTTTATTGAGAATGTACTTGCTTTGATGTTTTGTTACAGAACTCATGTATTCATTAGAACATCTCTTCGAATTTCTAGCATGATCTATGCATTGAAGTCTAGTTATAATTTTTCTATATTGTTCTTGACTTAATTCTTTAAGAAAACTATATGCCCATAATGGAAGTCTCACATACAATCATACTCGTTCTACTTAGCTTGATCCTACACAGAAAAGTACCCTTTTAAGGAAATAAAAAAAAACGAATACTCCATGCATGTTGAATCGTCTTAGAGAATTCCAAAAGTTAAAGCATGAGATTGATGATTTGTTTCTCGACGACAAACATGAGGTTGAACAAACTTTGATTTCAAACTTTGATTATTGTTCTATTCATGGCATCACAAACCCATAGGAGCGACTTAGTATTCAGAGTTTAATTTATATCGGATCTAATACATCGATATTCTTAAAATTCAGATTTTATAAGCTAATCCATAATCTTTCGTAATAAATTTGCAATTGCTAATCGTTTGGTGAAATCATATGTCGAAATTAAATACAACTCAATTTGACTGCATGAGCCATTAAACAAGGTGGTTGAATTGATCCACCAACCGAGCATTCCCATTTTCTTGACAGTGTGCCTCAACATGGCAGTGCAAGGAGGATTGGCGATTTTTATGTGCTGTATACGAACGAGTAGGGCATGATGGAGATGGCCATACCAACTCTTTTACTGGTTGATCTGTACCCTCACGATTGGCCTCTACTTGGAAATGCCATACTTCCAATGCTCTTCATCAGGATATTCTACTATCCACTAGGATTACAATGTTTGAGAAATTCTATGAGACTTCAAATGATTTTTTGTCTAGCATTCTTGACCCACCTTGGATAGGTAACTCGGATTCATTCTTGTCATCAGATGCAAGTTCATCCTTCGACTTCACCAAATCAACTTTTGAGAGAAGGGCAATGTATAGGAAACAAGGTGTTTCTTGAGAAGTTGGATCAACTATGGAGACGACAAGTAGAATGTGATGATTCTTCGGTTGGGTGGCTGCAAGAGATGCTCAATTGTATTCAGAGGTGCAAATGCATTAGGAGGATCTAGTTCAACATGGATATAGTCTCAATGAATATAATTATCCACAAGGATTTGGCAATAAAACTTTGTGGAATCATAGTTATGAGAAAAAGGAAGACTGGTTGACAAATATGAAGGACACAACCAAAGATCAAAGTGAATCGCATACACATTCACCCATGATTCGAGCTTGTTATTGCCTCTGTTAAGTGCATGCTGTTTGTGGTAATTTTCATGATTCCTGGACTATACTAGATCCTGTGATTTTCGCTTTAAGGATTGGCCAATGTGAGGATGATTTGTTTCCAGATGACCCAAAATAATTTGCAAGTAGAATATTTCAAACTGTCTACATGGGATTAGAGAACAACTCCAAAAATATAAAAAGATGGGGAGAATGATTAGTAAATCAGATAGGAGCATCTCATATTAATCTAAAAATTGATGATGTTGTTTTTCCTCTACTTTTACTTTTCTAGTTAAGGATAGGGAAGATGCCTAGATTTAAGGATTGATGGTGGAAGAAATATTGAGAATCTAGCATTGCAGAATATACAAGCTTGTGTTCGTATGGGTAAAGCCTTCTTTCTAGCCTCTTTAATGCCATAGGTTTGGCAAAAGCCTGGATTCCTTCTGGTTCTTGGCAGTGCAATTGTTGATGAAGCTTTGTGTGGGTATCTAACAAAATAGGATTGCAGCTCAGCAGACATTAGTCCTATAGGTGGTATATGGTTGAAGCATGGAATATGTGGACGTTTTTGATACATTCATCACTCATATTTGTATAGTGTGATATGATAAGCAAAGAGTCATTTCTTTTAGTTCCATTGAGCGAGCTATCAAGACTATGCTAATGAAAGCCTATGGAAGGGTCGAGTAGGTTGTTGTTGTAGATTTAATATATATAAGTCTAGTCTACAGATGCCATGTCAACGGTTGCAATTTTCATTATAGATAATTGTCAGGAATACAACAGAAAAGTTTGTCACATAGTTGAGTGATGCTGGACTATTGAGTTGATAATGACATTAGTATTGCTTTAGGCAGCTCATGCGATGAAGCTTCTACTTTGACTTGGTGAAGCCTACCATGCATCTCCTATCAAGCAGTTCCTTGCAACCTTTATCATGTAATTCTATATCACCATCAAGTAACCATAATTCATCTATAGTTAAGATCAGTCTGCCTAGTTTCCTTGCAGCCTTTTGTGGCAGTAAGGAAAAAGGGGTCTTCCCACAATTGTGTTCTGTTAGTTTGACCATATCATCACCATGTGTAGCAAAATTGAGTAACCCATTTGATCAAGTACTTTGGGCAAGTTGTAAGTGCTCTCTTGTACCGACAAGTCTTCCTTTAGCTCTGACATTTTGTCAGTGCATCTAGATCGGCTTTCTGCCTAGATTGGTCTCCACATTCTGACACCTCCACATTTACCTATACCATCATCTAGTATTTTTGCTCTCTATTGTTGTCCTTGTCCATGGTACTCCTCAGCTTTGCAATATGCATTTGCTTCTCCATTCCTTCCCCTGAATCACTGAATGAACAATGTATCTGGTCCAACCTTGTTCTCATTCTATGTATGCTATGTATGTTGGATGTATCTGGTCCAATGTATCTAGCAACTCCAAAGGAGTAATTTAAGAGAAATGAAGAGAAAGCATGGAGAAGAGGTACCTTGGCAGCCTGTCCATGTTTATCAACATGTTATTGATCCATTTCATTCAATTCTTGGGGATGAAAAATGGCTCTCGACTTTCTTGTCCTTGCACGTTTCTTTAGTCCATCTTTGCAGGACCAGTACTATCATTAAACATTCTAGATAACCAACCCAATGATCATGGTTCAACTGACGTGAAGCTTTGGGAACTTGGATAACCTTGGATCTCATGTAGATAGTAATGAAAAGAAGGCTTTATTTAGCCAGAGAGAGAGAGAGAGAGGATGAAATGCATTTAAGATTTGAAACTATGACTTGCAAGTATGGTGTAGAAGGGGATAATGGAAGTGGATTGTGTGAGAAGGGGCAGGGATGATTCAATAAATATTGATGTATGCAACAATTTATCTCTCTACAAATAAAATATCATCTCTTTCTCCAACTTTGAATGTATCATATGTAAATATTTTTGTGAACCTCTTTTTGATCTTGCTAGAAGAACCTCATTAGGAACTTATTTACACATTTCAAAAACATTTTAAAAACACACAAAACCCAAAAAAAAATCTAAAACAACTCCAAAATACCAAAACAATATTAAAACACTGAAAAAACAAAAAACAACAAGACATAGGAAAGAAAAAGGAAAAAGAGAGAAGGAAGGGGAGAAGGTTGAAAAGAAAGAAAAAAATGAGATGCATGAAAAAATCACACATAATTAAGGTGAAATTTGTGAAATATTTGAGGGGTGGGTTCCATAGTTTCAACAAGAGAATATAACAATACTTTTGTGAATATAAGAACAGGATATGAACAAAGAAGGATGAGTGTTTATATCAACCCTAATTGTGAGTGGAATTCAAATCATGATGATTTAGTGACTATTATTTTGGAGAACATTCAGCCAACCGTTCATTCCTTTATCCTCATGAATGGTGAAAGTTATGATTGCATGGGTCAAGTTGTGTTGTCTATTATGATGAATGATATGCGATTTTTGGAAACATCTTTTATCATGGAAGGTATAGATGAAGACTTGATCATAGGCACTCAAAGCTTTGTGAAACAAAATCATCAAGAGTTGGAAGTGTCTTGTCCATCTGTTTTGTCCACCCCTATATGTGTGTCTATTGAAAACCCATATTTTTTATCTAATCCTTCTTTGAGCAAGTCACAAGAAATGTTAAAGAATGGGGAAATGGAGGAGTTCAAGTGCTTTGAGGATGTGAAAGGGACCTCTCTTCCTCTAAAATTGGATTCCCCTCATGAATCCAAGGATGGTCTACACCTGGATCATCAAGAAGGAGATAAGAAAATACTTTGTATCAATGCTATGGAAGATAATGTAGTATTTATGGTCAAACATGAAGATCCATCATCCATTTGTATATCTAGAGATTCTACATATAATAAGGATAAATGTATCACTCAATCTCTCGATGAATTCCAAACCACACAACCGAGTGATCCATTGCATGAGCATGTTGTATGTATAGAAGATCGACCTTTGTTGAATTCCCCAAGTAAAGATGAGCTTTCCCTAAAGACTCACATAAAAGGCCCAAAAGACCCTTAGATCAAGAAGAAGAAATCACATTTCCCTTGTAATGTCCAATTCTAGTTCAGAGCCTGACTCTGATTCAGAATCCAAGTCAGACAAAGCATCATAAGCATAAGGCTAAGCAAAGTAAAGAAGAAACATGGATAAGTAAGTTAAAAAGACATGGATATTCCATTGTAGCTCCAAAAGAAAGGAGATTTTGTAATATTTTTGATAAAGACGGACATAAAACAAACCAATGTTGATACAACCCCAAGAATAGAGGGCAAAGTTCACGGCAAGAGAATAGGAATAATATTGATGTGGCAGCCAATCAGGCTATGCCTATGCAAGGGAGAGGCAATTTTCAGAGGCAGCAGCAAGCAAGACATCTATGGGGTGATCAAGGGAATCAGCAAGGACATAACCAGCAAGGTCATCAGTAGGGACGACCACAAAGAGTGATACCATGTGGATATTGTTCAGCACCTGATCATTGGATAGGACCCAATTGCCCATTATGGGTAAAACATAAAGAAGAAAGGGGCATACCAATAATTCAGTATAATCAGCCTAATCAACAAGGACAACAAGTACAATAGGGACAGCAGGCTGCTCAAGCCAATGCTATAGTTATCGAGTTACCTAAACCGGAGGGTCAAAAGGAGACAGCTCCTAGTACATCAGAAATGGTAAATGCAATGTATGATTCTGAGTGATGCTGTGATTGTAAGCAGTGTGGGAAAGGAAAAGAAGTGGAAGTGTTGGCGGTCACACAGTCCAAGAACAAAGGTCTTATTAATTGGCAAGAACAACGACACGTTAGGTATAAGGTGCAAAAACAGGTTCAGCAAGAGAAGCATAAACAGGTGAAATATAGAGATGAGACCGAGGAAGAGCAGGATGAAGGCATGGTGCCGCCAATGACAACTGAAAACAAGAATCCAATCAAGCAAGATACTGATCAAGATTGGTTTGAGGTAATCATTAACTCACCTTTATAGTTGTCTTTAGATCAATTATTATCCTTGGTACCAATGTTTCGGGAGAAATTATTGAAGAAGCTGATTGGTCAGCGTTCAGAACCAGCACTTAGGTTAGTACCCTCAACATCAGCCAATAATGTTGACCCAACAGATGAAGATTTTATCGTGCCAGTGATTCAGGTATAGTATGGGCAAAGACGATTTGATGAAGTGTTGCTTTACGGGGGCTCAAGGGTGAATATATTACCTGAGCATATTTTTTAAGAAATGGGAGAAGGGGCATTGGCTCCAGCACCGTTTCAAGTGAAGATGGCGGATCAAACTCGAGTTCAGCCTATTGGCATTCTAAAGTAGCAACATATCATTATTTCGGGAATATCATTTTTGGTAAATTTTGTGGTCATTAGAATGTCTGAGTCAACTTATCCATATGAAATGTTGTTAGGAAGAGCTTGGTTCAGAGTTGCTAAAGTCAAGCAAGATTGGGGTCTGAATGTGGTAATGATCAGTAAAGGGAAAAAGAAGGTGACAATCCCTATGCGAGGAAGAAGGAATATGTCGATGCAGGATAGACTACTTATGGCTCAGACTATTAATTTGGCGGATGAGTTAGAAGCTGATGAAGAGGAAAAATTTTTGCAAGCAAATCCAACTATAGTACCGGTATTGGAGGTTGATGTCGTAGGGGTATTGAGTAAGGATAATCCTAGTGTGCAAAACGTGGATGGGCCAGTTCTGGGGGAATAGGTGGAAGGAGTATAAATACAAAGGATGTTTGAGGAAAGTATGGCAGCTCCAGTGCAGAAGAAGTTTGAACAACAGGAAAAAGAAGCAATAAGTCTGGCTGAACTTTTAATGATATAGTCAAATGTTGGAGTATTGAAGCAACATGTGCAGAGCTATGCTCAAGATATATGGAAGGTGGTTCAAGCTCGTTTGCAAGTTCTGTGTACAAATCAGATTGAGCAGGTACATAATGGTTTTGTTTCAAAGCATGAGAAGGATTTACTGAATATGGTTGAAGAATATCAGAAGCAAATTGAGGAGCATGAGCAAACAATTAGAGAATTGCAGGAGCAATTGTTGCAAAGAGATTTGAAACAGAAGATGGATGCAATTGTTGAGCAGCAACAATTATTTGGTCCAATTTTTTTGAAATTGCAGGAGGAACAGAAGGATATTGAGGAGGGTCTGAAAGTGATGCAGAGGAAGCAGCCAGTTCTAAACAGTCGAAGGAAATAATAGTGTACGATCAAGGGATTGTTAGTTTGAGTCTGATTTTTTGACAAAATCCCCCACCGGGCTATGCCAGGTGTTGAGGTCAGAAGAATCTAGAGGATAAATGGTTAATTTGAATTCTGAAAGTTTGTTAATTTAGATAATTACTCAATCGGATGTGTATTTGCTGGAACGGATTTTGAACAGACAGTTATATTTTGGTTCCGTGCGGATGTCAAGGAGAGAGAGAGTCGTTACATCTTCGAAGGGAGATGCAAGAAACAATAGTTAGAAAAAACAGGAAGCCGCGACTCCAAGAGAGAGAGCGCAAGATAACTAGAAGTGACACGAAGTGTGTTTTGAGAGAGGAGTTATGCAGACATATATCTTTAATCGAGTGATGTATTATCCTTAATTTAAAGTTTTTGAGGTGTTTTATCTATCTTTTGTGTTGAGTTTGATGTAGACGAATGTTGATGAAGTAAGTTATGCAAATTTATTCAGTGCAAGCATGAGTTTCTCATCGGTTAGGTGTTATGTTTTTGCCAAAGAGAGATTTCTATTGCAGTACAATAGTACTGAATCTAAATTCTGTTGAGAGAGAGTATCCTCTGTGTGAAGTGGATCAGTGCAAACTAATTAATAAAAACATACAATGTGATGTGTTGTTTGCAAACCCCAACACCTTGGCCACTACTTATCAAGGTTGGGGCACCCAAGGAGTTCACTAGGTTCAACATTTTGCTTCTACCAAGTGTCCATGCTCAACAATTCATAGAGACTGACTTGATAATAAGTGTTTCTCAAAATGTCACTGACTAAGAGGGGAGTTTTAGGTATCTTGATTATTAGTTTACTAGCACTCGCTTCAAACTCTTGTTGAGTCATACAGAATGCATCATCTATATTCATGACTCACACCTCGTCTTTGCTCTTGTCCTTGCACAAGTTAGTAGCTTGTTCATATGCCCTAGAGCAGGTCGATGACATGTTCCTTCCTTAGGTGCTTCCTCCTATAGGCTAGATACCACCACTCTTCTTCCCTGTTCCTCTTGTAGGTTGATTTTTTCCACATTTCTTCCTTCTTCCAGTGATTATGCGTATCGACTCAGTCCAAAATATGCAGAGGTAGTAAAACTTGAAATCACAAAACTAGAGGACGCAGGTATTATTGTTCTAGTAGAACATTCAAGGTGGCTTTCATCTATGGTTATTGTACCCAAGAAAAATAGCAAAAAAATAAGAGTATGCATTGATTTTCATGCTTTAAATAAGGTAACTGTTCAAGATGGCTTCCCTCAACCTTTCACAAAACAAGTATTAGAAGAAGTAGCCAGTCACACTTTGTACAGTTTTCTTGATGATTTGAGTGGCTACAACCAGATATTAATTCATCCGAATGATAGAGACAAAACTGCCTTTGTCACTCCATGGGGCACTTATGTGTACACACGCATGGCTTTTGGGCTAAGAAATGCACCTGCTTCATTTAATAGAACAATGTATCTGATAATGGAAAAATTGTTGACAACTTTTTTGCGCATTTTTATGGATGACTTTTCAATGTTCTCAGGCAAAGATAGAAGAACAGTAGTCCAAGATTTTCACAATCACTTGGAAAATCTGAAAGAAATCTTTGAGCAGTGTCTCAAAATAGGTTTGAAGTTGAATCCTGCTAAATATCATTTTTTGGTCATTAAAGGCACTCTCCTTGGTCACATAGTGTCTGCAAAAGGGATAACTATAGATCCATCAAAGGTCACTGCTATCCTTTCCATGTCCATTCCACAGACTCCTAAGGAAGTACAAAGCTTTTTGGGCCATGCAAGCTACCATAGGAGATTTATATGAATGTATTCAGAAACACATAAGCCTCTGTCAAGGCTTACGAGTAAGAAGATTCCTTTCTCATGGAGTCTTGAGGCTGAAAAGGCATTTTTTGAACTAAAATTGAGGCTATGTACTACTTCACTCTTAACTGTTCCTAACTCGTCATTAGAGTTTCGTGTGCATACAGATGCTAGTCTTCATGCAGTAGGAGCAGTTTTGGCTCAACCCTCCATGCCCAAGGTGCCCAAGGTGGATCAAACTATAGCTTATGCTAGCAGACTACTTACCAAACAGAAATAAATTACAGTACTACGGAAAGGGAAGGTTTTTATTTTGTTTTCACACTCCAAAAGTTTAGGCATTACCTTCTAGGTGTGCATTTCATTGTCATATCTGATCATCAGCCCCTCAAGTACTTAATTAATAGGCCTAGAGTAGCTAGAAGGATTTGGTGTTGGCTACTACTATTTCAAGAGTATGATTTTGAGATTCATATTAGGCCAAAAAAAGAACACTACATGGCGAATCAGGTGTCAAGGATGGCTATGATTGAAAAGGTGACAGGTATTAATGATGAACTTGTAGATAGTAGTCTCTTCGTGGTAGAGACTCAAACTGAGTGGTATGGTGAATTTCTATATTTTCTCACTTCTGGAAAATTCTCTGAGAACATAAAACCATTAGAAAAGAGGAGTTTACTCTTTAAAGCCTAAGCATATTCGCTTATAAATGGCCATTTGTATAAATATTCTCATGATGGTATCTTGAGAAAATGTGTTTATCCAAAGGAGGTGAATTTTTTGCTTGAAGCAGCACATAGTGAAGGGCATCTCAAGGGAGAGGAGTTGGCTCACAAAATTATCCACAGGGGATTATGGTGACCTCATGTTTACAAAGATGTTATCAAGTTTGCCAAAGGATGTGATATCTGCAAGAGATATGCTCCCAAGCCGTGGACTGAATTTTCAACCATTAGTAATCTCCATTGGATGGCTACCTTTCGAACGATGGGTGTCTTGATTTCATTGGAACAATCAGTCCAACTGGTCAACCTGGTGATAAGAAGTGTATCTTGGTGGCCACATATTATTCTACTAAGTGGGTAGAAGTTAAGGCTACTACTGATTGTACTTCCACTACAGTAGCCAAGTTTATATATAAAAGAATATTCTCAAGATTTGGCTGCCCGCTTGAACTCACTAGTGATAGAGGCATGCACTTTGTAAATCAATTGTTACAAATAACCTTTGACAAGTACAAGATCTTCCATAAGAAATTCTATGCCTATTACTCGAGAGCATATGGGCATGCAGAAAGTTCTAACAAAATTTTCATTGGATTACTACGCAAATTAGCCTTTGAGCATCACAACTCATGGCCACAAGCCCTCATTGGTGCAATATGTGCTTTAGGAACAACCAGAAGGGGCACCATGGGAGAGAGCCCATTTCTTCTAGTCTATGGGAAAGGGGCGTTAGCCCCTTTCGAATTCATCATCAGAAAAGAAATTGAAGCAAAAAGAATTGATGTTGATGTTGATATATTTAGGTAGTGATGTGTGTGAACACACTAGGACCACCGGGGCACTTTTTTCCCTCTTTAGGAGGTTTTTTCCCCCGGCTTGTATACATGCCTATTGCCCTAATGGGCTACTAATCTTTGTACATTCTCTAGTAATACATTCAGTATTGTGTGTTTGTGCTCTAAGCTTCTTCTTCTTCCTTGTGTTGTTCGCGTGCTCCTACAGACATCTAACTCCAACAATTGGTATCAGAGCAGATCGTCGCTTCATCTAGGGCGCCGTCGACACTCCCCTGTTTGCAATCTCAGAATCGCACGAATTTTGGTGAGCATACTCAGTGTGTTTTTGAGATCAAAATAGCTTCGCTATGTGGTGCCGAAATTGTGATCTAAGCTCGTTTCGGCCTCCGAACACACTATCACAGCGCTTGTGTAGGCTATTTCGTCTTTTTGTGCCAAAGGTATATACCAGTTTCTGTTCGCCAGTTTAAGCGTCTCGAAGTCTGCTACAGGTCTAGCAGAACTTGTCTGGGCAGTTTTGTTCAACTTTTTGAGATGCAGTCAATTTTGTGCATCAAGGCATTTTAGTCATCGGCCATGGCTGAAAGTAGTGATGTATTCTGTATGTTGGCTGTTGAGGATAAGTTGGATGGTACCAACTACCCATTATGGGCTTATATGATGCGACATGTTTTGGTTGCAAAAGGATTGTGGAACATTGTGCAGGGTGTTGAAAGACATCCTGTTACACCTGTAATGACAGGTACTGCAAATACAGGTGCTAGAGCTGATGAAGATGGTGTCGAAGATTATATTCCACAGATTCATGTTTGTGTTGTTGTTTCTATTGCACCTACTGTAGAGCAAATTTGTTGGGATGGCAGAGATGCCCAGGCACATGCATTGATAGCTTTGTCTGTCAAACGTGCCATTATTCCTCATATTCGCTCTTGTTGAACAGCTAGGGATGCTTGGGATACACTTACCACATTGTACCAAGCTAGGAATGAGGCTCGTGTTGCTTACCTCCGAAAATAGTTGGAGAGTGAGCACATGAATGAAGGTGATTCTATGGACAGTTTCCTAATGAAGATCAAAGATTTGAAGGAACAGTTGATTTCTGTTGATGAGGTTATACTAGATAGCTCACTTGTGCAGACCGTTCTGAATGGTCTTCCTGATTCATATCAGAGTTTTGCTTCTACTCTTCAGTTGATGATGAAAGGCAATCTAAATGCCTTATCATTTGAGGAGTTAGTCTCTGTTCTGTTCCAGGAAGATCAGTCCAGGAAGATCAGTCCAGGCAGAACAGGTCCATTATGTGTGTTGCAGATCAAGCTTTCTTGGCTAGTCAGAAGGGCAAAGGAAAATGGAGCTCTTCTACTAGTAAGCAGAAATCTGCAAATGCTGCACATTCGAAGAACCAGGATAAAGATGAGAAGAAATCAGAAAAGCATAAATTGTTTTGCAAGTACTGTAAAGGGAATGATCATATCATAAAGAACTATCCAAAACTGTCTGCAAAAGAGGCAAAGAAAAAGGAGGCTGGAATGGTTGTTGCAAAAGCCTCTACACCAAAAACAGAGTCTGCTAATCTTGTGCAGGAAGAAGAATGGGCATTTACTATTGTTTGCAGTTTTGACCCATCTTCTCATGAGCAGTGCATGTCTGCAGTGGACTCAGATGTTTGGTACTTTGACAGTGGGGCGACCAAACATATTACCTCGTAGCGCAATTTCTTCTCTTCACTCGAGCCTACCCCTATAGGGAATACTGTCACATGCGCCAACAACTCCTCTTATCCTGTTATGGGAGTTGGTAAGATCATTTTTGACTACTACTGATGGTAGTTCTTTCACCTTGTCAGATGCCTTATTTGTGCCAGGGATCAAGGTGAATCTGTTATCAGTTTCTGCATTAGCCAAGATTGGCTTGGTTGTGAAATTCGTTGATGATAGGTGTACAGTTCATGATCTATCAAATTGCGATGTGATTATTGCTTCTGGCATTTTATGTCGTGGGCTGTATAAGCTCATAGACTATGAAAGATCTGTGAATGATTCGGCATGTGCAGTTCATGATTCTCAGGCTATGTCAGATGCAAAGCTTTGGCATGCACGCTTTTGTCATCTGAATTTTGCTAGTTTGTTATGCCTGCAGAAATCTGATATGGTGTCTTCTTTGCCCAAGCTTGAGGCACCTAGAAAACATGTATGTGAAGGCTGTATTTTGGGCAAAATGCAACGTTCCTCCTTTCCAAAAGATGGTTCAGTTTGGGCTACGTAGAAATTGCCGCTTGTACATAGTGATGTGTGTGGTCCTATGCAGACACCCTCTTTTGGGAATTACCTTTACTTCGTGACTTTCATTGATGATTTTTCCAGGCATGCATGGGTATATCCACTCAAAGCAAAGTCCGAAGTGTTCATGTGCTTTAAACAGTTTTTGGTTTTGGCTAAAAATTTGTCAGCATGTAAAATGGGCACCCTTCGTTCTGATCGAGGGGGGGATATATGTCTTCTGATTTTAAAATGCGTCTAGTCTCTGTGATGAGAATGAGCCTGTTTCTTTTGATGAAGCACGGAATTTAGAAAATTGGATGGCTGCCATGCAATCTGAATATGATGCTATAATGAAGAATGGTACATGGTCTTTATGTGACTTGCCTCCTGCCAAGAAGGCCATTGGCACTAAGTGGGTATACAAGCTGAAGCATAAACCTGATGGTACAGTTGACAGGTATAAGGCTAGGCTTGTTGCAAAGGGTTATGCGCAGGAAAGAGGCATTGGTTCTGATGAGACCTTTGCACCTACATGCCGTATGACTACTGTTCGGAGCATTTGTGCACTTGCAGCCCATCATGGTTGGAATGTACATCAGTTGGACATTAAAACAACATTTCTGAATGGTGACTTGCATGAAGAAGCGTATGTTTTTCAGCCCCGTGGCTTTGTGCAGAAAGGGCATGAAAACCAGATGTGCAGGTTAAAGAAGGCATTATATGGTTTAAAGCAAGCACCACGTGCTTGGTATGAGAAGATACATGCCTATCTGGTTGCACATGGTTTTGTGAACAGTCCAACTTAAAGCACCTTATATGTTAAGCGTGCTAATGATGTGCTTCTGATCATTGTTGTCTATGTTGATGACATGTTGCTCACTGGTCCTATTGAGAAGCATATTGCTGATTTCAAGGCTGATTTGCATGTGTCATTTGAGATGTCTGATTTGGGGCATTTGCATCACTATTTGGGCATTCAGTTTATGCAAGTTGATGGTGGAATGGCTTTGTGTCAAACGAAATATATTGACACATTATTGCAGCGTTTTGGCCTTGAAGACTGTAAGCCTATTGCCACTTCTATGGAGACAGGTTTACGATTGAGTCTTCATGATGCTGGAGATGCATTTGATGCTGTTCTCTATCAGCAGGCTGTTAGATGCTTGATTTACTTATGCATTACTTGGCCAGATATTCAGTTTGTTGTCTCATAGATGAGAAGGTTTATGCATTGCCCAGGAGTCACGCATTGGAAGGCGATTAAGCGCATCTTTCGATACTTGAGTGGTACTCGCCTACTTGGGTTGTTTTATCCCAAGGGGGGATCACTACCGCTAGATTTGCATGCTTTTTCTGACTCAGATTGGGCTGGTTGCTATGACACTCGTGTGTCCACCAGTGGTTTTTGCTTCATGCTTGGTAGCTCATGTATATCTTGGTTGAGCAAGAAGCAGCCTACTATGGCCACTTCTAGTTGTGAGGCTCAGTATAGGGCATCTTTCACAGACTGTTGAGTGTGTGTGGCTCAGACACCTTATGGCTGATTTGGGTGTTGGCCAGTCTTCTGCCACCACCATCTTCACTGATAGTCATAGTGCATTGGCAGTTACGAGGAACCCTGTGTTCCATGCTCGCACTAAGCACATTGAGGTGCATTATCACTATGTCAGGGAGAGGTTCTCTACTGGGGAGATCAGCTTGGCATATGTGCCCATGCAGGAGAACATTGCAGACCTTTTCACGAAGGCTCTGCCTAGGAAGAAGTTTGAAGCTTTCCGTAAAGCTTTGGGCTTACTTGCTTTTGTGGAGTGATTTCCACATAGCTTGGCACTTCCTTATACATGAGTGCCAGCTCCTTGTTCACCGCATCACTCCTAGGGGGGATTTGTTGATATATTTAGGTAGTGATGTGTGTGAACACACTAGGACCATCGGGGCACTTTTTTCCCTCTTTTAGGAGGTTTTTTTCCCCCGGCTTGTATATACGCCTATTGCCCTAATGGGCTACTAATCTTTGTACATTCTCTAGTAATACATTCAGTATTGTGTGTTTGTGCTCTAAGCTTCTTCTTCTTCCTTGTGCTGTTTGCATGCTCCTGCAGACGTCTAACTCCAACAGTTGACCCTCACATTAGAAGATTGGTAGCATTGGAGGAATATAGGGAAACAACTATGAAGAGGTTGCAGGAAAAGTAGGAAGAAAGGAAACACATTCATGACAGACACTTAAGGACCAATGAGGTGGAAGAGGGAGCTCTAGTGCTGGTATATCAAATTCCATCTATACCTACTAAATTGGCACCAAAATGGTCAGGACCCTACAAAGGGCTGAGGATATTTCAACAAGGAGCAAAACAAGTAGAGGACTTGGAGGGTGAGAAATTGCCTCTCTTCAACATTTCCAGGGTGAAGGCTTATCTAACTTAAAAAATTTTGAGAAAAATCAATCATTGTATATACCATAGTTCTCATTTCAGCTTGTTTTGCCCATAGATAGTTCTAATTTTGTTCTTATAAATTTTTAGTCAATATTGAAGAATTGCACCGAGACGATGCAACATCTTGATGTGTGTGACTGTAATCGAGCATGATTTCATCTTGATTGTATGCCAGCCAAAAAAAAACTTGTAGAATTCGTCCTAGCACCATTCTTTGATATTTAGTCTCAGTTTTCGTCCTTGAGAGTTCACCCTTGCTCGAGATTCGCCCTCATTTCATCTTTGTTGGTTGGGAAAATTCATCCTTCGAAATTCAACCTCCAAAATTCAACCCACAAAATTCAACCTCCAAAATTCATCCTTCAAAATTTGTCCTCGGCATCACTTTCAACCTCCAAAATTCAGCCTTCAAATTTCAACCTCCAAAATTCAACCCTCAAATTCAGCCTTCAAAATTCAACCTCCAAAATTCAACCCTCAAAATTCAACCTCCAAAATTCAACCTTCAAAACTCATCCTTCAAATTCAACCTCCAAAATTCAACCTCCAAACTTTCAACCTCCAAACTTTCAACCTCCAAAATACAACCCTCAAAATTCAGCCTTCAAAATTCAACCTCCAAAATTCAACCTCCAAAATTCAACCCTCAAAATTCAACCTCCAAAATTCAACCCTCAAAATTCAACCTCCAAAATTCATCCTTCAAAATTCTTCCACGGCATCACTTTCAACCTCCAAAATTCAATCCTCAAAATTCAACCTCCAAAATTCAACCCTCAAAATTCAACCTCCAAAATTCAACCTTCAAAATTCAACCTCCAAAATTCAAACCCCAGACATCTCAAATGAGGCATGAAAATCAACCTTAAAATCAGCAATATGCTTGTCATGAGGACCAGTGAGCAGCATGTCATCAACATACACAACAATGATCAAAAGCACATCATTAGCACGCTTAACATATAAGGTGCTCTCAATTGGACTGTTCTCAAAACCATGTGCAATCAGATAGGCATGTATCTTTTCATATCAAGCACATAGTGCTTGCTTTAAACCATATAATGCCTTCTTTAACCTGCACACCTGTTTTTCATACCCTTTTTCACAAAGCCACGGGGCTAAAAAACATACACTTCTTCATGCAAGTCACCATTCAGAAATGTTGTTTTAATGTCTAGCTGATGTACATTCCAACCATGATGACCTGCAAGTGCACAAATGCTATGAATAGTAGTCATTTGGCATGTAGGTGCAAAGGTCTCATCAAAATCAATGCCTCTTTCCTGTGCATAACCCTTTCCAACAAGCCTAGCGTTATACCTGTCAACTGTTCCATCATGCATACACTTTAGCGTGTATACCACTTAGTGCCATGGCCTTCTTGCCAAGAGGCAAGTCACATAAAGAGCACGTACTATTCTTCATTATAGCATCATATTCAGATTGCATGGCAACCATCCAATTTTTAGAATTTTGATGCTTCATCAAATGAAATAGGCTCATGCTCATCACAAATATTAGAGGCAACCATATCATAGCAATCTGATGCAAAAGAGGCACTATGAGAGCTTGAAGCAGTACAGTATGAGAGAGGTGCATCTAATTTGCTATCACGCAAAGTCTGTACCATCTATTTTGGCATAGTTTTTGCCTCCTCAAATTGAGCTCTCTCATCAATAAGTGCATCACGTAAATCTGCATGAGAAATGGAATGATGTCCATCATCACATTAAATCTACAAAGGCTAAGAAGTTGCCTCATTAGGAACAACACTAGACTTTCCACCTGTAAAAAGAGGCAGCAAAGTATCATACATGTCTTTGGAGCTAACAGATGTCTCCTTAGTACATGAAAGTAACAGTTGAAGAGCATCTTCCACAAAAACAACATCATGGCAAACCAAAATGTGTTTAGTCTGTGGATGATACACACGATAGCCTTTGCTTTCGGAAATGTACCCAACAAAAATACATTTTATTGTTTTATCATCCAATTTCTTGCGATGTTGTTCAAGCACCAGACAACCAAAAACACGTAGGTGAGCAACATATGGCTTACGACCATGCCAAGCCTCATATGGAGTGATAGATTACAATGCTTTAGTGGGACATGTGTTAAGTACATATGCTACACATATGACAGCCTCAAGCCAAAAACTATGTGGTAAAGCCCGACTCTTGACCATACACCTCGCCATCTCCATGAGTGACTTGTTCTCCCATTCCACAACTCCATTCCATTGAGGTGTATACGGCACTATACACTAATGTGTTATCCCACGTTTAGCTAGAAATGCATGAAGGTCAAAAGACATATATTCCCCTCTCAATCAGAACAGAGGGTGCCCATTTTACATGCTCACAGATTTTCAACCAAAACCAAAAATTGTTTGAAGCACATAAACACTTCAGACTTTGCCTTCAATGGATATACCCATGCATGCCTGGAAAAATCATCGGTGAAAGTCACGAAGTAAAGATAGTTTCCAAAAGAGGGTGTTTGCATAGGACCATAGACATTACAATGAATAAGCTGCAATTTTTTAGTAGCTCAAACTGAACCATCTTTTGAAAAGGAGGAACGCTACATTTTGCCCAAAATACAGCCTTCACAGACATGTTTACCGGGTGCCTCAAGTTTGGGCAAAGAGGATACCATTTGAGATTTCTATAGGCATAGCAAACTAGAAAAACTTAGATGACCAAGCATGCATGCCAAAGCTTTGCATCTGACATAGCCTGAGAATCATGTATTGCACATGCTAAATCATTCATAGATTTTTCATAGTTTATGAGCTTATACAACCCATGACATAAAATGCCAAAAGCAATAATCACATCGCCATTTGACAGATCATGAACTATAGACCTATCATCATCAAATTTCACAACCAAGCCATCCTTGGCTAAAGCCGAAACTCATAACAGATTCTTCTTTGTCCCTAGCACAAATAAAGCATCTGACAAAGTGAAAGAACGGTACCATCAGTATTAGTCAGAATGATATTACCAACTCCCATGACAAGATAAGTGGAGTTATTGGTGCATGTGACAGTATTCCCTGTAGGAGAAGGCTCGAGTGAAGTGAAGAAACTGCGCTATGAGGTAATATGTTTGGTTGCCCCACTATAAAAATACTAAACATCTGAGTCTACTACAGACACACTACTCATGAGAGGATGGGTCAAAACTGCAAACAGTAGTAAATGCCCATTCTTCATTGTGCACAAGATAAGCAGACTCTGTTTTCGGTGTAGAGGCCTCTGCAACAACAATTCCGGCCTCTTTCTTCTTTGCCACTTTAGTAGCCACTTTTGGACAACTCTTAATGACATGATCATTTGCTTTACAATATTTGCAAAATAATTTCTTCTTTTCTAATTTCTCCTCATCTTTTTCTTCCTTCTTTGAATGTGCAGCATTTGCAGATTTATATTTTCTAGTACATGAGCTCCATTTACCTTTTCCCTTTTGACTAGCTAGGAAAGCTTGATCTGCAACATGCATAATAGACCTATTCTGCCTAGACTGATCTTCTTACAGCAGAACAGAAAGTAACTCCTCAAATATTAAGGAATTTGGATAGCCTTTCATCATCAAATGAAGAGTAGAAGCAGAACTCTGATATGAGTTAGGAAGACCATTCAAAACAGTCTGCACAAGTCAACTATCAGGAAGGACTTCATCAACAAAAATGAACTATTCCTTCAAATCCTTCATCTTTGTTAGAAAATTGTCCATGGAATCACCTTCATTCATATGCTCACTCTCCAACTATTTTTGGAGGTATGCAACACGAGCCTCATTCCTAGCCTAGTACAATGTGGTAAGTGTATCCCAAGCATCCTTAGCTGTTTTGCAAGAGCGAATGTGAGGAATAATGGCACGTTTGACAAAAAATGCTATCAATGCATGTGCTTGAGCATCTCTTCCATCCCAACAAATTTGCTCTATAGTAGGTGCAACAGGAACAACAACATAAATAGGAATCTATAGAATATCACCATCTTCGATGCCATCAGCATCAACTTCAATACTTATATTTACACGTTCAATAGGACATTTTTCAACACCCTGCACAATATTCCATAGTCCTCTTGCAACCAATACATGACGCACCATATAAGCCAATAATGGGTAGTTCATACCATCCAACTTATCCTTAACAACCAACATACAGAATACATCACTACTTTCAACCATGGCCACTGACTAAAATACCCTAATGTAGAAAATTGATTGTATCTCAAAAAGTTGAAGAGAACTACTTTGTCGAGTTCTGCTAAACTTGTAGCAAACTTTGAGATGCTTATACTAACGAACCAAAACTTGTATATATCTTTGGCACAAAAAGACAAAATAGCATGCACAAGCACTATGATAGTGCGTTCGGAGGCTGAAATGAGCTAAGTATGCTCAACAAATTTTGTGTGATTCTGAGACTGCAACCGAAGGGGTGTCAACGATGCCCTAGATGAAGCGATGACTTGCTCTGATACCAATTGTTGGAGTTTGACATCTACGGAAGTGCGCAAACAGCAGAAGGAAGAAGGAGAAGCTTGGAGCACAATACACAATACTGAATGTATTACCACTAGAATGTACAAAGATAAGTAACCCGTTAGGGCTATAGGCATATATACAAGCCAAGGGAAAAAGACCTCTTAAAGAGGGAAAAAAGTATCCTGACAGTCCTAGTGTATTCACACACATCACGACCTAAATATATCAGCAACATCCTATGATTCAATAGTTCCTAAGGAGGTTCTCTTTCTAGAAATCTTATCAAAATGGACCATGGAGCAAATCCCTAAGGTAAGTACTCATCCGGCCTCTTTTACTGAAGAAGAATCATTGTTGCAAGATGCACATTTTGAAGAGAAGAAAAACTATCACATGATCAAACCACAAAACAACAGGATTATGAAATCAGGAAGACACATTCCAAGGGTAAGATATGTTCCTCATTATAGTGAAGCTATGAAGAAGAAAAAACTCAGAAAGAAGCACACTCTATTTATGAATTTATCTTGTAGAATTTGTTCTTGCTCCATTTTTTTCCTTGAGAATTTGCCTCATTTTTCATCCTTGAGAATTCACCCTTGCTAGAGATTCTCCCTCAGTTTTCATCAGGAAAATTCATCCACGAAACTCATCCTCATAAATCATTGGCAAAATTTGTCCTCCAAAATGGAGCAAAGTTAGTCCTTAGAATTCAACCTTCAAAATTAGTCCTTAGAATTCATCCTTCAAAATTCATCCTTAAAATTCATCCTTCAAAATTTGTCCTTCAAATTCAACCTCCAAAATTCATCCTTCAAAATTCAACCTTCAAAATTCATCCTTCAAAATTCAACCTTCAAAGTTCATCCTTCAAAATTCATCCTTCAAAATTCAACCTTCAAATTCATCCTTCAAAATTCAACCTTCAAAATTCATCCTTCAAGATTCAACCTTAAAAATTCATCCTTCAAAATTCAACCTTCAACATTCATCCTTCAAAATTAGTCTTTCAAAATTCTTCCTTAGCATCGCATCTTGATTCAGAATCAAGTTGGATATCACACTTGTGAAGATACTCAATGTTCTAAATGAAGTGTTGATTTATGATAAAGAAGAGCCTCACATTCAAGCCCATATTCCGAAGTCTTCATGTAGTTTTGAGTCAGTTGGATGTCAGTTGCAAAATTAGACCACATCTCCAAAATTAGCCAAATCTCCCTCTAATTTTGTCAGTTTGGAGCGACGTGCATGCAGTAAAGCATACATATAACTCAATTAAATTTATATAAAGAGAAAATATAGAAAAAAATTAAGGAAAAAAATCTGAATATATAAATAAATATATATATAAAATAGGATAATTATAAAGATAAAGAAATATAAAAAGAACTAGTGTTTTAAATAATTTAATTAGATATATATAATTAAAAATATAAAAATAGGATTAATGAAGAAAAAAATCTGAATATATAAATAAATATATATATATAATAGGATAATTATATAGATAAAATATAAAAAGAAATAGTGTTTTAAATA
This sequence comes from Ceratopteris richardii, assembly GCA_020310875.1. Lineage (NCBI taxonomy): Eukaryota > Viridiplantae > Streptophyta > Polypodiopsida > Polypodiales > Pteridaceae > Ceratopteris > Ceratopteris richardii. The sequence continues at coordinate 55,156,318 of CM035443.1, forward strand.
ATTCAATTAAATATATATAATTAAATATATATATATTTAAATATATAAAAATAGGATTAATTAAGAAAAAAATCTGAATATATAGATAAAATAGGATAATTATATAGATTAGGATTTTAAGATTAGGGTTTTAGGTTTTTTTAAGTGTTTAAATATTTAGGTTTTAGTATTTCAGGTTTAAGTCTTTAGGAGTATGATTTTTAGGTTTAATAAAAAAACAAATGATCTAAAATTTCCATATTGTAGCAGATGGCTTCTTTGGATCCGGAGGAGAGAATGGTATGTCCTTGCACTCAGTGCAAGTATCAAATTTATCGGAAACCACGAATTTGTACTGCACATGTTAGAGAGTATGGATCCTTTCATAGGAGTTGACTAGAAAACCTATGCTACCATTTGCATGGTCCCCCAGGTGAGCAGATGGACCCAAACGACATTGCACCGGTAACCTCTCGTGGACAAAAGAGAACAAAAAAGGACTTAGTACCAAATACTAATAATATTACATAGAATGAGCATATGGAAGAGATGCTCGAAGCATTTTATGAGATGGACGAAGATCATGATGGTGGAGAAGATGGCGAGAGTTTCATGGACACAACAGAATTTCCACGATCAGAAGTCGATGAAGAATATGAAAACATGTGAAGACTAGCTCTTTTACCACTTTACAATGGAGCAAAGATATCTGTACTACATGCATCACTCGCGATGCTCAATCTGCAATCCATTTATGGATGGTCATATAGTAGTGTCACTGAATTGTTCAGGTAAGTGGAGAACAAACTGGCTTTCATTGTTGTATCAAAATAACTTTATTTACTAATATTGTTTTAATTGCTTATTGCAGGCTTCTTAAAGATCAATTTTTGCCAGAGGGCAATGACATGCCTCCAACATGTGGAGATGAAAAAAAACTTTTACAGTCCATTGGAATGGATTATACTAAAATTCATGCTTGTCCGAATGATTGCATCCTCTTTTGGAATGAGTATGAGCATCTCCACGTATGTCCAAAGTGTGGAGCAAATAGATTTAGAGAAGACCTTGTAGGCGAAGCAATCCCCGCAAAGGTTCTTCGCCACTTTCCTATCATTCCATGAATTAAGAACATGTTTAGATGCAAATCCATAGCTAATTTAATGTCATGGCATACAAAGAGTAGGTCTACAGATGGTCTAATGCGAGTACCTACTAACTCTGATGCTTGGAAGCACATAGATAGTAAGTGGCCAGAGTTTGCTAGTGAGCCTCGGTCCATCAGATCTTCAAGAGGATGCTAGATTAGAGGATTTTTGAATAAAACACTTGTACATATTAATTTTTGTTTTTTTTGTTTATTCTCTATATTACCTTTATTATCACATGCTAATTATTTGAGTTCTTTTGTTACAGATCACGATGGGAGATAGTCCTCCAGTCACTCCACATTCCATGATAGAGGAGCATGTTTTAGAGTTCATCTCTCAGGTACCTCCCGCGTATATGGCTGCTGCATCACAATATTGGATCGCTCGTGGTAGCACTCCTCCCAGCCTCACTCCTGGTGGCCTCAATCCTGCCAGCCTCACTCCCGCCGGCCTCACTCCCACCGGTGTCACTCCTGCCGGAGTCACTCCTGCCGACGTCACTCCTGCCGGTGGTGCTACTCCCGCAGGAGGTATGTCTCCTAGCTTTGTGACTCCACCACGATCATCTTTTCAGCCATCTCCTACTGGTTCTAGTAGTAGACATGTGCGTTCGACGCCTCAACACGATACAGGTTCTAGCCCGTCTCGTAGGTCGAGGTCACGCTCTGGAGCAGGAGGTTCTAGGAGTGGATCTACAGGTAGGTCTGGAGGAGGCGACTGTTATGGAGGCAGTGCGACGGACGTTGTGTCGCCTGCTTCTACTCCTAGGACGAGTACCTCAGATGTAGGTATGCCACACAGTACACCACGTGGAACACCACGTACACCTTGGGGTGCTTATGACCATGATGACTCCAAAGTGTATAGTATCCGAGATGGAGCTCCGGTAATGGATGCGGCTGGAAAAGCAATGTGTGCACGTATACGACAACTTTGCTCCATACAGTTTGGACACTCTATCATGCTGAAATGGAGTAAGCAAGATAAAGATTGGAAGAATTATATCACACAAACGATTTATTAGGAGTTCCGACCAGTCGATGGACAGTCTCTTTTTAGTTCAGAGTGGATTCTGCACACCGCACGTGAGGTTATGTCCCATCAACGATCGGAGGCTCGTGATGCTTTTAGAGCAGGCTTACCAAAGCCTGTATGGTTAGATGTTGAGGAGTGGGATGTGATTTGCGACGAGCAGCAGCAAACTCCTTACCGATATCGCCAGCAGCGAGATGTCACAGTCACACGTTTAGATACGGTTGGACCCTCACATTTGGGCAACGGCAGATATGACACGATCCGTCATGAGTTTGTAAGTACCATTTTATTTATTGAATTTATTTCATACATGAGTTTCTCATGTATGTTCCTCTAATGTTTTGTATATTTGTTGCACGAGCTGGCAATGGGTTGTCCTCCAAGACGAACAGAGGAGGCTTACGGATATCGTCATGGATTGACTGCATTATTGGAGGACTTGGAGAGACGCGGTGCGGTTGTTTCATGGGAGCGTTTGTGATGAGGTGATTAATTTATAAACTTGGTTTTTACTTGTTGTTTGTAAATTTCATGTGAATTTATCTCATTCCATTAATGTTCTTTGTTGCAAGACTATTGATATGGAACGTTCTTTGCATGTATATGGCAGTGGCACACCAAAATTTTGTATTTGATTTTTATATGGCAATGCATTGCTTTGCCACATTTTGTAAAAGCGTCATATATGACAGTGGTTTGCCACACTCTTGTACATTCTTCATTTATGAAATATATAAATTTTTTTGTACATGGTTCATGGTTCATTCTGATTATCTCTTTTGTGTCCAATAATATTCTGTTTTATGAAATCATATTTCAGTTGACATTAGAGTACACATCACATGTACTCGGTTTTTTTTAGGCAGAGTGTATTGTCTTTTGTTAAGCAACATCATGGTAATGTTGCTGTAGCAAAAGACGACACACTCTACCCAAAAAAGTTTTTGCAGATATGGTCGTCAGTATATGCGACGGTACTTCTAGTAATATCATCGGAATAAGCGTCGGTACACCCAGCCAGCGATGGTATACGTGTCAGTACACCCAGCTAGCGACAGTATGAGCGTCGGTACACCCAGCAAAGGTGTTGGTATGGGCATCGATAATACCGACATTTATACTGACGCTCATACCGATGCCCAAACCGATGCCTATACCGACGCTTATACCGACGCCCATACCGGCGTCCATATCGGCGCTTTAATACCGACGTGTATACCGACATCTACACCGATGTCGGGGCAAAAATAGGCACGTTCATTTCCCTCGGTAAAAACCTCGGTATACGCTCGATCTATTGTCATGAGGGTAGTCATTGGTTGGAGGATCTGAATAAAAATCTTCCGGTCCTCTTTTGCTTCCATTATGTGGGGGCAGGGGTTTCCTTCTTTTATGTGGGAGTGATTAGGGAACTGCTCACTCATTGCTTGCCTACTATCTCGAGCTAAAGGGAGCATTTTCTAAGATTCAGGTCCACTGATTGATAATATAACCAATCTTGGCCGAGAATTAGTGGTTCTATCAGGTCATCATCATGACAAACTAGGAGCTTCATAATCAAGGTTACATCTTCTATGAGGATAGGAAGGTCCACCTCACCCATGCAAGGGATAGAATCAATCCTACAATACAACCTAGTAGAATTATTCAAGTGATACACAAAATGAGACGAATTCAATAAGTACATCAGAAAAAGAAGACCTCAAGGTATCTTATTTTGACCCTGGTCGTTATAATCATTTGTTCTAATGTCATAACTAGAAGAAGGCATTTCTACTCATACAATTCAAGACATATGATTGAAGTAATTCGAAGGCGTGCACCACACTGGACTCACCTTCTCGAGAGCTCCACGACGATATGCTCAAAGTAGAAATCCGAGCTCTGGTCGCCACACACAGTACTACGCACAGATGTTGTAGATTACGCAGAAAACGCAGTACACAGAGAGCACGAAGACAGACTTCTTAGGTTTTACAAATGCGGTCGCACTTACAGTCTGTGACTGACCAGGCCACTATATGTTTTATTAAAGAACATATACAAAGAAGTGTCCGGTGGCCATTTGGCCTTTCACATGGACACTAACGGTAACAATCTCCCACTAAAGGCCAATATGGCCAGAGTAACTATGGGAGAAAAAAAGAAAGAATGATAAAGAATACCTGAGTGTAAGTATACAAACTATACCTCCCACCTGATGGGCATGTTACACAGTATACAAGTGACTGTGTAAGATCAAGAATCAAGTAACCCCCATCAAGTGACAACAGTGTCGAAAGCTATCCTGTGGTAGAGCTTTAGTCAAAGCATCTGCAGCATTATCTCGAGTGTGAACCTTCTCAAGAATAATGCTCTCAGTGGCTAAGCAATCTCTAATGAAGTGATACCTCACCTCAATGTGCTTGGTCTTTGCATGATAGACCGGATTCTTAGCCAAAGCAATGGCACTCTGACTATCACTGAGCAAGTGAGGTACATGCTGAGGCAAACCCATATCACAAGCAAGACGAGAAAGCCACAATGCTTCCTTACATGCCTCACTTGCTGCAACATACTCTGCTTCTGTGGTGGAAACAGCTGTACATTCTTGAAGACGAGATCTCCAAGAGATAGCACCTCCAGCAAAATGAAAAATGTACCCTGATGTAGACTTACGATTGTCTACACAACCAGCATAGTCAGAATCTGTGTAACCAATAATGGATGCTTTCCCTCTACCTAAGCATAGACACTTGTCCTTAGTGCCACTCAGATATCTCAAAATCATTTTGACTGCTTCCCAATGTTTCTTGCCAGGATTAGACATATATCTGCTCACAACTCCCACTACAAATGCAATGTCTGGTCTCGTAGCTACCATAGCATACATGAGACTACCAACAGCAGACTGATAGGGAATTTTGGTCATGAATTCCTTTTCCTCATCTGATTTGGGGCAGTCATCCTTGCTCAATTTCACATATGTGGGTAAAGGTGTACTCAATGCCTTTCCACCCTGCATATTGAATCGATGAAGTACTTTGGATATGTACTCACTTTGAGACAAGTATATGCATCTTTTACTCCTATCACGAGTAATGTGCATGCCAAGAATATGTTTGGCATCCCCCAAATCCTTCATATCAAATGTCTGACTCAACTTCTTTTTGAGAATTGACAAATCATAAGAGGACTTCCCAGCAATCAACATATCATCGACGTAAAGTATCAAGCATATCAAGCTGCCATCAGAACATCTCTTTGTGTAGAGACAATGATCCTCATTGCTCCGAGAATAGCCTTGGGACTTCATAAAAGCATCAAACTTTTGGTACCATTGTCTAGGAGACTGCTTAAGTCCATACAAGCTCTTCTTGAGCTTACAAACTAGACTTTCCTTGCCAGGAACTACATAACCCTCTGGTTGTTCCATATAGATCTCATCTGTAAGATCTCCATGCAAGAAAGCTGTTTTCACATCCATTTGGACTAGCTCTAAGTCCTCCATTGCAACGAATCCAAGCAACATGCGCAAAGTAGTCATCTTGACCACTGGGGAGAAGATTTCCTCAAAATCAACACCATGTTGTTGCTTAAAACCCTTTGCAACAAGTCGTGCTTTATATTTTGGAGAAGCACTATCTGATGTGAATTTCAGCTTATATACCCATTTACATGGTAAAGCTTTCCTTCCCTTTGGCAAAGGTACTAAGTCCCAAGTACCATTCTTGTGAATAGAATCCAACTCACTCTTCATGGCACGCTCCCACTTGACATGATCCTCTGTCTGCATAGCCTCTTTGTAGCAAGAGGGCTCACCGGCATCTGTTAGCATAACAAAATCTAAACCTGGAACATATCTATCAGGTGGATATGAGACACGTGTAGAACGTCTCAATGGTTGCTGAACAGGAACATGTGCAGACTGATCTGAATGGACATTCTCTTGAACATCCCTATGTGCAGCATTTTTATGCATGCTAACCGGAGGACTAGTATCCTCAAACACCACTCTTCTCACTTCAACCTCCTTAATCGGCTGTTTATGCATCTTAGACTCATTAAAAATGACATCACTACTTCTGATCACTGACCGTGTTTCAGGATCCCATAAGCGATATCCAAATTGTCCTTCTCGACCATATCCAAGAAAAATGCATTTCTTTGACTTATGGTCCAACTTCTGTCTAAGATTCTTGGGTATATGAACATATGCTTCACACCCAAAAACTCGAAGATGATCATAATATGGTGGTTTCCCTGTCCATAACTCTTGTGCCACTTTCAGACCTTTGGCAGTACTAGGTGAAAGGTTAATCACATGAACTACAGTCAATACTGCTTCTGCCCAAAAACCTTGTGAGAGGTTTGCATGATGCAACATAGAGACTACTCTATCTTGAATAGTTCTATTCATCCTCTCAGCTACACCATTCTGTACTGGGGTATAAGGAGCTGTAAACTCTCTACGAATCCCTCTACACTGACAGAAAAGGCTGAATTCATGTGAGGTATACTCACCCCCATTATCTGAACGTAAAGCCTTAAGCTTAGTTCCTTTTTCAGTCTCAACTGAAGCAAGCCATTTTCTGAAAGTAGGGAATACATCATCCTTCGATTTGATAGGATATACCCAGACTTTTCTAGTAGCATCATCTATGAAAGTAACAAAGTAAAGAGAACCACCTAAGGACCTAGTGGGCATAGGACCACACACATCTGTATGAACAAGATCTAAAGGCTGAATTGAAGAGTCAATGTGCGTTTTATGCACATTTCTGGTTTGCTTTCCATATTGACAATGCTCACAAAATGAAAAATCAGAGAAAGATAACACAGGTAAGTAGCCAGAACGAGAAAGATTTTCCATTCCACTACGAGATATATGGCCCAAACGACCATGCCAAATACAAGCCATAGGCTGTTCAGTAACAGCTAACAAGTGTTCTTTCTGTGATACAAATAAAGGGTAAAGTGAGCCAACTTTCCTTCCTTTTGCAATAACCATATTGCCCTTTGATATACGAAAGGACTGAGCATAGAAGACCACCTTGTAACCAAGGTCATCAAGTTGACCAACTGACATCAAACTGTGTGATAACTGAGGTACATGGCGTACATTATGCATAGTAAATTTTGAACCGTCAATGAACTGCACAACCACATCTCCAATCCCCACAACATCACACTGGTAAGAGTCACCAAGTCTCACGGTACCAAGAGACTTTGCTGCATAATTAGAGAACCATTCTCTATGTGGTGTCACATGGAAAGAAGCACCAGAATCTAGCAGCCAGGTGTGGGAAAGAGAATCAGCCATAAGTGCCTCAGATGGCACAGTACTATCAAGTGTCAACACATCAGCATCATCAGAAATAGCATTAATTTCTTCAATCTTCACAGTCGAAGTAGATGGTGCAGGTAACTGTTTAACATGCCCATCAACATTCTGTCCTTTACCTTTAGCATTCTTTAATGCATAACAGTCTTTCTTCATGTGTCCTTTCTTATGACAATAATGGCATTCAATATCCCTCTTCCTTGATTTACTTCTGCTCTTATTCCGTTGACCATTCTTTTCCTTGTTCTTGCTCCTGCCACGTTGTTGATTCTTTCCTTGGTAAGAATCACGAACATTATATGCATCTCCACTCTGAGTGCCAACCATAGATTTTCTACGAATCTCCTCACTCAAGAGTGCTCCACATATGTCATCATAGACGAGTTTACCACCTGGTGCACTATTGCTAATAGCTGTGCAAAATGTATCCCATGATGATGGCAGGGTGCATAACAGCAATACTGCTTTCATTTCATTGTCCATATCCATTTTCTGAGCCTGTAACTGGGAGAATATGGCATCAAACTCATTTAGATGAGCAGCAACACTATCTGTGTCCTTCATACGAAGGTCGTATAATTTTCTCATCAGATATACTTTATTTGATGCCGTCTCTTTTTCATATGTATTGCATAACTTCTTCCAAAGCTCCTCTGCACTTTCACAGTCTAATACTGTAAAGTAAACATTATCTGCTAGGTGCAAGCGAATGGTAGACCTGGCCATTTCATCTAACTCATCCCAATCATCTTCATCCATGTCAGCAGGCTTCTTTGAAATCCCATTTACTGGCTTCCATTGCCTTCTTTGAATCAGCACATCTTTAATCTGATTCTTCCATAGAGCAAAGTTTGTGCCATCAAATTTTCGGATCTCAAAATGGTCTTTGCCCTGCAAGTTATAGCTCCTCCTCGGAACGCTAGCACTAGACCCTGATCCACCGGATGTGCCTGAGACCTCTGATGCCATGATCGTAGAGAACTGAATAGAATGATAATGGAGCTAGAAGAGTCCAAACACCAACAAATAAGTGTATCAAGGAGTAAATCGACCACTATATAGTTGACTAAACCAGAAATCTGGAAAAATTTTGCCAGAGTATCCTCTGCAAAATTAGCATATGACCAGTGTCAAAGTATCATAAAACTACAAGTACTAACATGTCTACCTGCATAGTGAATCACTGACTCCACTGCATATAATCAGTTACCCAATAGAAGCCAACTAGGCTTATCGAGCACCTATGAACAACTATCATACATATCCTATGGCGAGGCTGGGTAAGTCTTCCACCTGCATCACCGAAGAGACCCCGACATCTGGGTGTCTCCCAGTTAAGAAAACCTCACCACGACCCTCTTTATCAAACGTAAAAGGCTTTATGCAAAGAACGTAACCGCTATATCAATGCCCACATGGACGTACATAAGCGGTATCCACAGAAGCGTACATGGTGTGTATGTGCTCAATATATGCAGTAAAATGACACTGAAAGGCTGAATACACAGCCCAAAAAAAAAACTAGCCAATAACACCTGCAAGTGTCTGTCAACTCTGATGTTTTAGGCTTTAAAAACCTGCATAAATTTGCAGCGACTGCTCCCACCAAAACTGAAAGCCCCTCGAGAAACCTGTAGTTTTACGAGTGTGGCTGAAAATACAGCCCCAAAGGTTGATATTTATTGTCTGAGAAGTACAAGGAACACTCTTCTTGATGTTCTTGGACCTGTGTGAAGAGAACTACGTGCGAAAGTACTCCAAAATGGCTCCAAAAACACCCCAAAATTGCTTCAGAAATAGGCTTTAAAAGCAAAAATGAAGCTTTGAGGGACCAAAACTTGTTCAAGGTAATGCCAACCTTAGTCTTTCCCCTTCTTCAAACACCACAAGAGTGTAGCTTAGTGGCAAGAGATTGCCGCGGTTAAGCGAGCTCTGGGGGGAACAGTACTGGGATGGGTGACCTCCCGGGAAGTACCGGGAACCTCTATATTCCTTGATCGTTGAGGTCCTCCCTCGCGCGCAGCCAACGGCACCAACGGTGACTTCGGTGACTCGGATGACAAGGTATGCCAAGGTCTATGCCTTGGTCGCCGCCTTAGTCGCCGCCTTAGTCGAAAGCCTTGGAGAACAATGACACTAACGGTAACAATGATAACACAAGACACAATGTACATTCAATCGGAAAAGTGAAATGCAGGACTGAGCAGATTTTCTAACTAATGTCTTGTATGCTCCCACAATACCAAAGAATTTGATTAGTTTGGGAAAGATAGTTAAAAAGTTTTTCAAGTCAGATTTACAAATGAAGGAATATTTGTGGAAGATTCAGAGAATGGATATACTTAGATTGTCTATGGTATGAAGGAAGGTAGACTTTAAAAGTGCAAGGTTCACACATGGTGAATGAGTGATTATAAAATTAGACCTCTAGCATAAGAGGTTAGTACACTTCAATGAAAGAGGAATCAAAGCTATGGTGGCAAATCAATATGTTATAGGGCTGCCAAATTTGGAGAACCAACATATAATCTGCAAATAAGAAGCATGTCTAATGGGAAGAGCACACAGATTACCATTTCAGAAGAAAGGATTCAAGCATGATGGAATATTGGAGCTCGTCCATATAGATGTATTGGGAATAAAAAAATAAGGATCAATCAATCACTCTAGGTATTATGTGCTCTTTATTGATAATGCTACAAGATGGATTATTGTGTATGTTTTGAAGGAAATATTAGAAGTATTTGGAGGTTTCAAGCATTTTCATGCATATGCAAAAAGAGTAACGTGTCAAAAGCTCAAGAGACTAAGGTCTAATGGAGGGGGATGATACTTCTCCCAAGAATTTATTGATATATTTAGGTAGTGACATGTTTGAACACACTATGACTGTCGGGGCACTTTTTTCCCTCGTTAGGAGGTTTCTTTCCCCCGACTTGTATATACACATATTATCCTAATGGGCTACTTATCTTGTACATTACGTTGGTAATACATTCAGTGTTGTGTGTTGTGATCCAAGATTCTTCTTATTCCTTGTGATGTTCATGTGCTTCCGCACACCTCAAACTCTAACAATTGGTACCAGAGCAGGTCGCCGTTTCATGTAGGGCATCCTTGACACTCCTCCGATCACAATCTTAAAATTGCATGAAATGTGGTAAGCATACTCAGGGTGATTAGGAGTTCAAAACAACTTTGCCATGTGGTGTCGAAATCGTGATCTGAGATCATTTCGGCCTTCAAACACACTATTGCAGTGCTTGTTCAGGCAATTTCATGTTTTCGTGCCAAAGATATATACAAGTTTTGGTTCACCGATATAAGTGTCTCGAAGTCTCCTACAAGTTTAGCAGAACTTGATAGGGTGGATCTATTCAACTTTTTGAGATACAATCATTTTTCTGCATGATGGTATTTTATTCACTGGCCATGGCTGAAAGCAGTAATGTATTCTGTATGTTGGATGTTGAGGATAAGTTGGATGGTACCAATTACCCATTATGGGCTTATATGATGCATCATCTATTGATTGCAAAAGGACTACGGAATATTGTACAAGGTGTTGAAAAATGTCCTATTACACCTGCAAATATAGTTATTGAAGGTGATGCAGATGGCACTGAAGGTGACAATATTCTTCATGTTCTTGTTCATGCTATGGTTCCTGTTGCACCTACTATAGAGCAAATTTGTTGGGATGGTAGAGATGCTCAAGCACATCCATTGATAGCCTTGTCTGTCAAAGGTGCCATTATTTCTCACATTCACTCTTGCAAAATAGCAAAGGATGCTTGGGATACACTTACCACTTTATACCAGACAAAGAATGAGGTTCATGTTGCTTACCTTCAAAAACAGTTGGAGTGTGAACGCATGAATGAAGGAGATTCCATGGATAATTTTTTGACAAAGATCAAAGACATCAAGGATCAATTGATTTCTATTGATGAATTCTTGCAGACAGTTCACTTGTGTAGACTCTTCTGAACTGTCTTCTAGATTCATATCATATTTTTGCTTCTACTCTTCGGTTGATAATGAAATGCAATTCAAATGCCTTAACATTTGAGGAGTCAGTCTCTGTTCTGTTGTAGGAAGATAAGTCTAGGCAAAATAGGTCCATTGTGAATGTTGGAGATCAAGCTTTATTGGCTAGTCAAAAGGGCAAAGGTAAATGGAGCTCTTCTACTAGTAAGCATAAATATTCTTATTTTGCATAATCAAAGAAGGATGACAAAGAAGAGAAGAAAACAAAAAAGAAAAAATCATTTTGCAAGTACTGTAAAGGAAATGATCATGTCATAAAGAGTTGTCCAAAACTGGCTGCAAAAGACGCAAAGAAGAAAGAGATTGGAATGGTTGTTGCAGAGGCCTCTACACCCAAATAGTCTACTAATCTTATGTAGAATGAAGAATGGGAATTTACTACTATTTTTAGTTATGACCAATCTTCACATGAATAGTGTATGCCTATAGTAGACTTGGATGTTTGGCACTTTGATAGTGGGACAACCAAACGTATGTCTTGGCAATGTAGTTGCTTCACTTTACTTGGGCCTGCTCCTATAGGGAATACTGTCACACGCACCAATAACTCCTCTTATCCTGTTATGGGAGTTGGTAAGATCATTTTGACTACTGCTGATGGTAGTTCTTTTACATTGTTTGGTGCTTTGTTTATGCCATGGATCAAGAAAAATCTATTATCAGTTTCAACATTATCCAAGATTGGCTTGGTCGTGAAATTTGTTGATGATAGATGTAGAGTTCATGATCTATCAAATGCCAACATCATTATTGCCTCTAGCATTTTATGTTGTGCGCTATATAAGCTCATAGATTGTGCAAAATCTCTAAAGGATTTAGCATGTGCATTTCAAGATTCTCAGGCTATGTCAGATGCATAGCTTTGGCATGCATGCTATGAATTTTGCTAGTTTGCTACACATGTAGAAATCCGAAATGGTGTCATCTTTGCCCAAAGTTGAGGCACCTGGTAAACATGTATGTGAAGGCTATATTTTGGGCAAAATGCAGTGTACTGCTTTCCAAAAGATGGTTCACTTCGAGCTACTCAAAAATTTCAGCTTGCTCACAGTGATGTCTATGGTCCTATGTAGACACCTTCTTTAGGAAACTATCTTTATTTCATGACTTTCATTCATGCTTTTTCCAAGCCTGCAGGGGTATATCCATTGAAAACAAAGTCCGAAGTGTTTATGTGCTTCAAAAAATTTCTTATTTTGGCTAAAAATCTATCAACATGTAAAATGGACACCCTCCATTCTGATGGGGGGGGATATATGTCTTCTAATTTTAATGTATTTCTAGCTGAAGGTGGGAAAAACATCAATGTACAATGCCATATACACCTCACTAGAACGGATTTGCTGAAAGGAAGAACAACTCACTCATGGAGATGGCGATGTAGGCGTGAACGCGATGGCATATACACCTCACTAGAACGGATTTGCTGAAAGGAAGAACAACTCACTCATGGAGATGGCGATGTAGGTGGATCAAGCCAACCGCTGGAATCACGGCGCACACCGAGTGCTTGGAGCAAACTGAGGTGACGTAGAAACTCAAAGAAAACATGCACATTCAAAGCTGTTGATTACAAACTTAGTGCATATAAACACTGTAAAAGGTAATCCAATCAATTTTAGGATCATTTCATTCATTATTTCCATAGTGAAATTCAAGATAACATTTGCGTTAATTGATCTTTATGTTAGAAATCATTGGAACCTACAAATTAGTTTTTAATTAGCTTCTCTTTAATACTAAATCCTTCCTTGGTAATCATAAATCATGTGGCTTTGTTCGTTTAATTAAGCATGTGGCTTTGTTCATTTAATTAAGCAACATGCATGGCAAGAAATCGTGTAATTACTTCGAAAATCAAATAACTGATATAAGACAATCAAAATGTATAAAGTCAAGTCAACGATATAAAACAACCATTCGGTCAAAACATGAAGCTTTTTATTTATCCACTCATTAATAAAGCAGTAAAGGATTTCGAAAGAGCTTCAAAACGTGGGATAATTTTATAGGATTAGATTCTTTACAAGGATAAACTAACCTAACAGTATATTACTCTGCTCCTCTGCAACGAAGACATAGACGTTATCAGTAAAAATTCTCTACTAAAATTGTTTACTAAGAATCTCACTTACTAGATAGGCGGTATGTAGCTCAGTGATGAGTAGCACCTCCTTTAATGTCAATCCGGGAAGACGTGAGGATGGTATGATGACCTCGAGCAAGTGAAGGCACAAGTGCGGGAGTGCGAAGCACACTAACATGCACACACATACACACACACGTGCACACAAGGCAAGACAAAGAGTGAGAAGCAATGGAGTTCTTTTAGATTACTTCCAAAATGCTCATACAAGTTCAAATCAATTACAAGCTAACCTCAAAAATGAGCTTTCTAGCTCTATTTATAGTTTTTGACTAGGTTTTGGCCGTGTCGAGACCTAGTGTCCGGCCTAGTTAAAAATTAGGTTCTACGCTCCATTTGAAGGCTCAAATGGAGTCTAAAAATTATGAAAACTGGTAGGTAGCTACTTCTAATGCTCCTCAAGCTCAAGGACTCCTTGGCTTGCACAAAATGGAGCTACAAAATATGAAATGGTATTTACAATGGCTTTTAGTGATGAAAATCACTATTTTTGTAGGGATTTCCTCTAACGATTTGACATACACATCTTCGAGCTTCCTACTTGCTCCTTCTTCTTATGTGTCCACCTCTTTGATATGCTTTAGCTTCCTGAAACACTAATGGCCTACTTGCCCGGTCTTCTTTGACTACTCTGTCTGCTTGTACCTTCTCTTCACTCCGACTCCCGTCGTTGACTTCCTTGTCTTGTGAGTCCTTCAGTTCCTTGACTGCCAACACCCTCCCCTCTCTCGCGTCTGTCGTCCCTGACAGACCCTTGTTGGGTGGGTCGTTGGATGTAGTACTCCACAACGTCTTTTGCTAAGTGATGTTCCGCAATTCTCAATTCTTTGGCCAAGTCAGTGAGTAGGGCAACCCAATCTACAGGCCTGGGAACCTCTGGATGTGGTAAACGTAGCTTTTCTGAATGGAGAGCTTGTTCCACGGCAAATAACTGTAATAGATGAGATGGTCTGGGAATGAATATCTCTGAATGATATTCCTAGAACCCCGTGATAAACATTTCTTCAAATGTTTGTTTGAAGCAAGCAGGTAGATACTTTATACGGGCATGCCAGGCATAGACGACGTTAATGGAGGGCGTGGTGCTCATGTCATAGACAAGGTCCTGATTCCCTTCATTAAATCCAATAGCCGAAAGATGAGGTTCTTTGATGTTCTTAAATGTCCTGAATGTAATCAGCATGAGCTCAAAAATTTTTAGGCACATCTATGCCATGACATCTGGGACATTCTTGAACCGGACTGCCCAGTGTCGGATGGTTGAAATCATGTAGTTGACTGTGGGTTCGCCATAAGGAGGTGCTAGGTACACATAATTTAACCACTTTCACATCCTTTAACCGTCAAAACTGTTTTTGTGTACTCCGGCCAAGACCTTCTTCGAAAGACAGGGCAGTAGCAGGGATTATACTTGATATATAGAGGCATGTTATTCCACGTACGATTCATCTCACGGTAGGTTTCAAGCAGGCGGATCCTCCAAGTAGGTTGATGTATATTCCCTTGCTTGGCACTTGCAGGGATATCATCCGATGCAAACTGTGTCGCCAAGGTTGGTTCTTTTGTTGTGCGTTGCTTGATTTCAACATTGTAATCTGCCATTAATACACAGAATGGAACATACAGATCATCAGACGTGCCAATCCACCTATGATGGGAGAGGTTCCTAAAGTAATCCAATTTAATTACAACTTCTTCCAATCGAGAAATTTATGCTATCTGTACTGCAACTCTCTCATCATGGGTTGTGGCCACCTTCTCTAACCTCTGCATCCATTCAGGGGCCTCGATCTCAATGGTGTCCATTCCTTCTTCTGTTTGCTTACCCCCAGGTCTTGGCATGGGAACGTATGGGTCTTCAAAGATCTCATCCACTTGAATTGGCACTAAGTCTTCAGGTTCTAGTTCCACCAGGGGAGAGGGTTGATGCTCGTACTGTAGAACTCTATTTCATAGTTCTTCTAATTCTGCTCTGAGTTTTGCGACTTCTTCATATGTGTCGGCTTCAGTTGTGACTTTGCTTGGTGCCTCTTGATGGGTTGCCAGTTGCTTTAATAAGTCATCTCTTTCTCTTTCTAATGTTGCGTGGGCTTCCAGGAGGTCGGCATGGGTTTCCAAGACAATTTGCATATTTCCAGATGGGATAGCCTTGAATTTCTCTGGGTCGATTTCCTGTGGTGAACCCTCCATTGCTGCTTCCAAGTTTTCTTCGTTCTGTCTCTGTAGTCGTTTATTTTCCTCGAGTGTTGTAGACATGTGCTTCCGTAATAGGGTCAGGTTGCGTCGAAGCTTGAGGTTCTCTATTATCTTGGAGTGTAGCAGCTCATCAAGTTGTTGTTTTTCTTCCGCATCTGACTGGGGTGGATTGGCCACTTACTGCTCATGTTGTTCCTGTAAAGTGAAATACTGTTGTTGTAGTAGCCGCTTTTCCCTCTCTAAGTCAATGAATCATCCTTGTAATGTTTCATGGCTTCTGAACAAACTTGTATTGCTGAGCATCTAGGTGGTTATAATGTTGTTGAAGCTGAGACATACACTGGTACATGTTATTAAATACATTATTAATAGGGGTGGACGCGAGAAAGGTGTTGAATGTAGAAGGGAAGGGAAAGGGGAATGGGAGAATGTATGTTGTGCTCGAAAAGGGTGAAGTTGGTGGTGGGGGAATGGGAGATTGTGGACTTATGGGGGGAGAGAGAGGTGCGGAGGTGGGTGATATGTCCATGAGGTCAAAAGTGGATGCAGTCGTGGGGGTGATTGTGAACATGGGAATTGTGGGTGCGGTGATGGTGGTGAAAGTGTAAAGTGGTGTGTGTAGTTGTGAATATGAACCGCCAAGAAGTGTGATCGGGGGAAGGGGGTTTTCTGTGGCTGCAGTTAGAATTACAGTGTCAGTGGTAGTGTATACAAGTGAGGTGGTGATAGGGTGTCTGGGTTGTGTGGATTGACTGACAGTCTGTGCTTCGGTATGGGCAGTGGACTCTGTGGCGGTGACAGTAGTGGTTACACTAGTGGTGGGAGGTGAAGTTGGTGGAGTTGGAGGTAGGGGTGGTAAAGGGGGTGATGGGGGTGCACTGGTTGTATGGGCTTCCTCAGTTTCCTGAATGATATGAGCTCTGCCCGTGGTTGTGGATGTGGTGCCCTGTGGTTCTAATACTAAGATATTCATTTGTTTTCCTAATCGAGGGGGGCGTCTGCCATATCGTCGCTCCGATCTTCTCGAGTGTGCAAGAGCTGTATGCATCGTCTCAGGTACCCCCAACGCATCAGAAATCATATCCAGGGTTGCTCGGTATTGCTCGTCCACACCTTCCTCTTCAAGGATTTGGTTCATGAGGGCTTTTCCTGCTGCCAGGGACAGTTTGTGATGTTCTTGAACTCTGTTGATGGTATCATACAGCTTTTTCAATTCCTTCGTATAAGCCGGGGCACCCTCAAGTTCCTGTAGAACTTCTTGTTCATATTCTTGCTCTTCTTCCTCTGTTTGTCCTCCTCGTTCGTCCTCCTGCTCTTCTTCTTCTTCATCCTCCACTTCAACTACTCTTGGTTGCACTAGATGGGGTTGGTCTGCGACTATCTGCTGGCCGCTTGCCTGTTCTGCCTCGACTTTCGCGTTAACAGCCTCGATTATCCTGGCTACCTCCTCATCAGTTAGGTCTTCTAATGTGAATCCGTGAGGAAACTCTAGGTCGGTTGGTACAGGTGGAAACACCAGATTCGGTCCATCAGTGTTGTGTCTTGGTAATCTGATAGTGAAGGGTTGTACACGCCTCGGAAGTCGTGGAGTTGTCTCAGGTGTCAGTGTCGCACCGCGGGCTTGTGCACAGGGCATCTGAACTGCACCTCTCATTTTCTTTTATGGCGGCCCTGGAGTTGATAGTCTACGTTGAAATTCCTATACACTGGTCCAAACTAATGCCCTTTGAACTGGCACATCATAAGCCAAACATCTATACACAATCCTAGTGAGGGCACAGCATCCGTACAGTATCGAATTTTGCTTTTTATACCACCGTTGATGTGCCAAGTGGATTTGGTCGATAATCCAATGCGGCATGTTGATTGTCAAGTTAAAGGCATCTGCCAAATATAGACTGAACCATATCTTCTTGGGTGGCATGGTGAACCATTCTTCAGTTGGGAACGCGAAATGTTGCATGACCATTCGCAAGTGGATGGCGATTGTGGGTGTCATTGCTACCATGTCTTTGAGCTTAGTCAGGTTCCTGTTTTTCATGTTATTCGGGACCATCGTCTCTTTTTCGGTGGGGATATGCATGCCTTTCATGTCAAGAGCTTCCCTCACCAAGTTGTTCGTCAATTTGAAACCCTTTAATTCATTAACTCTGGTTAGTGATGGTAGAACGAAGGTACTATATCCCTTTTTCTCCTTACTAGAGGTCAGAGTGCTAATTAAGTAGGAACACGGTAGAAAATCTGGCTTGGGTTAACTGAGCCTTGAAATACTCGTAGAGTCCAGCCTTCTTCCAGATGGGTTTCAGATCTTCATCATTTTGAAGCCTCTCAAATTCCATGGTGAAAAAATGATATCTGCCCCATCGCCCATTGAACTTTATCTCGGCCTCCCACATGTAAGTGCCTTCACCCAGAGATCTGGCCACATCACTGAACCAATGTGAGTTTTTGCTGACCACCATTGTGCGCCCCTGTGGAGGATTCTGAATCGGTATGGCGTGTAATGCCCTCAAAGCCACTGGGCATTCCTTCAATTCCTCTTCAATGGGAAGACTTTCAATGTCCACGATTTGGGGGCTGGTGCCTGCCTGGGAGCTAGTTCCTGCCTCGGCCATGGTGAAGAGACTGGTCACCGGTGCTGTGAGAATAGAAAAATCAATGTTAACATTGCAAAAGGACACCAAGCATTCATGCGTCCCCATTACAACATTAACATGATTTTAGTGAGAGGTTAGTAGGTCAATAAGTGCTTGGGGATCGTGTGTGTAGTTAGTGAATGGATATTCCTAAGAGCTAAATGGGAAGATGCAATGTATGAGTGATGTAGTGAGTAAGTGGATATGAATTTACAAATGAGGGTCGGGGGGTTTAGTACACGTTTTGGGCTTCCAAACAAACTGATTTGCTGTTGGTCTTGATTTTGTGGAGACTTTGGAGGGCTTTTGAGGAGTATCTACTTGGAAATGAGGCTTTTTAAGGACGCATTTACAAGTGATTCTGATTGTGCTCAAGGACCATTGTGTGTCCGTGCGTGTTGTATAAGAAAGGGTATCAGATGTTCGAGTGAGTGAACCATGTTGTACAGGGTGTGGCCTCGGTGTAACTATTTGAGCCCGCAAGCAAGCCTTAGGCACCCAAATTTGTCGTGATTGTGGGATGGCCTTCATCGACTTCTTGGGTACCCAAATAGACTTTACTTTCACAGAAGAATTTCTAAAAGACTTCTTATTAGTGTCGTGTTGTTGATTATTAATAAGAAGTTTTGCCCGTGTGGTTGGCTTGATCGCAACAGGGTGTTCGCCTTTTTGCACCCACACTTGTTTCAATGGCTGAGACATTCTGCTTCGCACGTTCTTTTCACCTCCAGCATAGGTATTACTCTTCTCCATCTGTATTTGATCTGCCTTTGGTTGTTGCATCCCTCTGGTCTCTGGAAAAGAAGGGAGTTCCGTTGCGCCCCTGACTTCTTGATTGAAATCATCATTCCTCTGCATCACACAGTTTTGGACAAGAACAACATGGTCATCTTCATGTGTACCCCTGGAAGGACCAGGGGTGTGTGCCTTGTCTAATTTCTTGAGTGCTTCATTTTCTAACTCAATTGTAAGGCGATTCTGATTTACCCAGACCTGAAGGAGTCCACTTCGTAGGTTTATGGTGACTGCATGATCATAGATCCAGTCTTGACCCAAGACAAGAAGCTCCGTGAGGTCCTCATCTTGACACACTAGCACTTTAACTGTCATTACTTCGTCTTGAATGTAGAGGGGAAGTTCCACCTCGCCCATGCAAGGGGTTTCCACACCACCCAATCCTATGAGGTATGCTTCTATAGGATTGACAGTTAATTTCAACTTTTGGCAGTAAGAAAATTTAACAGCACTAGTGGCTGCACCTGAGTCAATCAAGGCTCTTACAGTCCTTGCACCCTTTCCTTGTCCTATCTCTAAGGTTACAGAAGGTCGTCTATCAATTATTCTATGAGAACTTATCCCTGAGACTTCACACATTGCCATATGATAACCTGGGTCCGCATAGTCATCTACCCTGGCCTGATCTCTACCCAGTCTTCGCAACCTCATCCTTCGGATGCGTTCCAATGCTTCCGCCTGTGCCTCTTCTCGAACTCATTTTTCCTCTTCCTTGCGTTTTTTGGCAGTGTTGAGTCGATTTAGCATCTCCTCTGTCAGGGGTTCTTGATATAACTTGACTCTGCATCCACTTATATAGATAGGGAGAACATCACCTTCCAGTGTAGCGACTTGAACTACTCCACTGGTTGAGATCCTATTTATGATCATAGGTCCATAGCCACGTTTCTCTAATTTTCTTGCATGTTGCTTCAGGGTGTAGACTAAAACTAAATCTCCTGCCTTCAAGCCTTTATCATTAACGTGGGCATCAAAGTATCCCTTCTGTCTTTTCTTAGCTGCATATATTCCCGCTGCCGCTCTTAGTCTCGTTTCACCTAGTCGTTCCAGATCAAGAATCCTCAAAGAGAGTTCATGACCCGTCCATTCATGCTCATGTGCTACTTTCAGTGTAGGTATCAAGAAGTCCAATGGTAGCACTGCATTTTGCCCGAATACCATCTGAAAGGGAGTGGCTTGGAGTACCGTTTTATAGGCAACTCTGTATGCCCAAACAGCATGGTGTAGCTATTTGTCCCAATCAGAGCGTTTATTATTCACTAATTTGGTCAGCACATTGCACAAAATCTTATTTGTGCTTTCAGCTTGCCCATTAGCTTGTGGGTGATAGGGAGCAGACTTCTTGTGCACTATCAAGAACTCTTGGAGAAGATTTTCAATAACTTCATTCAAGAAGTGTGTGCCTCTATCACTGACTAGCTCTATGGGTAGCCCGTATCTAGTGAACCCATTCTCAAATAAGAACTTAGCAGTCGTCTGAGCATCGTTCTTTGTCGTAGCTTTTACCTCTACCCACTTGGTTAAATAGTCCGTGGCCACAATGATATATTCAACATGTGAACCCTTAGCTGGGGGATTAATCGGACCTACAAAGTCTATTCCCCACTTAGAGAATGCACGTCCACCCATCATAGGTTTCAGTGGCATCTCATCTTTGCGTATAGGATACTGAGTTTGCTGACAAACATCACACCGTTTCACATAGGTATGTGCATCCATGTGAAGGGTCGGCCACCAGAGGCCCGCAAATAGTATGGCCTTGATCACCCGATCTGGTCCAAAATATCCTCCTGCTACACCTTGGTGAGCTGCTTCCAAGATCTTGAGATATTCGCTCTCATGGACACATAGTCTCAGGTAACCATCTTTACCACGCTTGTATAGACTATCACCAATGAGTGAGTAGTCTAGGGCTTCTTGTTCTAAACTTCTTTGTCTGGCTATTGTCATATCTTGAGGGAATGTTTTCGTCCTCAGGAAGGCTACTAGTGGTTCACTCCAATCTAGCACTATGGACACTTGATAGAGAGTGGCATGTTCCACAGGTGGTTTAGTGTAGCAGATAGGGCATTCCTTGCACAACTTGTGGACATCAGCCTCCATAGTCGACCAATGAACTCCGAGTCTCCTTAGAGTCTGTAGGGTTTGTTGCTTTGAGTAGTGTTGCTCTAATGCACCTACATGTGCCAATTGCAACCATTTAGCGTATTCATCCTCTTCCACACAACAAGCTAGGATTCCCTGATCTGTGTGCTTGTACATAATTCCTGCCATGATCTGGTATTTTTGGGCTTTTATTATTTCCCTATCTTGAGTGTTTATGGCTGGGTGATTGGGCCCGTATGTCAATACTGGCACTAATGGCTTAGCCCACTGAGGTACAACTTCCAAATTGAACAAGTAAGCATCAGGAAGGTCATCTGCTACTCCTTGTGGGGCTTCTCCGAATGTGAGCCTGGATAGATGGTCTGCTCTCAAGTGATTCTTGCCTTTCCTCACCACGACCTCAAAGTCATATTCCATTAGCAAGAGGAACCATCTTACTAATCTACCTGTATTGCATGGCTTGTTTACCAGGTACAACAGTGCTTGATGATCAGTAAAAAATTTAAACTTATTTGCAAGAAAATAGTGTCTAAACTTTTTAACTGCATATACCATGCCTAATACTTCTCTCTCAGTAGTGGTATAATTCCGTTCAGCTGCATTTAATTGTCTACTAGCATAGGCAATTGGAAGATCCATTTTACCTTCACCCGTAGGTTGTGCGAGTACACACCCAATAGCATAATTGGATGCATCTACATGAACATGAAAAGGCTTATTCCAATCTGGTGTGGTCAAGATTGGTGCTGAACATAATCGCCGTTTAAGCTCATTGAAGGAATTCTCACATTCATCAGTTCACTCAAAGTTGGTCAAAAGTCCATACAAAGGCTTTGCTATGATGGCATACATGTGTATAAACCGTCGGTAATAACCACAATGCCCCATGAAAGCTTATACTTCCTTGACATTCTTTGACCTAGGTAGCTTTGCGATGGCTCTCACTTTCTCTTCATTAGTGGATATGCCATTTTTTGACACTATGTGTCCTAGAATCTTGCCTTGCCTAACCATGAAAACACACTGTTCAGGGTTCAAGCAGACTTGATATTCTCTACATTTGTCAAAGATTTGCCTAAGTTCTGGTATATGTGTCTGTCTAATGTTGGAATGAGCACATAGATCATCAACATAGACCTCCAAATTCTTCCTCAAGAATTCTTTAAACACGTGGCACATCAGTCTCTGAAAGGTTGCAGGAGCATTGGTAAGCCCAAATGGCATTACTCTAAAGGCAAATATGCCCCACTTTGTGGCAAAAGCTGTCTTACGCTGATCTTCTAGCGCTATGGCTACTTGATTGTAGCCCGAAAATCCATCAAGGAAGCTGTACACTTCCTTTCCTGCTACTCTTTCTAGCACATGCTCAGTGATAGGAAGCGGATAGTTGTCCCGAATAGTGGTTGCATTAACCTTCTTCAAGTTAATGCACATACGTAGCTTTCCATTCTTCTTGGGCACCACTACAATGGGGGATACCCACTCAGTGTGCTCAATTTCATAAATAAATCCAGCTTCTACCAGTCTATCTATCTCCTCTTTGATCTTGGCAGCATAATTATCATTGTATGTGTATGGCTTTTGCTTAGAAGGTTTAGCATCTGAGGTCATGGGGATTGTGTGTGAGCATATGTTCGGGTCTACACCTTTCAAATCCTTGTAACTCCAAGCGAATACATCTCTGTATTCTCTAAGCAAGGCTATTAGCGCATGCTCTTCTTCCTCTGTTAGGTCATGTCCTATGTAAGTGCATCTCTCCTCTCCTTCTTCTAGGGCTACCACTATTTTTTTGGTGGTTTCTTTGTTATCATAGGCCTCTCCTGATTGTGCCTCTCGTTTAGGCATTCTGATCATGACAATCCTGTCATCTATCTCATACTTTTTAAAATTTTCTGGGACCTCAAACAAAGATTCTTCCTCTTCTGGTGTGACTTCTCTCTTCTTTCTTTTCTTTCCCTGATCCTTAGGGGTCACTTGTGTGGCTAATCTCACATCATATGTCTCTGGGGCTGAAATTCTACTTCATAGAAGTATTCTTCATCTGATGCAAAAGGTGGCTCCATAATGATTGAGTCTAGATCGGAGTCACTTGCATCCTCAAATGCATCAGGGCTAGGTTCGCACTCTTCTAAAACTGCATCTCCCATGATTGGCTCTATGGAGAAAACTGATATGTCATAACCATCCTCATCACAATGTGGTGTCCATTGTTCTTCATTGATGGCTACATCCATGGTTGCTAGGATCTCTGCCCAGCCGTGGGGTTCAAATTCTTCATCAGGAAATACTACAGGTGCATAGGCTGGGTCTTGAATGGATCTATGAGTTTCTTTTGCACCTATCTCTCTAGCCTTTTCTCTCTTCTCTTCTTCCACTGCCACTTTACACATCCATAGGTGAGTGTCTTCATGCATCCATGAGGATCCTGATCCCATGGAATGCACAGACTCCGTATCATCTTTGGCTCTATGGATGGGGTTCCATTGGATAGGAGGGACATCTCTATGAGAGTAATCTTTGAGATTAACCTTGGTCGTGACACCTAGGTGTTGCAAATACAAGGAACTGGTTCCCCAATCTTGTACCACTTGCAACTGGCGCATAAATGGTCTTCCCAAAATCATCTCATAGGCATGGTTCTTGCTAAAATCACAGATAGCAAACGTGTGCTCAAACTCTACACCACATGTAGTGAGAGTTATTCCTTCTAGTAAACCTAGGGGTCTCTCTATGTGACCATCAGCCATCTACAATTTCATCCTCGTAGGCCTGGGTGCTGGTTTGCCCCAACGTTTCCATAGGGAAGTGGTAGCAATTGCAACTCCTGCACCAGAGTCCAGAATTGCCTTGGTTGTGTACCCCTGATGGGTAATGGGAAGATAGGTGTTTCCTTCTTCACCTTCGCTCATGTCTCCTATCTTGTCCAAAGGTATCTCTGGCACTGTGCGATGAGATCCTACCTGGGAACGAGGTTTTGCTATCTCTGGTACTTGTTTGGCTACATGTTTCCATAGCTCTGGCCTTACTTTGAGTAGCTCCTCTAAAGTGAGGTTACACTGCACTTTAGTGTTTTTCACTACCTCCCTATTCCTAAGTATTATCGAGTCTTCGTATCTAACCATAACTATGGGTGCTCTCATACAAGTGGACTTAGCTTCCCATGGGCCTGTGAAGTGGGGTAATTCATGTAAAGAATTACACTCAAAGTCTAATCTCTCTTGAGACTGGGTGCTCTCCTGCTCTTCATAAATGGATGGGATGTCTTGTGGGAATTGGTCATGTGCATCATCCACAAGTTCAATGGGAGGAGGGACTTCACTTTCTTTAGCCCATTTGTCTTCTTGAATCTCTCGTAGAAATTCTGGTGTGAACCGATTCATAGAAGAAGATGTGTCTGGCTCCATAGAGTTAGGCACATAGGCTTCCTCGGCAGGTAGGCTTTCTCTTTCACTTGCCTTGCCCTTATTTTGAGAGATAGGCTCCTTTTCTGATTGTGCTATTAGCCTCTCCAACCTTTCTAGCAGTCCATCAAAATGCAACTGCATCTTAGCTGAACTAGAGATGTTAAAGAGGCCACTGGCTTCAAACATGGTTTGAGCCAATTCCACCATCTTAGCACAGATTTTGGTTCGTTCAAGCTCTAGTTCTGCTCTCGGGTAACAGTTTTCATGATCGGTTATGTTTGGCCCTTCCTGGATGCTGGCCTGATATGCTTTGAGCATCATATTTAGGTCCTCCGGAGTGGGATCTGCTAGGATTGATCCTAGTCTAGGGGGTGGTGGAATTGTGTGAGGTGGGTTGGAAGGTGTTGGATCCGATGGTGATGGGAATGGTGGGGGTGGGGTAGTGTGAGAGGGAGTTTGAGATGTGAGTTCAATTATCATGTCTTTTGTTTCCCTTAGGCTTTCCTCGAGTTCACTCATCTTCTTAGCCCATTGCCTCTTCATTCTTTCTCTACTATCTCTCCAGGCTCTAGTTCTCTTCTTAGTTATGCTCTCAGTTTAACTAGCCTTCGAGCTCTTCTCCTGGCCTACCCCTTGGTTTTGCTGCAATGCCTGAGCTCTAGTGACCACTTGTACTGGTGCAGTGGACGTCACACTTCCTGTAGAGTCCACTACTAACCCAATAACGTTGATAGGAGTAATTTTTGGCATATTATTGGGGTTCTTTGGGCAATCTCGTAAGAGATGCTCCTGTCCACAATCTTGGCAAAAGCCTTGAATTGTCACTGATTGGGGTTGTGTAGGTGGAGGTAAGGGGCAATCACGAATGAGGTGATCTCCCTGACATCTGTAGCATGGTCCTCTAGGGAATGGGGGTCTTACCTGCCTGGGTTGGGGTCTAGAGTTAGGGTTTGTGTACATTACATTTGTGTACTCTGGCTCCCAACTAGGTTCACTTGGTTCTTCACTGTAGTAGGACTCACCATGTTCAGGAGATTGCATGTAGTAAGCCTGGGGACTATCAATATGTGTAGAATCAAAGCTATGGTCACTGGGATCACTTTCTGAAAGCAATGGTGTTACTGGCACTATAGCTCTATTCAAATTCTCTTCTGCAGCTGCATACTTTACCGGATTTACATTAGCTGGGGCAGGGGGTTGCTGTGCTAACACAGGCTGAGGCCTTTGTTGGTTTTGGTATTGTGGTTGGTAGATTTGTTGAGGCCTAGCATACTACTGCGGTGGGTACTGGTTCTGATATCTTCCTTGTTGAGGGTATGGTTGTGGGTGCATCTGCCTAACTGCTTGCTTATTGTAGGGGCAATCTTGCGCCGTGTGATTTGTGTACCTCCATTCTATGGTGCAATACTGGCTACTAGGATTTACTTGGGGTTGAGCCATAATGGGACATACATTCACCATGTGGTCACCACCGCAAGTATAGCATCTCTTTACTGGGGCAAATCTTGGAATTTGTTTGCTAGAGACACCTAGTTTTTGAGCTACCTTTTCTGCGAGTTCCTCAATAGATCTAGATTGTGAGGAAGAGAGGCTAGAAGCGCTATCGGAATCTTTGTAGATTTTTGAAAGCTCTAGTTCCTCCCCTAGGTTATCCTCAATGTCAATGCACATGCGTACACTCTCTTCTATGGTCCTAGGGTCCTTCAAGTACACATAGGATCGCAACTTTGTACTTAGCAATCCATCCAAAAACAAGGCCACTTGTTTGGCTAGTGTGGGCAACTCAGGACGAGGGCATCTCTCAAGATATTGCCTAAACCTTCTTCCTGCAAGTCTCACGGTCTCCTGAGGGGTCTGCTTGAAGCTATGTATCAATGAGGAAGTATTATGCCTTATGCCACTTTTAGAGAATTCAGTGATGAAGGCCTCTAAGAGTTGGTCTATGCTCCTGAATTGTCTCTCATTCAATGGTTGAAACCACGTAAGGGTTGTGTTCCTAAGGGTTAGACCAAAGGCATTATACTGTGTGAATAGGTCCTCAACTTGCTCAGCTCTCAAGACTTGCCTAAACGCGGCCACATGATCATATGGGTCTCCTGTGCCATCGAAGTAGTTCTTCATGGACTTAACTAGCTGAGTCGGTCTCAATGTTCGGTGTGTTCCCTAGGCCTTGGCAGAGGGAAATCATCAGCATTCCTTTGGTTCCTTGGGGCTCTAAGTCCCTCAGGTTCCGCTCTATTTGTTTCCGTTCTCATTCTTTCTCTTCCCATTAGATTGGCAAAGCTTACCTCAGGTCTATCTCTATGTCTGTTTCTTTGAGCTCCATGAGCTTGGGATGTTCGAGCTTCTGGGTGACCAAAGGACACATTCGATCTTGGTTGGGGGAAAATAAATTCACCTTTCCGAGTGTAAGCATGCCTATCCTTTTCTGTAACCACAAAGATCCTCTCTGAAGCATGATCTAAGTAGGTCACTCTGCCTGGGCTATAAGGATCTTTGAACTCATATATCATGGTTGTTCCTACCTCATTTGGCTGATCAGATCTATACCTCCAAAAGGCTTCATCAGTCTTTCGGTTCAGGAGTAGATCTATGCTCTTATTGTCTTGGGAAATCCACTCTGGTGTGATGATCCTGGTGAGAACAGATTTGCCTCGGGGGGTTCTAGGTTCTACACCCATGTTTCCTTGCTCTAGGTCACCTAAGTCCATTTCTGGGATCACATTCCCAAATTCATTTGTCCTATCTACATGACTGCTGACTACATATGTTGGTAGTAGCCTTGGTACACCAGGACTTACAAGACGTGAAAGTCAAAGAAGGGAGTCAGAGCGAAGGGACAGCACAAGCAAACAGGGCAGTCAAAGAAGATCTGGCAAGTAGGCCAATATTTTTTCAAGACATTAATGCAACTCAAGAGATGGACATGCAGGGAGGAAGAGCAAGTAGGGAGCTCAAAGATATGTATGGCAGATCACTAGAAGAAATCCCTACAACAATAGTGATTTTTATCACTAACAATCATTTGTAAATATCATTTCACATTTTTGTAGCTCCATTTTGTGCAAGCCAAGGAGTCCTTGAGCTTGAGGAGCCTTAGAAGTAGTTGTGTACCAATTTTCGTATTTTTTAGATCTCGTTTGAGCCCCCAAATAAGCCCTGGAACCTAATTTTTAACTAGGCCGGACACTAGGTCTGGACAGGGCCAAAAGCTAGTCAAAAACTATAAAAAGAGCTAGAGAGCTCATTTTTGAGGTTAGATTGTAATTGAAACGAACTTGTAAGAGCATTTTGAAAGTAATCTAAAAGCTCCATTGATTCTCGCTCTTTGTCTTGCCGTGTGTGCGCGTGTGTGTGTATGTGTGTGCATGCTAGTGTGCTTCTCACTCACGCACTTGTGCCGCCACTTGCTCGAGGTCTTCATACCATCCTCACGTCTTCCCGGATTGACATTAAAGGAGGTGCTACTCATCATTGAGCTACACCAAATTTTGGCGCCGTTGCCGGGGATCGAGCTTGGAGGACGAGCGTGTGATGGTAAGACGTAGAGTTGACGCGTTGGAGTTGTAGGTATTTTCTTCACGCTCATCGATTTTCTTTTACTTTCTTCACTATCATCATCACCATCATCATCATCACCATCTCCCACGTCCATCTCCATCATCGCGAAAATTTCAGTTTTTTGACTATATCCCCATCTCCACCTCATTTCCCTCATTTCACTTGTGAGAGAGAGCGAGAGAGCGAATTTGCATGTGCTGTTTTTTGCATGTTTTGTGAGCATTCTGCAGGTACAGGCCGCATCATCGTCCCCAGCACCCTGCGCAGGTACGGAAATCTGAGTAACTGTCTGTGTGTCGCCGAGCTCTGTCAATCGCGACCGACTGAAAACTTGCTCTAATTGCTAAACAAAGTGCATATCCATGACCTACAGGCCTAGAGCTTCCCAAAAATGTGTTTAGTTTTTTGAAATTCCACAGATTTCTGTCAATCGCGATCGCTCTGTCAATCGCGATCGACAAACCACGACGGACAGATCTGTCAATCGCGATCGACACGTCAATCGCGACCGACAGCCCACGACGGCTCTGTCAATCGCGACCGACTGAGTCAATGACCGATTGACCACGACCGACTGACCATACGCGTGACACGTGTCAATCGCGATCGAGTCATCAATCGCGACCGACTCATCAATCGCGACCGACACAGTCAACGACTGTTTGACCACGACGGACAGACCACGACGGCTCTGTCAATCGCGACCGACACAGTCAACGACTGTTTGACCACGATCGACAGACCCTCGCGACCAACCTGTCAATCGCGATCGACTCATCAATCGCGACCGACAGAGTCAACGACGCTTTGACCACGACTGACTGACTTTTCGGCCACGTGTCAATCGCGACAGACCAGTCAATCGCGACTGACACGTCGATCGCGACTGACCTATCAATCGCGACCGACAGACTTTGCGAACGTGTTAGAAGGGCAAATTAGGTCAAATTTTCAAGGCAAAATCATTGGTCTAAATTTTGATTGAGTGTGGGACAAACACTAGGGTGTAGTATTGCATCGCGAGGCCGTGCCACAAGCTACTCGAGTCTTCCTGTTTGACTGTTAGCTTGTATTGAATTCTGATTTAACTCCCTAAACCCTGAACAGTCCTAACTTTTTCATACGAAATCCAATTTTTGAGCTCTTGGGCTTGTTGGAAAGCTCGTGGCATATACTACACGCCCTCAACTGTTTTTTATAAAGATAATGCGTTGATTTTCAGAGAGGGTATTTTGAAGTTGACCATACCCAGGGGGATCAAAGTCAGGGGTCTTTAGAATTATTTTCCTAAAAGTCGCAATGCAAATGTGTGTTTGTGTCACATGAATGAAAGTGGTTGATTTTGTCCTTTGAATCTAAGCATTGAGCTAACCGTGGATCTTTTATAGGTCCATTGAGAGCAACTGAGAGCGTACAAAGCAAGGTTTCTTTGCAAGCTTGAGAACCGGGTTCTTGAGCACCATAAAGCAAGGGATCAACAAGTAAGGTTGGATTATTCTCAACTCCCTCTGTTTTTTCCTAGCTCAAGCTAAGAACGAGTAGAGATAGGAGTAAGCCAGGGCGACGATAGGCAGTTATCAAGTTGAAGACTACCTAAAAACTCAAGCTCAAGTTAAAAACATAATCTCTGTACTGTCGATAACCTAAAGGAAAAGAACCTAACGTGGAACAATCAACCTAAAGTACGAAGAACATTCAAGTGCTCCTGGCGACGTGATATCAGACAAGACCATAAACACAATAATTAACTAAAAAGAATCAAGTGACTGGTACCAATTGATTGGCAACGAGGTTGTACTCTGGAAAAAATTGGGATAATCAGTTGGGCATATGAACCTTAGATCAGGACGACATCTAGCAAGAGAGAGACAAAGCCTTAGGTCTTCAGAGGCTAGTGTCAATCACACTGCAAGGTCTTGGGCCCAGCAGTTGAGCCACCGCTCAAACTACCCTAGCTCTGAGACCAGTGAGTCAGAAATGTCCCAAGGCATGGACAGACCTACGGGAAGTTCAGGAGTGCCTTATCTATACAGGGTAGAAGGCCCTTACAAAACGCAGCTCGAGTACCTTAGGACCAACCGATTAGGTGCTAGCATCTATGAGGACGGCTTAGGAAGATCTGTGGTCCAGATTAAAAACCCTGATCAATCCATTGGACTAGAGCACCCAGCTGTCAAGTTTGAAAATGGTGCATACTTGGACAAAGAAGGAACTATATATGTAGTCACTAGTCACCCTGATAGGACCGATGACTTTGGGAATGTAATCTCAGAAGCGGACTTAGGTGACCTGGAGCAAGGGAACATGGATGCGGAACCTAGAACCCCTCGAGGTAAATCAGTTCTCACTAGGATTATCACGCCTGAATGGGTCCCCCAAGACAATAAGAGCATAGAGTTGCTCCTCAATCGAGAAACTGATGAAGCCTTTTGGAGGTATAAGTCTAATCAGCCAACAGACATAGGAAATATCATGATCTATGAGTTTAAGGATCCGGATAGCCCAGGCAGAGTGACCTACTTAGATCATGCTTCAGAACGGATCTTCGTGGTGACAGAAAATGATAGGCATGCCTACACTTGGAAGGGTGAATTCATTTTCCCCCAACCAAGATCAAATGTATCCTATGGTCACCCTGGGGCTGGAACTTCCCAAGCTCATGGTACGCAAAGAGACAGAAGTAGAGATAGAACAGAAGTAAGTTTTGCCAACCCAGTGGGTAGAGAAAGAACGAGAACAGAGACGAATAGGGTAGAACCTGAGATGCATAGAGCCCACAGGAACCAAAGAAATGTAGATGGATACCCTCTGCCGAGACCTAGAGAGCACACAAGAACTTTGAGACCCACCCAGCTAGTTAAGTCCATGAAGAATTACTTTGACGGCACAGGAGATCCCTATGATCATGTGGCGGAGTTCAAGCAAGTCTTGAGAGCTGAACAAGTGGAAGATCTGTTCACGCAGTACAATGCCTTCGGTCTAACCCTCAGGAACACGGCACTTACATGGTTTCAGCCATTAGATGAGCGTCAGTTCAGGAGCATAGACCAACTCCTAGAGGCTTTCATTGTAGAGTTCTCTAAGAGTGGCATAAGACACAATACTTCCTCATTGATTCACAGCTTCAAGCAAACCCCTCAAGAGACTGTGAGACTTGCAGGAAGAAGATTTAGACAATATCTTGAAAGGTGCCCAATTTCGGAGCTACCCACATCTGCTAAACAGGTAGCCTTATTCCTCGATGGATTGCTGAGTACGAAATTGAGATCCTATGTGTATCTGAAGGACCCTAGGACTATAGAAGAGTGTGTACGCATGTGCATTGACATTGAAGATAACCTAGGGGAAGAGCTAGAGCTTTCCAAAATCTATAAAGACTCAGATAGCGCATCTAGCCACTCTTCCACGCAATCTACATCAATTGAGGAACTCGCTGAGAAGGTAGCTCAGAAATTAGGTGTAACTAGCAAACAGATCCCAAGGTTTGCCTCTGTGAAAAGGTGCTATACATGCGGTGGTGACCATATGGCGAATGTCTGCCCTATTATGGCTCAAGCCCAAGTAAACCCTAGTAGCCAGTACTGCACCATAGAACGGAGATACACCAATCACACCGCACAAGATTGCCCATACAACAAGCAGGCAGTTAGGCAACCCTACCCGCAGCCCTACCAACAAGGCAGATACCAAAACCAAAATCCACCACCACAATATGCTAGACCCCAACAAACCTACCAACCACAATATCAGGCCCAACAGAGACCCCAACCGGTGCTGGCTCAACAGCCTCCAAACCCCGCTAACGTGATTCCAGTAAAGTATACTGTTGCAGAAGAAAACCTGAATAGGGCCATTGTACCAGTAACCCCATTGATCTCAGAAAGTGACCCAAGTGACCATAGCTTTGATTCTACACATGTCGATAGTCCCCAGGCTTACTACATGCAGTCTCCAGAACATGGTGAGTCTTACTATAGTGAAGAACCAAGTGAACCTAGTTGGGAGTCAGATTACACGAACGTCATGTATGCAAACCCCAACCCCAGGCCTCAACCTAGGCAAGTAAGACCTCCATTCCCAAGAGGACCGTGCTACAGATGCCAAGGAGATCATCTCAT
Source organism: Ceratopteris richardii (assembly GCA_020310875.1). Classification (NCBI taxonomy): domain Eukaryota; kingdom Viridiplantae; phylum Streptophyta; class Polypodiopsida; order Polypodiales; family Pteridaceae; genus Ceratopteris; species Ceratopteris richardii. The sequence continues at coordinate 55,188,818 of CM035443.1, forward strand.
TCGTGATTGTCCCTTGCCTCCACCTACACAACCCCAGTCAGTGACTATCCAAGGTTTCTGCCAAGATTGTGGAAAAGAACATCTCTTACGAGATTGCCCTAAGAACCCCAATAATATGCCAAAAATCACTCCTATCAATGTGATCGGTTTGGTTGTAGATCCCTCAGGAAGCGTCACTTCCACTGCACCAGTGCAAGTAGTCACTAGAGCTCAGGCATTGCAGCAAAACCAAGAGACAAGCAAGGAAAAGGGCCCAGAGGCTAGTGAAACCGAGAGCGTAACAAAGAAAAGGACTAGAGCATGGAAAGATAGTCGAGAAAGAATGAAACGACAATGGGCCAAAAAGATGAGTGAGCTTGAGGAAAGCATAAGAGAAACCAAAGCGAGGATAACTGAACTCACAGCTCAAACTCCCTCTCACATCACCCCGCCTCCACCACTCCCATCTCCATCCGACTCACCACCTTCCCCACCGCCTCATCAAATCCCACCACCCCCTAGAGTAGGATCAGTCCTAGCAGATCCCACTCCTGAAGACCTAAACATGATGCTTAAAGCATATCAGGCCAGAATCCAAGAAGGGCCAAACGTCACGGATCATGACAAGTGCTATCCTAGAGCTGACCTAGAGATAGAAAGAACCAAACTGTGCGCGAAAATGGTCGCATTGGCTCAGACTATGTTTGAAGCCAGTCGCCTTTTCAATTACTCGGGCTCAGCCAAGACACAATTACACTTGGATGGATTCCTAGAAAAGTTAGAGAGGATAATTGCAAGATCTGACAAGGAAGAAAAAAATCAGGAGAAAGGAAAAGCAAGCAAAAACCTGAGCCATTCCCCATCGGAAGTTTATGCAGCCAATTCCACTAAACCAGACAACTTCCCCTCCTTAGAAAGAATAGAAAGGCTAATTGCACAATCAGAAAAGGAACCTGTCCCTCAAAGAAAAGAAAGGGCGAGAGAACAGATAAGCAAGCCTCCTCAAGAAGCTTATCTCCCCCCCCCAAAAGTCACAGGAGCCTCCCTCGAAAGCTTACGTACCTCCACAGGTAACCCACATTCCTTCCCAGAGAGTGTATGAGCCTGCTCGGAAGAGTAATAGAATAAGCAATCCTCCCCAAGAAGCTTGTGCTCCAGCCATTTATGAGAGCAAGGAGAGAGCCAACGGAAGAATAAGCCCTCCTTCCCAGGTTGCTTATGTGCCCAATTCTACGGAGCCGGACACTTCTTCTTCTATGAATCGGTTTGCACCAGACTTCCTGCGGGAGATTCAAGAAGACAAATGGGAAAACGAAAGCGAGGTCGCCCCTCCTTTTGAACTTGTGGACGATGCACACGACCAATTCCCACAAGACATCCCATCCATCTACGGGGAACATGAGAGTACTCAATCTCACGAGAGATTGGACTTTGAATCTAATTCCATACAAGAGTTACCCCACTTCACAGGCCCATGGGAAGCAAAATCCACGTGTATGAGAGCACCCACAGTCATGGTAAGGAACGACGACTCAGTCATACCAAGGAACACGGAGGTAGTAACGAACACCAAGGTGCAGCGCAATCTCACTTTGAAAGAACTGCCTGAGGATAGACCAAACGCGGGGAAATATGCAGCCAGTCGAGTAACTGAAGTTGCAAAACCTCATTCCCGGGTAGGATCCCATAGGACAGTGCCAGAAATTCCCTTGGATAAGATAGGAGATATGTGCGAAGGTGAAGAAGGGAACACCTATCTTCCCATTACCTACCAGGACTACACCACAAAGGCAATTTTGGACTCAGGTGCAGGAGTTGCAATTGCCACTACCTCCTTATGGAAGCGTTGGGGCAAGCCAGCACTCAGGCCAACGAGAATGAAATTGCAAATGGCAGATGGTCACATAGAGAGACCCCTAGGATTGCTAGAAGGAATAACTCTCACCACTTGTGGTGTCGAGTTTGAACATACCTTTGCCATATGTGACTTCAGCAAAAATCATGCCTATGAGATGATTTTGGGAAGACCATTCATGCGACAGTTGCAAGTGGTACAGGATTGGGGGACCAATTCTTTGTACCTGCAGCACTTAGGTGTTACAACCAAAGTCAATCTCAAGGATTATTCTCATAGAGATGTCCCTCCTATCCAATGGAATCCCATCCATAGAGCCAAAGATGATACAGAATCGGTGCATTCCATAGGGTCTGGATCCTCATGGATGCATGAAGATACTCACTTATGGATGTGCAAGGTAGCAGTAGAAGAAGAGAAGAGAGAAAAGGCCAGAGAAATAGGTGCAAACGAAACCCATAGACCCATTCAAGACCCAGCCTATGCACCTGTAGTTTTTCCAGACGAGGAATTTGAACCCCATGGCTGGGCAGAAATTTTAGCAACAATGGACGTAGCCATCAATGAAGAACAATGGACACCTCACTGTGATGAGGATGGCTATGATATTTCAGTCTTCTCCATAGAGCCAATCATGGGAGAGGCAGTTCTAGAAGAATGCGAACCTAGCCCTGATGCATTTGAGGATGCAAGTGACTCCGATCTAGAGTCAATCATTATGGACCCACCATTTGCATCAGATGAGGAATACTTCCATGAAGTAGAATTTCAACCCCAGAGGCATGGAGAAGTTACAAATGGTGTAAGATTAGCAACGCATATGACCCCTAAGGAAGAAGGAAAGAAACGAAAGAAGAGAGAAGCCTTACCAGAAGAGGAAGAATCTTTGTTTGAGGTCCCAGAAAATTTTAAGAAGTACGAGATAGATGACAGAAGAGTCATGATAAGAATGCCTAAACGAGAGGCACAATCAGGAGAGGCCTATGATAACAAAGAAACCACCAAGAAAATCGTAGTGGCCCTAGAAGAAGGAGAGGAGAGATGTACGTATATAGGCCATGACCTAACAGAAGAAGAGGAGTACGAATTGATAGCCTTGCTAAGAGAATACAGAGATGTATTCGCTTGGAGTTACAAGGATTTGAAAGGTGTTGACCCTGATATATGCTCACACACCATTCCCATGACCTCAGATGCTAAACCCTCTAAGCAAAAGCCTTATACATATAACGATAACTATGCTGCTAAGATCAAGGAAGAGATAGATAGATTGGTCGAAGCTGGATTTATCTATGAAATTGAGCACACTGAATGGGTATCCCCTATCGTAGTGGTGCCCAAGAAGAATGGCAAACTGCGTGTGTGCATTAACTTGAAAAAGGTTAACGCCGCCACGATTCGAGATAACTATCCGCTTCCCATCACAGAACATCTCTTATAAAGAGTGGCAGGCAAGGAAGTGTACAGCTTCCTTGATGGATTTTCGGGCTACAATCAAGTAGCCATAGCTCCAGAGGATCAGCATAAGACAGCCTTTGCCACAGAATGGGGCATCTTTGCTTTTAGAGTAATGCCATTTGGGCTTACCAATGCACCAGCTACCTTCCAAAGGCTGATGTGCCACGTGTTTAAGGAGTTTCTGAGGAAGAGTTTAGAAGTCTATGTTGATGATCTTTGTGCTCATTCCAATGTTAGACAAACCCATATTCCTGAACTCAGACAAATCTTTGACAAATGTAGAGAATATCAGGTCTGCCTGAACCCAGAAAAGTGTGTTTTTATGGTCAGGCAAGGAAAGATTCTAGGACACATAGTGTCAAAGAATGGCATATCTACCGACGAAGAGAAAGTGAGAGCCATAGCAGAGCTACCTAGGCCAAAGAATGTCAAGGAAGTACAAGCTTTCATGGGGCATTGTGGTTATTATCGACGATTTATACACATGTATGCTGTCATTGCAAGGCCCATGTACGGACTTCTGACTAACTTTGAGTGGACGGATGAATGTGAGAATTCCTTCCAGGAACTTAAACGAAGATTATGTTCAGCACCAATCTTGACCACACCAGATTGGAATAAGCCATTCCATGTTCATGTTGATGCATCCAATTATGCTATTGGATGTGTGCTTGCACAACCTACTGGTGAAGGTAATATGGATCTTCCAATTGCCTATGCCAGTAGACAATTGAATGCGGCTGAAAGGAATTACACCACTACAGAGCGAGAAGGATTAGGCATGGTATATGCAGTTAAGAAATTTAGACACTATTTGCTTGCAAATAAGTTTAAATTTTTTACTGATCATCAGGCATTGTTATATCTTGTAAACAAGCCATGCAATACAGGAAGATTAGTGAGATGGTTTCTCTTGCTAATGGAATATGACTTTGAGGTTGTGGTAAGAAAAGGTAGGACTCATTTGAGAGCTGATCATCTCTCTAGGCTCACATCGGGAGAAGCCCCACAAGGAGTATCAGATGACCTTCCTGATGCTTACTTGTTTAATCTGGAAGTTGTACCGCAGTGGGCTAAGCCATTGGTACCAGTATTGACATACGGGCCTAACCATCCTGTGGTAAACACACGGAACAGAGAGGTTGTAAAAGCCCAAAAATACCACATCATGGCAGGAAGCATGTACAAGCACACAGATCAAGGGATCTTGGCTTGTTGCGTAGAAGAGGATGAGTACGCTAAATGGTTGCAATTAGCACACGTAGGTGCACTAGAGCAACACCATTCAAAACAACGAACTTTACAGACTCTAAAGAGATTCGGAGTGCACTGGCCAACCATGGAAGCGGATGTCCAAAAGTTGTGCAAGGAATGCCCAATCTGTTGCACTAAACCACCTGTGGAACATGCCACTCTCTATCAAGTATCCATTGTGCCAGATTGGAGTGAACCTCTAGTATCATTCTTGCGGACAAACACATTCCCCCCAGACATGACTCTAGCTAGGAAAAGGAGTTTAGAACAAGAAGCCCTGGATTATTCACTCATAGGTGATAATCTATATAAGCGCGGTAAAGATGGTTACCTGAGACTGTGTGTCCATGAAAGTGAGTATCTTAAGATCTTAGAAACTGCTCACCAAGGTGTAGCAGGAGGACACTTTGGACCAGATCGGGTAATCAAGGCAATACTATTTGCGGGCTTTTGGTGGCCTACACTTCACATGGATGCACATACCTATGTGAAACGGTGTGATGTCTGTCAGAGGACTCAGTATCCTATACGCAAAGATGAGATGCCACTGAAACCTATGATGGGTGGACGTGCATTCTCTAAGTGGGGAATAGACTTCGTAGGTCCTATTAATCCCCCAGCTAAGGGTTCTCATGCGGAATACATCATTGTGGCAACAGATTATCTCACCAAGTGGGTAGAGGTAAAAGCTACAACCAAGAACGATGCTCAAACAACTGCCAAATTCTTGTTTGAGAATGTATTCACGAGATATGGGCTACCTATAGAGCTTGTAAGCGATAGAGGCACTCATTTCTTGAACGAAGTGATTGAAAATCTGCTCCAAGAATTCTTGGTAATACACAAGAAGTCTGCCCCTTATCACCCTCAAGCTAATGGACAAGCTGAGAGCACTAATAAGATTTTATGCAATGTATTGACGAAACTAGTGAACACTAAACGCTCTGATTGGGACAAACAGCTACACCATGCTGTTTGGGCATACCGAGTTGCCTATAAAACGGTACTCCAAGCCACCCCCTTCCAGATGGTTTTCGGCCAAAACGCTGTGCTACCCTTGGACTTCCTGATCCCCACATTGAGAGTAGCACAAGAGCACGAATGGACAGGTCATGAGCTCTCCTCTAGGATCTTTGACCTTGAACGATTAGGAGAAACAAGACTGAGAGCCGCTGCAGGGATATATGCAGCCAAGAAGAGACAGAAGGCATACTTTGATGCCCACGTGAAGGATAAAGGCTTGAAAACGGGAGATCTAGTCTTAGTCTATACACTGAAACAACACGCAAGGAAGCTAGAAAAGAGAGGCTACGGACCTATGATCATCAATAGGATCTCCACAAGTGGAGCAGTACAATTGGCCACATTAGAGGGTGATGTTCTCCCTAACTATATTAGCGGATGCAGAGTCAAGTTGTACCAGGAACCCCTCACGGAGGAAATGCTCAGCCGACTCAACACTGCTAAGAAACGCAAAGAGGAAGAAAAGAGAATTAGAGAAGAAGCTCAAGCAGAGGCTTTAGAACGCATCAGAAGGATGAAACTACGAAGGCAAGGTAGAGATCAGCCTGGAGCGAATGACTATGCAGACCAAGGATTTCCCATAGCCATGTGTGAAGTTGCAGGAACAAGCTCGAATAGAATAATTGATAGACGTCCTTTCATAACCATAGACATAGGACAAGGAAAGAGTACAAGGACCGTAAGAGCCTTGATTGACTCAGGTGCTGCCACTAGCGCTGTTAAGTTGTCTTACTGTCAAGAGTTACAGTTAACTGTCCATCCTGTGGAAGCATACCTCATAGGATTGGGAGGCGTGGAAACCCCTTGCATAGGCGAGGTGGAACTTCCCCTCTACATTCACGAGGAGGCAATGACCGTTAAAGTACTAGTGTGTCAAGATGAGGATCTCACTGAACCTCTCGTCTTGGGTCAGGATTGGATCTATGACCAAGCAGTCAATCTAAACCTAAGAAGTGGACTTCTCCAGGTTTGGGTCAATCATAGTCGAGTTACAGTAGAATTAGACAATGGAGCACTCAAGGAACTAGGAAAGGCACAGACTCCTGGTCCTTCCAGGGGTACACATGAAGATGACCATGCTGTTCTTGTCCAAAACTATGTGTTGCAGAGGAATGATATTCGCAAAAAAGAAGTCAGGAATGCAACGGAACTCCCTTCTTTTCCAAAGGCTAGAAGGAAGCAGCAACCCAAGGTGGATCAAAGGCAGAAGAAGCAGGGTACTACCTATGTCAGAGATCAAAAGTACCTGCGCAGCAGAACAGCCCAGAAAATAGACCAGGTATGGGTGCGGAAAGGCGAACGACCGGTTGCACCACCGTCAACTACAGGGGCAAAGCCTCTTATTAGTGACCAACAACGCAACGCTAATAAGAAGTCTTTCAGAAATTCTTCTGCTAAAGTAAAATCTATTTGGGTGCCCAAGAAGTCGATGAAGGCAAGCCCACAATCAAGACAAATTTGGGTGCCTAAGGCTTGCTTGATGGCACAAGTAGCTACGCTGAGGCCACAACTTAAATAGCATAACGCAGCGACGCATACTGCCAGATTTCACTCGTTCTCGACACTCATGTACACACCAAAACCCAAGAGCGTACATGTAATCAATTGTAAATGGGTCCCAAAAAGGCCTCATCTTCAAACCACGACACAGAGAAGGCTCTGTAGAGACTCTCCGAAACCGAAGGCAAAGCCCACTCACTGCATTTGGCAGCCTAGGGCCTGTAATAAACCCCCCGACCCCAATTTGTAAATCCATACCTACTTACTAACTGCAGTAGTCTCCTAGGACAACACAAGCACTAAATACACACACTGTCTTCATGCACTTACTAACCACTAACTCATCATCCACCTCATGTTAATGTTGTAACGGGGACAACAACGGATTTATTCTGTCCATTACGATGTTAACACTTGGTTCTATATTCTCACAGAACCAACCAGCGAACAGGGCCATGGCAGAAGCAGGTACTAGTTCTCAAGCCGGATCTGGTGCCCAGATTGTGGACATAGAAACACTTCTCCTTGAGCCACGTCTCACAGCAAGACCGCAAGAGCTTCAAGCAGTGCATGTGCTCCCCATTCAGGATCCTCCTCAAGGGCACACTTCTCAAGTAGGTAAGCATGCGCATTGGTTCAGTGATGTTGCTGGACCACTGGGCGATGGGACCTATTTCTGGGAAGCAGAATTGGAGTTCAATGGCAAATGGGGTCGATACCACTTTTTCGCACGCGAGTTTGAAAGCTACCAAAATGCCGAAGTCATGAGATCAGTTTGGGTCAAAGCAGGTGTGGAAAGTTATTTCAGGACTCACTTACCAAAGCCGGATTTTTTACGATGTTCTTATCTGATCAGTACCATCACACCAAGCAGAGCCAAAGGCGGCGACAGCACCTTTGTGCTGCCATCACTGCTGCCGGGTAATGAGCTTAAAAGATTCAAGTTGACCCTCAATCTGGTAAGAGAAGCATTGGGTATGTATGGCATGCACATCCCAACAGAAAAGGAAACCATGGTTCCAGGTCGAATGAAGCACAAAGATCTTAATAAGCTGAAGGACATGGTTGCGATGACACCTACCATTGCGCTTCACCTGCGAACCATCATGCAACATTTTGCTTTTCCCGCCCAAGAACGCTTCACAATGCCCCCGAAAAAAATATGGTTCAGTTTATATCTAGCAGAAACCGAAAGCCTGCCCATCAATGTACCACACTGGATCATAGATCAGATCCACCTAGCACATCAAAGGTGGAACAAAAAACAGAAGAATGTGCTCCACGGGTGTTGTGCTTTGACCAGAATAATCTATAGATGCTTGGCTTATGACGTGCCTGTTCAGCGGGCACTCGTATGGTCCCGAGTCCAAGAATTCCAGAGAAGACTATCAGCAGCAGGTCCCCCATCAAAGAAGATGAGGGGGGCAGTCCAACTACCCTGTGCTCAACCAAGGGGAGCTACCGCTACACCAGAAATCACGCCTCCCCAGACACGACGAGTTAGGCCATTCACAATCCGGTTACCAAGACCAAGCACAGAGGGGCCTAATCTGGTGTTTCCACCCATTCCATCCGATTTGGAATTTCCGCAGGGATTTACTCTTGAGGACCTCACGGATGAAGAAATTGCCAGATTAATCTATGACTCTAACCTCGAAGCCGAAGCAGCGCGAGCTCAGGAACCGCGACCCCAAACAACATCGGCCCCCACCCAACCACAAACTGTAGAAGTTGATGTAGATGAACAAGAGGCAGGAGGAGATGAAGAAGAGGCCGACGAAGAACAACATCAAGAATATGACGAACTCTCCGAGTTAGCAAGTGCCCCAGCATATTCGGCACAAATCAAGAGACTATATCGAACCATGCGACTGGTTCAGGAACAGCATCAGATGTCTCTAGAACAGGGCAAAAGACTCATGAACGACTTGCTAGCTGAGGAAGGTGTGGACGAGTTGTTCATTGAGTTCATGAACCTTCATGCCGACGCTGTAGGACTGGACGAGGCCATTCATGAGGCAATGGCCTACATCCACAGGTTTGAAAAAAGAGTTCCCGTTCGTCCCAGGAGGTCCGGGAAGCAAATTCACATCAATACATCAGCACCAGGCGAGGCAGCGCAAGCAGAAGAATATCAGGAAGCACCGTTGTCACCCCCATCCCCACCTCACACTACACAATTCACTCCACCACAGGACACTAACACTACCACATCCACTACCACTACCGTGGTCATGGGCATCCCACTCTCTCCGGGAATCCAATACGGGGGAGTCACCATGCCCACCTTCACCACCCTGTTCACCGATGTCACATCCACTCCACCAACGATTCCCATCTACACCGTCACTCAAACAGTGGACACGATGGAAACATCACCTGCCACAGCACCGCTCCCTCCCCCTATGCCACCTTCATCACCCATACCCCCTCCACCCACATCTCCACGTACATCCACATCATTCACCTCTCCCATTCCCGCCCCCATTCCCCCTGCATCTTCACCCTTCCCAGCATTATTTAATGTAAATAACATATTCTTAGCATTAAACCAATGTGTATACCAGCTCCAGCATGAGTACAAAGCTCTGGACAACCGGTATCAGAATCTGGAAACGCACCATCAAAACTTACAAAGACAATTTCTCATTCTACAAACAGAAAATGCAGAACTGAATCAACGCTACACGACGCTTGAGCAGGCTCACCAAACCTTATTGGCGGCACCCCAACCATCGACAGAATCAGGTGCCAAACAACTAGAAGCTTTGCTCGAGGTATACCAAGCCGATAATCTCAAAGTCCGGCGTAACCTGGCACTTCTCAGAAAACACATGGCGGCCGCCCTAGAAGAAAACAAGAGGCTGCAGCAGCAAAATGAAGCAAATCTAGAAGCAGCAATGGAAGGCTCTCCACACGAAATTGATCTAGAGCAGTTTAAAGCTGTGCCCTCAGAGACAATGAAGACCATCTTGGACAGCTATGCAGATCTATTAGAAGCTCATGATGACTTGGAAAGGGAACGTGATGCGCTACGCAATCAACTCCAAGAGCAACAGACAGCACCCAAAGTCACAGAAACGACCACGACTTCAGAGGAAGTCAAGGCATTGAAAGAGCAGGTGGCCGAATTACAGGCAAGATTACTCACACATGAAAGGCAACCCTCTCCAGTTGTCGAACCTGAACCCGAGGATTTGGTACCCATCGAGGTAGATGAGACGTATGAGGAACCTTACATTCCTATGCCAATGCAAGGTGGTGAGCAAACCGCAGAAGGAATGGATACGTTAGAAATCGAAGTACCTGAGTGGCTCCAAACACTAGAGAAAACGGCATCAACTCATGAAGATCGAGTGGCAGTTCAGATCCAATCTATGGCAAAGATAGAGGACACTATTATTAAATCAGAATACTTCCGCAGCATGTCCCACCATAGATGGATCGGAACCAATGATGATCAATACGTGCCATATTGTATACTTCTGGCGGACTACAATGCAGAAATCCAACACAGATGTGGCAAACCTCCAACGTTTGCTACACAATTTGGGCCAGATGACATCCCAGAGAGCGCTAAAAAAGGATCCATTCATCAACCCACTTGGAGGATCCGACTCCTCGAAACCTATCCGGAGATGGTTCGCACCTGGACGAATATGCCTCTTTTTATTAAATATAACCCTTGTTATGTTCCTGTACTCCGCAGACGCACATGGCCAGAGTTTACCATTGCAGTCAAGAATATCAAGGGATGCGCCAAATGGTTAAACTACGTCTATCTAGCACCCCCTCAAGGGCCTCCCACCGTCAATTACATGATTTCCACTATACGGCACTGGAGCATCCGATTAAGGAATACCCCTGATGTAATGGCCCAGATGTGCATGAAAATTTTTGAGTTAATGCTTATTACATTCAGGACATTCAAGAATATCAAGGACCCACACTTCTCAGGCGTCGGATTCCTTACAGGAAACCAAGATTTAGTTTATGACATGAGCACCACTCCTTCCATAGAGGTGATATACGCTTGGCACGCCAGAATAAAATACCTCCCGGCCTGCTTCAAACAAACATTCGAAGAGATGTTCATAACAGGGTTCTGGGAATACCACTCAGAAATATTTGTACCCAGACCCTCACACCTCCTCCATTTATTTGCTGTGGAGCGAACCATTCACTTAGAGCAGTTACGGGTGCCACATCCAGATGTCCCAGGGCCAGTCAATTGGGATGCATTGCTGACAGATCTAGCAAGGGGACTCAGGCTAGAAGAACACCACCTCGCCGCGGATGTTGTCCAATATTACGTCCAAAAAGCAGCTAGACAAGGGTCTGTCAGGGGCGACAGACGCGAGAGTGGGGGGGGTGTTGGCAGTAGCCTTGGTACACCAGGACTTACAAGACGTGAAAGTCAAAGAAGGGAGTCAGAGCGAAGGGACAGCACAAGCAAACAGGGCAGTCAAAGAAGATCTGGCAAGTAGGCCAATATTTTTTCAAGACATTAATGCAAATCAAGAGATGGACATGCAGGGAGGAAGAGCAAGTAGGGAGCTCGAAGATATGTATGGCAGATCACTAGAAGAAATCCCTACAACAATAGTGATTTTTATCACTAACAATCATTTGTAAATATCATTTCACATTTTTGTAGCTCCATTTTGTGCAAGCCAAGGAGTCCTTGAGCTTGAGGAGCCTTAGAAGTAGTTGCGTACCAATTTTCGTATTTTTTAGATCTCGTTTGAGCCCCCAAATAAGCCCTGGAACCTAATTTTTAACTAGGCCGGACACTAGGTCTGGACAGGGCCAAAAGCTAGTCAAAAACTATAAAAAGAGCTAGAGAGCTCATTTTTGAGGTTAGATTGTAATTGAAACGAACTTGTAAGAGCATTTTGAAAGTAATCTAAAAGCTCCATTGATTCTCGCTCTTTGTCTTGCCGTGTGTGCGCGTGTGTGTGTATGTGTGTGCATGCTAGTGTGCTTCTCACTCACGCACTTGTGCCGCCACTTGCTCGAGGTCTTCATACCATCCTCACGTCTTCCCGGATTGACATTAAAGGAGGTGCTACTCATCATTGAGCTACAACATATATGGTTCCTTCCTTGTCTAGGTATGCTCCGTTTTCAAACTTGACAGCTGGGTGCTCTAGTTCAATGGATTGGTCAGGGTTTTTAATCTGGACCATAGATCTTCCTAGGCCGTCCTCATAGATGCTCGCACCTAATCGGTTGGTCCTAAGGTATTCGAGTTGCGTCTTGTAAGGGCCTTCTACCCTATGTAAATATGGCACTCCTGAACTTCCTGTAGGTCTCTCCATACCATGGGACATCTCTGACTCACTAGTTTCAGAGCTAGGGTAGTGCGAATAATGGCTCAACTGCTGGGCCCAAGACCTATCAGTATGATTAACACTAGCCTTTGAAGACCTAAGACTTTGTCTATCCCTCCCTAGATATCGTCCTGATCTAAGGTTCATATGCTTTATTGAGCAATCCCCGATTTTACCCAAGTACAACCTCGTTGCTGAGTTCTTTTGTATCAGTTACTTGATTCTTTTTAGTCGATTATCGTGTTTAGGATCTTGTCTGATACCACATCGTCAGGAATACTTGAGTTAATTTCCGCACTTGAAGTTGATCGTTCCACGTTAAGTCTTTTCCTTTAAAGTCTTTTCGTATGAGGAAGTTATGACAGTTCAGGGTTTTGGGGTTAAAACAGGGCTCAAATAGGCTGACAAATCCCACGACTTTTCTCAAAACACACTTGTAGGGACCTCACAAATCACTAATTGGTTGGTAAGTATGCCAAAAAATTACCCCAAAACTTGGTATTAAAAACCCTAGAAATTTGACCGAAAAAGCCTGTCAATCGCGATCGATAGGTTTGTCAATCGCGATTGATAGAGGTGTCTGTCGGGCCTGTGGATCGTGATTGACACGTCAGTCGCGATTGAGAGTGTCAATCGCGATCGACAGAGTCGGTCGTGGGTCCTGTCAATCGCAATCGATGGTGTCAATCGCGATCGACACTTTTTCTGAGATTTTTGCCGTGATTTTAGTCAATCGGGGATGTGTCTGTCGCGATGGACACGTGGCAACGCAGGAAATTCAGTCAATCATCAAAATTCAGTCGGTCGCAATCGACGGTGTCAATCGCGACTGACAGGGAGAAAAACAATGCACACAATTCGCGCTCTCGCTCTCTCTCACAAGTGGAATGAAGGAAATGGAAGGGAGAAGGTGATATGATAAAAAAACTGAAATTTTTCACGATGATGGAGATGGAGATCGGATATGGTGAGGATGATGATGGTGAGGTAAGAAAGAGAAAAATAAGAAAAGTAAAGAAATTACCTACAACGCCAACGTCTCAATTCTATGTTTTACCATCACACGCTCGTCCTCAAAGATCGATCCCTGGCAACGGTGCCAAAATTTGGTGTAGCTCAGTGATGAGTAGCACCTCCTTTAATGTCAATCCGGGAAGACGTGAGGATGGTATGATGACCTCGAGCAAGTGAAGGCACAAGTGCGGGAGTGCGAAGCACACTAACATGCACACACATACACACACACGCGCACACAAGGCAAGACAAAGAGTGAGAAGCAATGGAGTTCTTTTAGATTACTTCCAAAATGCTCATACAAGTTCAAATCAATTACAAGCTAACCTCAAAAATGAGCTTTCTATCTCTATTTATAGTTTTTTACTAGGTTTTGGCCGTGTCCAGACCTAGTGTCCGGCCTAGTTAAAAATTAGGTTCTACGTCCCATTTGAAGGCTCAAATGGAGTCTAAAAATTATGAAAACTGGTAGGTAGCTACTTCTAATGCTCCTCAAGCTCAAGGACTCCTTGGCTTGCACAAAATGGAGCTACAAAAATATGAAATGGTATTTACAATGGCTTTTAGTGATGAAAATCACTATTTTTGTAGGGATTTCCTCTAACGATTTGACATACACATCTTCGAGCTTCCTACTTTCTCCTTCTCCTTATGTGTCCACCTCTTTGATATGCTTTAGCTTCCTAAAAAAATAATGGCCTACTTGCCCGATATTCTTTGACTACTCTGTCTGCTTGTACCTTCTCTTCGCTCTGACTCCCTTCGTTGACTTCCTTGTCTTGTGAGTCCTTCAGTTCCTTGACTGCCAACACCCCTCCCTCTCTCGCGTCTGTCGTCCCTGACAGACCCTTGTTGGGTGGGTCATTGGATGTAGTACTCCACAACGTCTTTTGCTAAGTGATGTTCCACAATTCTCAATCCTTTGGCCAAGTCAGTGAGTAGGGCATCCCAATCTACAGGCTTGGGAACCTCTGGATGTGGTATATGTAGCTTTTCTGAATGGAGAGCTTGTCCCATGGCAAATAACTGTAATAGATGCGATGGTCTGGGAAGGAATATCTCTGAATGATATTCCTAGAACCCCGTGATAAACATTTCTTCAAACGTTTGTTTGAAGCAAGCAGGTAGATACTTTATACGGGCATGCCAGGCATAGATGACATTAATGGAGGGCGTGGTGCTCATGTCATAGACAAGGTCCTGATTCCCTTCATTAAATCCAATAGCCGAAAGATGAGGTTCTTTGATGTTCTTAAATGTCCTGAATGTAATTAGCATGAGCTCAAAACTTTTTAGGCACATCTGGGACATTCTTGAACCGGACTGCCCAGTGTCGGATGGTTGAAATCATGTAGTTGACTGTGGGTTGGCCATTAGGAGGTGCTAGGTACACATAATTTAACCACTTTTCACATCCTTTAACTGTCAAAACTATTTTTGTGTACTCCGGCCAAGACCTTCTTCGAAAGACAGGGCAGTAGCAGGGATTATACTTGATATATAGAGGCATGTTATTCCACGTGTGATTCATCTCAGGGTAGGTTTCAAGCAGGCGGATCCTCCAAGTAGGTTGATGTATATTCCCTTGCTTGGCACTTGCAGGGATATCATCTGGTGCAAACTGTGTCGCCGAGGTTGGTTCTTTTGTTGTGCGTTGCTTGATTTCAACATTGTAATCTCCCATTAATACACAGAATGGAACATAGAGATCATCAGACGTGCCAATCCACCTATGATGGGAGAGGTTCCTGAAGTAATCCGATTTAATTACAACTTCTTCCAATCGAGACATTGATGCTATCTGTACTGCAACTCTCTCATCATGGGTTGTGGCCACCTTCTCTAACCTCTGCATCCATTCAGGGGCCTCGATCTCAATGGTGTCCATTCCTTCTTCTGTTTGCTTACCCCCAGGTGTTGGCATGGGAACGTATGGGTCTTCAAAGATCTCCTCCACTTGAATTGGCACTAAGTCTTCAGGTTCTGGTTCCACCAGGGGAGAGGGTTGACGCTATTGTAGAACTCTATTTCGTAGTTCTTCTAATTCTGCTCTGAGTTTTGTGACTTCTTCAGATGTGTCGGCTTCAGTTGTGACTTTGCTTGGTGCCTCCTGTTGGGTTGCCAGTTGCTTTAATAAGTCATCTCTTTCTCTTTCTAATGCTGCGTGGGCTTCCAGGAGGTCGGCATGGGTTTCCAAGACGATTTGCATATTTCCATATGGGATAGCCTTGAATTTCTCTGGGTCGATTTCCTGTGGTGAACCCTCCATTGCTGCTTCCAAGTTTTCTTCGTTTTGTCTCTGTAGTTGTTTATTTTCCTCGAGTGCTGTAGACATGTGTTTCCATAATAGGATCAGGTTGCATCGAAGCTTGAGGTTCTCTATTATCTTGGAGTGTAGAAGCTCATCAAGTTGTTGTTTTTCTTCCGCATCTGACTGGGGTGGATTGGCCACTAACTGCTCATGTTGTTCCTGTAAAATGCAATATTGTTGTTGTAGTAGCCGCTTTTCCCTCTCTAAGTCAATGAATCGTCCTTGTAATGTTTCATGGCTTCTGAAGAGACTTGTATGTTGAGCATCTAGGTGTTGATAATGTTGTTGCAGCTGAGACATACACTGGTACATGTTATTAAATACATTATTAATAGGGGTGGATGCGGGAAAGGTGTTGAATGCAGAAGGGAAGGGAAAGGGGAATGGGAGCGTGTATGCTGTGCTCGAAAAGGGTGAAGTTGGTGGTGGGGGAATGGGAGATTGTGGACGTATGGGGGGAGGGAGAGATGCGGAGGTAGGTGATATGTCCATGAGGTCAAAAGTGGATGCAGTCGTGGGGGTGATTGTGAACATGGGAACTTGGGTGCGGTGATGGTGGTGAAACTGTAAAGTGGTGTGTGTAGTTGTGAATATGAACCGCAAGGAAGTGTGATCGGGGGAAGGGGGTTTTTCGTGGCTGCAGTTAGAATTACAGTGTTAGTGGTAGTGTATACAAGTGAGGTGGTGATAGGGTGTGTGGGTTGTGTGGATTGACTGACAGTCTGTGCTTCGGTATGGGCAGTGGACTCTATGGCGGTGATAGTAGTGGTTACACTGGTGGTGGGAGGTGAAGTTGGTGGAGTTGGAGGTAGGGGTGGTAAAGGGGGTGATGGGGGTGCACTGGTTGTATGGGCTTCCTCAGTTTCCTGAATGATATGAGCTCTGCCCGTGGTTGTGGATGTGGTGCCCTGTGGTTCTAATACTAAGATATTCATTTGTTTTCCTGATCGAGGGGGGCGTCTGCCATATCGTCGCTCCGATCTTCTCGAGTGTGCAAGAGTTGTATGCACCGTCTCAGGTACCCCCAACGCATCAAAAATCATATCCAGGGTTGCTCGGTATTGCTCGTCCACACCTTCCTCTTCAAGGATTTGGTTCATGAGGGCTTTCCTTGTTGCCAGGGATAGTTTGTGCTGTTCTTGAACTCTGCTGATGGTATCATACAGCTTTTTCAATTCCTTCGTATAAGTCGGGGCACCCTCAAGTTCCTGTAGAACTTCTTGTTCATATTCCTGCTCTTCTTCCTCTGTTTGTCCTCCTCGTTCCTCCTCTTGCTCTTCTTCTTCTTCATCCTCCACTTCAACTACTCTTGGTTGCACTGGATGGGGTTGGTCTGCGACTATCTGCCAACGGCTTGCCTGTTCTGCCTCGACTTCCGCGTTAACAGCCTCGATTATCCTGGCTACCTCCTCATCAGTTAGGTCTTCTAATGTGAATCCGTGAGGAAACTCTAGGTCAGTTGGTACAGGTGGAAACACCAGATTCAGTCCATCAGTGCTGTGTCTTGGTAATCTGATAGTGAAGGGTTTTACACGCCTCGGAAGTCGTGGAGTTGTCTCAGGTGTCAGTGTCGCACCGCGGGCTTGTGCACAGGGCATCTGAACTGCACCTCTCATTTTCTTTGATGGCGGCCCTGCGGTTGATAGTCTACGTTGAAATTCCTGTACCCTGGTCCAAATTAATGCCCTTTGAACTGGCACATCATAAGCCAAACATCTATACACAATCCTGGTGAGGGCACATCATCCATACAGTACCGACTTTTGCTTTTTATACCACTGTTGATGTGCCAAGTGGATTTGGTCGATAATCCAATGCGACATGTTGATTGTCAAGTTAAAGGCATCTGCCAAATAACCATATCTTCTTGGGTGGCATGGTGAACCATTCTTGAGCTGGGAACGCAAAATGTTGCATGACCATTCACAAGTGGATGGCGATTAAGGGTGTCATTGCTACCATGTCTTTGAGCTTAGTCAGGTTCCTGTTTTTCATGTTATCCGGGACCATCGTCTCTTTTTCGGTGGGGATATGCATGCCTTTCATGTCAAGAGCTTCCCTCACCAAGTTGTTTGTCAATTTGAAATGCTTTAATTCATTACCTCTGGTCAGTGATGGTAGAACGAAGGTACTATATCCCTTTTTCTCTTTACTAGGGGTCAGAGTGCTAATTAAGTAGGAACACCGTAGAAAATCTGGCTTGGGTAACTGAGCCTTGAAATACTCGTAGAGTCCAGCCTTCTTCCAGATGGGTTTCAGACCTTCATCATTTTGAAGCCTCTCAAATTCCTTGGTGAAAAAATGATATTTGCCCCATCGCCCATTGAACTCTATCTCGGCCTCCCACATGTAAGTGCCTTCACCCAGAGATCCGGCCACATCACTGAACCAATGTGAGTTTTTGCTGACCGGCATTGTGTGCCCCTGTGGAGGATTCTGAATCGGTATGGTGTGTAATGCCCTCAAAGCCACTGGGCGTTCCTTCAATTCCTCTTCAATGCGAAGACTTTCAATGTCCACGATTTGGGGGCTGGTTCCTACCTGGGATCTAGTTCCTGCCTCGGCCATGGTGAAGAGATTGGTCACCGATTCTGTGAGAATAGACAAATCAATGTTAACATTGCAAAAGGACACCAAGCATTCATGCGTCCCCATTACAACATTAACATGATTTAAGTGAGAGGTTAGTAGGTCAATAAGTGCTTGGGGATCGTGTGTGTAGTTAGTGAATGGATATTCCTAAGAGCTAAATGAAAAGATGCGATGTATGAGTGATGTAGTGAGTAAGTGGATATGAATTTACAAATGAGGGTCGGGGGGTTTAGTACACGTTTTGGGCTTCCAAACAAACTAATTTGCTGTTGGTCCTGATTTTGTGGAGACTCTGGAGGGCTTTTGAGGAGTATCTACTTGGAAATGAGGCTTTTTAAGGACCCATTTACAAGTGATTCTGATTGTGCTCATGGACCAATGTGTATCCGTGCGTGTTGTATAAGAAAGGGTATCAGATGTTCGAGTGAGTGAACCATGTTGTACATGGTGTGGCCTCGTTGTAACTATTTGATCCCGCAATCAAGCCTTAGGCACCCAAATTTGTCGTGATTGTGGGATGGCCTTCATCGACTTCTTGGGTACCCAAATAGACTTTACTTTCGCAGAAGAATTTCTGAAAGACTTCTTATTAGTATCGTGTTGTTGATTATTAATAAGAAGTTTTGCCCGTGTGGTTGGCTTGATCGCAACAGGGTGTTCGCCTTTCCGCACCCACACTTGTTTCAATGGTTGAGACATTCTGCTTTGCACGTTCTTTTGACCTCCAGCATAGGTATTACTCTGCTCCATCTATATTTGATCTGCCTTTGGTTGTTGCATCCCTCTGGTCTCTGGAAAAGAACGGAGTTTCGTTGCGCCCCTAACTTCTTGATTGAAATCATCATTCCTCTGCATTACACAGTTTTGGACAAGAACAACATGGTCATCTTCATGTGTACCCCTGGAAGGACCAGGGGTGTGTGCCTTGTCTAATTTCTTGAGTGATTCATTTTCTAACTCAATTGTAATGCGATTTTGATTTACCCAAACCTGAAGGAGTCCACTTCGTAGGTTTATGGTGACTGCATGATCATAGATCCAGTCTTGACCCAAGACAAGAGGCTCCGTGAGGTCCTCATCTTGACACACTAGCACTTTAACTGTCATTACTTCGTCTTGAATGTAGAGGGGAAGTTCCACCTTGCCCATGCAAGGGGTTTCCACACCACCCAATCCTATGAGGTATGCTTCTATAGGATTGACAGTTAATTTCAACTTTTGACCATAAGAAAATTTAACAGCACTAGTGGCTGCACCTGAGTCAATCAAGGCTCTTACAGTCCTTGCACCCTTTCCTTGTCCTATCTCTAAGGTTACAAAAGGTCGTCTATCAATTATTCTATGAGAACTTATCCCTGAGACTTCACACATTGCCATATGATAACCTCGGTCCGCATAGTCATCTACCCTGGCCTCATCTCTACCCAGTCTTCGCAACCTCATCCTTCGGATGCGTTCCAATGCTTCCGCCTGTGCCTCTTCTCGAACTCGTTTTTCCTCTTCCTTGCGTTTTTTGGGAGTGTTGAGTCGATTTAACATCTCCTTTGTCAGAGGTTCTTGATATAACTTGACTATGCATCCGCTTATATAGGTAGGGAGAACATCACCTTCCAATGTAGCGAGTTGAACTGCTCCACTGGTTGAGATCCTATTTATGATCATAGGTCCATAGCCACGTTTCTCTAATTTTCTTGCATGTTGCTTCAAGGTGTAGACTAAAACTAAATCTCCTGCCTTCAAGCCTTTATCCTTAACGTGGGTATCAAAGTATGCCTTCTGTCTTTTCTTAGCTGCATATATTCCCGCTACCGCTCTTAGTCTGGTTTCACCTAGTCGTTCCAGATCAAGAATCCTTGAAGAGAGTTCATGACCCGTCCATTCATGCTCATGTGCTACTTTCAGTGTAGGTATCAAGAAGTCCAATGGTAGCACTGCATTTTGACCGAATACCATCTGAAAGGGAGTGGCTTGGAGTACCGTTATATAGGCAACTCTGTATGCCCAAACAGCATGGTGTAGCTGTTTGTCCCAATCAGAGCGTTTATTATTCACTAATTTGGTCAGCACATTGCACACAATCTTATTTGTGCTTTCAGCTTGCCCATTAGCTTGTGGGTGATAGGGAGTAGACTTCTTGTGCACTACCAAGAACTCTTGAAGAAGAATTTCAATAACTTCATTCAAGAAGTGTGTGCCTCTATCACTAACTAGCTCTATGGGTAGCCCGTATCTAGTGAACACATTCTCAAATAAGAACTCAGCAGTCGTCTGAGCATCATTCTTTGTCGTAGCTTTTACCTCTACCCACTTGGTTAAATAGTCCGTGGCCACAATGATATATTCAGCATGTGAACCCTTAGCTGGGGGATTAATCGGACCTACAAAGTCTATTCCCCACTTAGAGAATGCACATCCACCCATCATAGGTTTCAGTGGCATCTCATCTTTGCGTATAGGATATTGAGTTCGCTGACAAACATTACACCATTTCACATAGGTATGTGCATCCATGTGAATGATCGGCCACCAGAGGCCCACAAATAGTATGGCCTTGATCACCCGATCTCGTCCAAAATGTCCTCCTGCTACACCTTGGTGAGCTACTTCCAAGATCTTGAGATATTCGCTCTCATGGACACATAGTCTCAGGTAACCATCTTTACCATGCTTGTATAGACTATCACCAATGAGTGAGTAGTCTAGGGCTTCTTGTTCTAAACTTCTTTGTCTGGCTATTGTCATATCTTGAGGGAATGTTTTCATCCTCAGGAAGGCTACTAGTGGTTCACTCCAATCTGGCACTATGGACACTCGATAGAGAGTGGCATGTTCCACAGGTGGTTAAGTGCAGCAGATAGGGCATTCCTTGCAGAACTTGTGGACATCAGCCTCCATAGTCGGCCAATGCACTCCAAGTCTCCTTAGAGTCTGTAGGGTTTGTTGCTTTGAGTAGTGTTGCTCTAATGCACCTACATGTGCCAATTGCAACCATTTAGCGTACTCATCCTCTTCCACACAACAAGCTAGGATCCCCTGATCTGTGTGCTTGTACATACTTCCTTCCATGATCTGGTATTTTTGGGCTTTTATTATTTCCCTATCTTGAGTGTTTATGGCTGGGTGATTGGGCCCGTATGTCAATACTGGCACTAATGGCTTAGCCCACTGAGGTACAACTTCCAAATCGAACAAGTAAGCATCAGGAAGGTCATCTGCTACTCCTTGTGGGGCTTCTCCAGATGTGAGCTTGGATAGATGGTCTGCTCTCAAGTGAGTCTTGCCTTTCCTCACCACGACCTCAAAGTCATATTCCATTAGCAAGAGGAACCATCTTACTAATTTACCTATATTGCATGGCTTGTTTACCAGGTACAACCGTGCTTGATGATCAGTAAAAAATTTAAACTTATTTGCAAGCAAATAGTGTCTAAACTTTTTAACTGCATATACCATGCCTAATCCTTCTCTCTCAGTAGTGGTATAATTATGTTCAGCAACATTTAACTGTCTACTAGCATAGGCAATTGGAAGATCCATATTACCTTCACCCGTAGGTTGTGCGAGTACACACCCAATAGCATAATTGGATGCATCTACATGAACATGAAAAGTCTTATTCCAATCTGGTGTGGTCAAGATTGGTGTTGAACATAATCGCCGTTTAAGCTCATTGAAGGAATTCTCACATTCATCAGTCCACTCAAAGTTGGTCAAAAGTCCATACAGAGGCTTTGCTATGATGGCATTGTTGCTCTAGCACAATGGTGAGAACCACGTTAAGAAGCTTCACCTCCTTAATGTCAATCCGAGGGAGAGGTAGGAGTGATATGGAGATCGTGAACGTGAGATGATGTGAGAGTGAAGGTGAGAAGCACAAAGATGCACACACACATACACACACACGATGAAGAGACAAGCAAGACACAATGGAAGGTGGGAAAATTAGCTCTATTGCTCAAGAATACTCTTACAAGCTCAAACTAGCTCTATGCTCACACTAACCAAAATGAACCAACCTCAAAAATGAGCTCTCTAGCTCTTTTTATAGTTTCTAGACTAGTTTTGACCGGTTTCACATCTAGTGACCGGCCTAGTTAAAAAATAGGTCCTAGATGCTATTTGGAAGGGTAAACGATGTCTAAAAATAACGAAAATTGGTACGCGCATTCTACCTAAGCTCCTCAAGCTCGAGGACTCCTCGGCTTGCACAAAATGGAGCTATGGATTACAAAATGGGGTTTTCTTATGATACATATGTTACAATTAGTGATAACAATCACTGTTGAATGTTTGGAGAATTAATAAGAAATATATTTGTTTAAAAAATTGATCCGCCTGGCTCCCTGCTTCGTCTTCACATGCTTCCGTGGCGTCTGTGCCTCTGACTGCTTCCAACACCCCCCTCCCTCTCGCTTCTGTCGTCCCTGACAGAACCTTGTTGTGAGGTCTGCCGGATGTAATTCTGTAGGAGGTCTTGAGCGAGGGTGTGCTCTGATACATGAATACCTCGGGCTAGATCAGCCTCGAGTTTCTCCCAGTCGATAGGTTGCGGCTCGTCTGGTGGTGGGAGCTGATAGTGTGTGGAGTACACCATTCGTTCACAGGCGAATAATTGCAATAAGTGTGTGGGCCTGCTTATGAATACTTCGGAATGGTACTCCCAAAAAACGGTGGTGAACATTTCTTCGAATGTTTGCTTGTAACATGCCGGTAGATATTTGATCCTGCAGTGCCAGGCGTAACACACCCGTAGCGATGGCGTTGTGCTCATATCATAGACTAAATCAAAGTTGCCATGCTCAAAGCCCGGGGTGTTAACATGGGGAGCCTTGATGCGCCGGAAGACTTTAAAGACCATCTGCATCATGTCAAAGATTTTGACAGTCATGTGCGCGGCAATATCATCCATGTGTTTTAATCGAGGGAGCCAATGGCGGATCGTCGCCATCATGTAGCCTACTGTGGGTAACGCGACTGGTGGCTTGAGGTAGGGATAGTTCAACCAGTCTTGGCACTGCTTATTGTTCTGTAGCTTTATAGCGAAGGCAGTCCAAGAGCGGCGTCGTGGTACTGGTCCCCAGCACGGATTAAATTTTAAGTGAAGCGGCGCTTTTACCCACGTGCTCATCATCTCTGGATAATTTTGCAATAAATCTTTGCGCCAGTCTGGTTGAAGGATTTCACCTCTCTGTGCCCTTGGTGGCAAGTCCTCTGGCTCGAATTGAGTTGCATGCGTTGGTTTCATGCCGGTTTCTTTCTCTATGGTTAACTGATATTCTGCCATTAACATGAAGTATGGTTTATACTGAAGCTCATGCCCGGATATGTATCGTCGCGGGGCCATTTGAGCAAAGAATGGTGATTGTAAAATTTTCTCTTCAATTATGGCCATGGCATGTAGCTGTGCCTCTACTCTGGCCGAGTGTGTCGTTCCGAGTTCTTCTACTGTCTTCATCCACGCGGGGGTAGGTAATTCGTAGGTCATCTGGCCTTCGGCCGTGACACGTCCGCCTGGGATGGGTATCGGTTCATAAGCCTCTTCGAAGGTCTCCTCCACCGGGATAGTGACGGTTTCTTCCTCAGCTGGTAGCTCAGGTGGGGAGTCTGGCCTTGGTGGTGCTTCATAGATTGCAATTCTGGATTCAAGATTTGTTACCTGGGCCCGGAGTGCGTTGAGTTCCTCTAAAACTTCAGGGGCAGGGTCCACAGGCGCTGGTAATTCCGCTGCTACTGGTACCTGTTGTGTTGCTAGTTTTCTGAGTTGTAGCAGTTTGTGGTCTTCCTTTAACTTTTGATGTTCTTCGTTCATACGATCATAGTCCTCGAGCAATCTGACATGGTCGTCTAGCAGCATCCGCATCGACTCAGATGGGATTGCCTTGAATCTGCTCGGACTTAGTGGCTGTTCTGGATGATCTAAAGCCGCTTCCAAGTTCTCTCTGTTCTGCTCTTGGAGTCTCTGGTTCTCCTCTTTTGCTGCGGCTAAGTGTCTTCTTAGTAAGCCCATATTTCTAGTGAGCGTTGCATTGCGGACAGTCTGGGCTCTAAGTAGGTTATCTAAATCCGCGGTGGCCTCTTTGCTTTTTTCCTCACTTTCTATTTCTAACTTGTGATAAGCCTCTCGTAACTCTTGGTATCGGCTGTTCAGTGAGGCGTTCTCAATTGATAACAAATTAAGCTGCGTTTGTAAGTCGTTCGTCGTTTTCTGCAGCTGTTGATAGTTGGTGCCGAGTGATGCAAACTCATCGCGGACTTGCGTCATGCATGCGAACATGTGTTGAAATGCGGTGTCTATGGTGGGCGATAGTAGTAGTGAAGTGCTAAATGAGGATGCAGTGGTAGTAGATGCAGTGGGAATGGGGAGCGGGGTTGGGACTGTGGATGCAGTGGTGATTGTGGAAAATTGTGAAGTGCCTAAATATGAGGGTACTGTGAGTGGAGTGGGTGGTGGTGAGGTGGGTGGTGATATGTCCATGCCATTGGACGTGTTTAATGTTGTGACTGTGAAAAGTGGTGTGATTGTGGGTGGTTGCGTAGGTGTGAATACGGGATTTACAAACGTAGAGTAGTTTACAGGGGGGATGGTTGGGGTGGCTTGGTGAAACGGGGAAATAGGGGTTATGGTAGGTTGGGGAGGTGAGACTGGTGAGAAGGTTAGTGGGGTTAGGAAGGGGAATGGGGGTCTTAGAGGTGGGGGAAACGCTGAGAAGGATGAAGGGGTGAAGGGGTTAACATAGGGATGCAGAGGGTTGGGTGTGGGCCTGGTGGTATGAATGGGTAAGGAAGAGGTTGGGGCTATATTGCTTTGTACAGGTGTGGATGTGGGGAAAGCAGGTGGGTGTGCGGGTGATACAGGATGGGTTGGTGAAAGATGAGGTGAGAGAGGAGTCGAAGGGGTGGAGGTTATTTCGAGGATTGTAGTGGTATGTACAATGGTGGTACGGGGTGGCGAATCTACAAGAATGGTTTCTGCGGTTACTGAACGTTCGGGGGCGAGGCGTGCCTCCCTGGCTTGTGCTGAAGATTGGGCTCCTGTTGGTACACGAATATACTCCCCAGGTTTTGAGAGTAGTCGCACTCGGCGGGGATCAAACTGTGGTAGTTGCTTTCTTTGTAAAAACCTGAGTGCTTCATGGGAGCCTACTGATTTGACTAACTCTCTGAACCCTCTGATATAGGCGTATTCGAATCCTCCGGAGATGAGTTCCTGTTCAATTAATGCCTGGCTCTCCTCTTCAGTTAACCTCTTTCGTGCCCAGACTTTCTCCATGGTACGATATAATTTCTTTATGGCCAATGTGTACGCTGCGGCTTCGAAAGTTTCATCTTCATATGTGCTGGTGTCGCCGTGCGTGTCGGTTTGTTGGCCTTGCCCTTCTGTCTGGTCGTCATGTGAACCCTGGCTGGCTTCATCGTCGCCTTGATCGTCGTCTGTTTCGGTTCTTTCTTCTTCAGAGCCCGACACAGCTTGTCCCTGTGGCAAGTCTCGCGGCGTAGTCGGGTAGCTGGGACGTTCATATTCCTGGGAGAACAGTTGTGCTTCTGAATACTGAAATTCGTTTGAGAATGCATCAGGCATCTCAAAATCGAATGTCGTGTTTATGGGGTCGGCCTCCATATGTGGTATCGGGAAAGAAAACGCTTCCGCACCAATGGTGGTGGGAGCTTCTGCTGTTGTGGTGGCGGGTTCTGTGGTGGTAGCTGCCTGAGGTGCAGCGGTACTAGTGGTGGCCTCTGTAATCACTGGTCTGGACAACCGTATGCGAATAGGTTGTACAGTGGGCGCAGCTTCTGTCTGTGGTCGCTCGGGAGAGGGTTGTGGTGACGGCGACTCTGGCACTTGGAGGCAAGGGATGGTGCCTCGCATGCGCTTACCTGCCCGTGTCCTACTGGGCTTCCTGGCTTTCTTCGTTGTGCCCTTGAATGCCTTCAATTCCTCTCCTGTTAATGCACGCTCGATGGGCAAGTCATAAGCCAAACACATATACACAATTCTTGTGAGTGCACAACACCCGTTAAGCACTTTTTTACGCTCCCATCTGTGCTGTGCCAGGTACATTTGGTCTATGATCCAGCTTGCCAGATCAACTGTTTGAGGTCCCGTACATGCCAAATATAATCCGAACCATATTCTTTTGTGTGGCATGGTAAATCTGTCCTGAGCTGGAAATGCAAAATGTTGCATGCATATTCTTAGTGGCTTTGACAACTCAGGTGTAATGGCCGAAATCTCTTCCCACTTCGTGACATCCCCACGTTTCATCGGTTCTGGAATTAATCTCTCTCGGTCTGTGGGAGTGTGGGTTCCATGAATCTTGATGGCTGCTCTGATTAGGTCCTTAGAGAGATAAAATCTCTTGTAAGGTGGATCATCCACTAGGGTAGGCAAGATGAAGGTTCCTGGGATGTCCTTATTCTCTGATGCCAGTAAGGTAGTGATCAAGTAATAGCACCTATAAAAATCCGGTTTGGGTAGAGGATCACTGAAATATTCTGTGAAGCCGGCTCTGGCCCAAACATGAGTTAAATCCTGGGTGTTTTGTAGGGCTTCGAATTCTCTGGAGAAAAACTGGTACTTTCCCCACGTACGGTCATCAAAAGTCAGAGAGGATTCAAATATAAAGTCTGCGTCCGCGAGGGGTCCTGCCAGGCCCTGAAACCAATGAGAGTTCCTGTGTATCTTTTCGGTGTAGCCCATAGGGGGGTTATCGATAGGCATGGGCCCTGGAAATCCCTGAAATTCCGGCGGTGGAGCAGTAGGGTGGGACTCTGCTCGTAGCACGTTGAGTGGTACTGCTGCTACACTGGGGCCTGCTCCTGATGTTCCTTCGTCAGTTTGCATGGTGGCTGGTGCGCTAGTGAGAAAGATCTGCTACAAAAGATTAACACATTAGCATGGAAATTAATCATGATCCCATTAAAGTGAGACCGCAATCCCTTTCCATAACTGATGCGTAACCCGTGTAGCCAAGTGCTGTGATGTGATGGATGCAATGTTTCTTGCAGCACTAGTGCAGGTCTCTAGACACCGACACGTTTCAGATCATGCATACATTTCTTGATGAAATGAGATTACGAGTGATGTGTGATGATGGTGGGTGAATTTATACAAGGTTTAAAGGTTAGTAATTGAGTACAAGGTTGTATGTTAGTCGGGGGGTAGTTAGATAACGGGTTAGGGGAAGACGGTTGGACATGCTTTGGTATCCATTTCCTAAGAGTTTTTGAATGGGTGGTGGGTTTCTGCTGAGGGGCAAAAGGTGGTGTCGGGTGTGGTGGTATCGAGGGATGAAAAGGTTTGTGAGGATTATATATTACATGGCTTATGGGTTGAGCTATGATACATGGTTTGGGTACCCAAATCTGCGTGGGCGTGGGTCTATGGGTAAGGTACTTCTTGGCGATCCAAATTTGTCGAATGGTCGGACCTATAGAAGAATGTCGAGGGGGTGGTGGATATCGATTCTGTTTCTGTTCTGCCTTTCTCTTGTTGATCTCGGCTTGGTTGGAGATCTTTGGTGCTTTTTGTCCTTTTGGCACCCATATTTGTCTGGTGACGTTTCCTTTGGGAGACCTAAATTGCCTTCCTTGTCGTGTCTTCTGATACTGCCGTCGGTCTGGGTTCCTTTGTCGTGGTTGACTCTGTTGTAGTTGGGGGTGAGAGGTCGGATGGACACTCTGCTTTGGAAAAGAAGGGAGTTCCAACACTTGCGTGACCTGCCCATTAGGAAGTGATGCCTTTTGTAACTTTAATCTAGGCCAGTCCGCAACAAGCTTGGAAGGATGAGCACCGTAGGGTGTCGTGCTCATTTGGCCGCTGATGCAACCCACCTGACCTCTGATTGTGCCCTTCTGTCCTTGCGTTTGGGTAACTGTCGCTTCTAGTTTGCAGGAAGTCCCAGGGAAGATCTCCTGTCGTCCTTCTGATTGACAACTGTCTATAGCCAAGCCTGAGTGGGTTGATGTAGACGTAGCGTGATTGAGCTGATCAGAGATCTTCCTGTCTTCTGTCGCATGCGTTTCATAGGGTCTAGGGTCACAACCGTCAAGCGGAATGCCGTTAGGGAAGTCAAGCGGTATCACTCGCTTCTGCTCTAAGGTTCCAATCTGTAAGGAGCCTTGTCTAAGATTTAGGTCCACTGAGTGATCGTATAGCCAATCTTGGCCAAGGATTAGGGGTTCTATCAGGTCGTCATCATGGCACACTAATAGCTTCGCTGTCATGGTCAAGTCCTTAATGAGGATAGGAAGGTCCACCTCACCCATGCAAGGGGTTTCCATGCCTCCTAGGCCTATGAGGTATGCCTCAATTGGCCGCATTTCTATTCCTGAAGACTTATAGTGGGACCATCTAATCGCACTAGTCGCAGCACCTGAGTCAATCAAAGCCCTGAGTTCTTGGCTATGGTTACCGTGCTCTAGCCTAACTGTAAGGAATGGTCTCCTGTCCACTATGCTAGGATGAGTGGTTGACTTTACTTGACACATGGCCATGGGATATCTGGGTGATGTTTCCAGATGGTTATAATGTTCTCTCCCTAGTCCTTGTCTTCTTAGCTTCATGCGCTTAATGCGTTCTATGGCTTCTGCTTGAGCTTCAGCTCGTATTCTATTTTCTTCCTTCTTACGCTTCTTTGCCAACGTGAGTCGTCTAAGCATATCCTCAGTAAGAGGTTCTTGGTATAGCTTGACTCTACAGCCACTAATGTAATTAGGCATTATATCTCCTTCTAAGGTGGCTAACTGTACTGCTCCGCTCGTCGAGAGTCTGTTAATGATCATAGGTCCATAACCTCGCTTTTCTAACTTCCGTGCGTGCTGTTTCAGCGTATATACTAGAACTAAATCTCCTTCTTTTAGGCCTTTATCTTTCACATGTGCATCAAAATATGCTTTCTTTCGCTTCTTCGCTGCGTATATTCCTGCTGCTGCTTTCAGCCTGGTTTCTCCTAATCGTTCCAAGTCCATTATTCTCGCTGATAATTCATGGCCGGTCCACTCATGTTCTTGTGCAACCTTAAGGGTCGGTATCAAGAAGCCCAAGGGAAGCACTGCATTCTGACCAAAAACCATCTGGAAGGGAGTTGCACTGAGTACGGTCTTGTAGGCCACTCGATATGCCCAAACAGCGTGGTGTAGCTGTTTGTCCCAATCTGAACGTTTATTGTTCACGAGTTTCGTCAGTACGGTACAAAGTATCTTGTTAGTGCTTTCAGCCTGACCATTGGCCTGAGGATGATATGGTGCAGATTTCTTGTGAATCACCATAAAATCCTGTAACAAATATTCAATGACTTGGTTTAGAAAGTGAGTGCCTCGATCGCTCACTAACTCTATAGGCAATCCATATCTTGTAAAGACATTTTCAAATAAGAATTTTGCAGTAGTGTGAGCATCATTCTTTTTTGTGGCCTTTGCCTCTACCCATTTTGTAAGATAATCTGTGGCAACAATAATGTATTCTGCATGTGTACCTTTTGCAGGGGGGTTAATGGGTCCTACAAAGTCTATACCCCACTTAGAAAATGCACGTCCGCCCATCATGGGTTTCAATGGCATTTCATCTCTGCGAGTAGGAAACTGAGTTCTTTGGCACACATCACATCTCTTTACATAGGTATGTGCATCCATGTGAAGAGTGGGCCACCATAATCCTGCAAAGAGAATGGCTTTGATTATCCTATCTGGTCCAAAATGACCTCCTGCAACACCTTGGTGTGCAGTCTCTAGTATGCTAAGATAATCGCTCTCATGAACACATTGTCTTAGATATCCATCTCGTCCTCTTTTGTATAGATTATCGCCAATAAGTGAATAGTCGTGAGCTTCCTGCTCTAGACTACGTTGTCGAGCTAAGGTCATTCCTTGAGGGAATGTGTTCGTCCTCAAGTAGGTCACTAATGGTTCACTCCAGTCTGGTGTGAGAGACACATGATATAATGTCGCATGCTCTACTGGTGGTCTTTCACAACACACCTGACATTCTTTACACAACTTGTGGACATCTGCTTCCATAGAAGGCCAATATACTCCTAATCTATGCAGAGTCTGTAGTGTTCTATGTTTTGAATGATGTTGCTTTAGTGCACCTAAGTGTGCTAATTGCAACCAATTCGCATGTTCTGATTCATCTACACAACAAGCAAGAATCTTTTGATTATCTTGTTTATATATGCTTCCTGCTATTATTTGGTACCTCTGAGATTTGGTAATCTCTCCTTCTTTGATCTTTATCCTAGGACTCTTGGGTCCGTATGTCAGAATAGGGACTAACGGCTTAGCCCATTCTGGTGCTATCTCAAGGTTGAATAAGTATGTATCTGGTAGATCATCAGCTACTCCTTGAGGAGCTTCTCCTGAGGTTAATCTTGAGAGGTGGTCAGCTCTAAGATGCGTCTTTCCTTTCCTAACTACCACTTCAAAATCATACTCCATGAGCAGTAGAAACCAGCGTATCAGTCGTCCTGTGTTACATGGTTTGTTGACTAAATATAATAGGGCTTGATGATCCGTAAAGAACTTGAACTTGTTGGCCAACAAGTAGTGCCTGAATTTCTTTACTGCGTAGATCATCCCTAATCCTTCTCGTTCCGTCGTGGTGTAATTTCTTTCTGCTGCGTTCAGTTGTCTGCTAGCGTAAGCTATGGGGAGATCTATGTTACCTTCCTTCGTGGGTTGTGCTAACACACATCCTATGGCGTAATTGGATGCATCCACATGTACATGGAATGGCTTACTCCAATCTGGGGTAGTCAATATAGGTGCTGAGCACAAGCGTCGTTTAAGTTCATTGAATGACTTTTCACATTCATCTGTCCATTCAAAATTGGTCAAAAGAGAGTACAAAGGCTTAGCTATGATTGCATACATGTGTATGAATCTCCTATAATAACCGCAATGGCCCATAAATGCCTGTACCTCTTTCACATTAGTTGGTCTGGGTAATTCTGCAATTACCTTCACCTTTTCCTCGTCCGTAGAGATTCCATTTTTTGACACAATGTGTCCTAGAATTTTGCCTTGTCTGACCATGAAAACGCATTTTTCTGGGTTCAAACAAACCTGATACTCTCGACATTTGTCGAATATTTGTCTTAACTCTGAAATATGTGTCTATCTTACATTTGAATGCGCACATAGGTCATCGACATAAACTTCCAAGCTCTTGCGTAAGAATTCCTTAAAGACATGACACATGAGTCGCTGGAAAGTGGCGGGTGCATTTGTCAAGCCGAATGGCATCACACGAAATGCAAATATGCCCCATTCAGTGGCAAAAGCCGTCTTGTGTTGGTCTTCGGGAGCAATGGCTACTTGGTTATAGCCTGAGAATCCATCAAGAAAACTGTAAACTTCCTTGCCCGCAACTCTTTCCAATAGGTGTTCCGTGATAGGAAGAGGATAACTATCTCTAATCGTGGCGGCATTAACTTTTTTAAGGTTAATACACACACGCAATTTTCCATTCTTCTTGGGCACAACCACAATGGGGGATACCCATTCGGTATGCTCAATTTCGTAAATGAATCCTGCTTCTATCAAGCGATCTATCTGCTCTTTAATCTTCGCAGCGTAGTTATCATTATACGTGTAAGGTTTTTGTTTTGTCGGTTTTGCATCTGGAGTCATAGGGATTCTATGAGAACATATATCTGGATCTACTCCTTTCAAATCTTTGTAACTCCAAGCAAAAACATCTCTATATTCGCGCAATAGGGCAACTAACTCTTCTTCTTCTTCAATCGTCAAATCATGCCCTATGTATGTACATTTTTCTTCTTCTCCTTCGATAGCAACTATTATTTTCTTGGTTTTCTCTCGGTTATCATATGCTTGTCCATCATTCTCTTTTCTATTAGGCATTCGTACCATGATTCTTCTATCGTCGATTTCATATTTCTTGAAATTCTCGGGTACTTCAAATAAAGATTCCTCTTTTTCCGACATGGTTTCTTTCTTCTTTCTTTTCTTGCCTTCACTCTTGGTAGTCACTTCCGTGGCTAATCTCACTTCATTCGTAACTTCCTCGTGTCTCTGAGTGTGAGTCTCTACTTCGTAGAAATATTCTTCCTCTGATGCAAAGGGTGAGTCCATGATAATTGATTCTAAATCAAAATCGCTTGCATACTCAAATGCATCAGTGCTCGGTTCACACTCTTCTAAAACTGCATCGCCCATGATTGGCTCTATCGTAAAAACTGAAATGTCATAGCCATCCTCGTCACAGTGGGGCGTCCATTGTTCTTCATTGATGGCTACATCCATGGTTGCTAGAATCTCTGCCCAACCATGGGGTTCAAACTCCTCGTCTGGGAATACTACAGGTGCATAGGCCGGATCTTGAAGGGTTCGTGGATGTTGTTCCGCACCTAAGGTCCTGGCTTCTAACCGTTCTTCCTCTTGTTTGGCTACTTTACACATCCATAAATGGGTATCCTCATGCAACCAAGAAGGATCTGATTCTAATGAGTGCACGGATTCCGTCTCTGCTGGTGTCTTATGGATGGTATTCCATTGTATTGGGGGTACATCTCTGTGTGAATAGTCTTTAAGATTGACTTTGGTAGTCACTCCTAAATGTTGCAAGTACAAAGAATTAGTTCCCCAATCTTGTACGATTTGCAACTGACGCATGAATGGTCGTCCCAATATCATCTCATAAGCATGATTTTTCGCAAAGTCGCAAATGGCAAAGGTATGCTCAAATTCTACACCACAAGTGGTGAGAGATATGCCTTCTAGTAAGCCTAACGGTTTTTCTATGTGTCCATCGGCCATTTGTAGCTTCATCCTGGTGGGTCTGAGTGCTGGCTTACCCCAACGTTTCCATAAGGCGGTAGTAGCGATAGCTACTCCGGCTCCTGAATCTAAGATGGCTTTCGTGGTGTAGCCCTGATGGGTTATTGGAAGATATGTGTTACCTTCCTCTCCTTCGCTTACGTCTCCAATCTTTTCCACGGGTATCTCTGGTACCTTCTTCTGTGATCCTATCTGAGAGGGTGTGGTAGCTAGCTCAGGGAATTGATTTGCTACGTGCTTCCACAATTCTGGTTTTACCTTTAACAGTTCCTCCAGAGTGAGATTGCATTGTACTTTGGTATTCTTGATCACTTCCGTATTTCTAGGGATCACTGATTCTTCATTCCTCACTATTATCGTGGGTGCTCTCATACTAATAGACTTAGCTTCCCACGGCCCTGTGAACTGAGGTAATTCTTGTAGAGAATTAGACTCAAATCCTGTGGGTTCACTCAGTTGTTCCACCTCTACATCATCATATATAGAGGGGATGTCTTGGGGAAATTGTTCCTGCAAATCGTCTATTTCTTGAATAGGAGGATGAGTTCCTTGTTCTTTTCTCCATTTCTCTTCTTGGATTTCTCTTAAAAATTCATGTGAGTACTTATGTATGGAAGATAGGTTATCTTGACTCTCTGTATGGGGTACTTGAGACAGGGATGGTGGATTCCTTTCCTGTGTCTCTGGGACAGTAGGGTTCCTAGACTGATCCTTTTTCTCTTTGCTTTCAATCAAGTGTTCTAGCCTCTCCATTAGTCCTTGAAAGTGTAGTTCCGGTTTTGCCATGTTATTCCAATTAAGATATCTAGAGGCTTCGAACAACGCTTGGGCTAGTTCTACCATCTTCATGCAAAGTTTAGTTCTCTCAATTTCTAGATCAGCTCGAGGGTAGTTTTTACTCATTTCCGTGACTTGAGGTCCCTCTTTTATTCTAGCCTGATATGCACGAAACATCATGTCTAGATCTTCCGGTATGGGTTCCGCTAAGACTGATCCTGATTTCTGAGCTGGGATTTCTTGGTTTGATTCTTGTGAAGCCAATTCTTGTATTTTGGCTCTAGATTCTCTTAGACTTCCTTCCAACTCACTTATCTTTTTACTCCATTTTCTCTTTATCCTTTCTCTAGAATCTTTCCAAGATTTTGTCTTTTTACTACTCGATTCTGCAACTTCACTAGTTTCGGCTACTTTCTCTTGATTAAGCTGTTGGTTTTGTAAGAGCGCCTGGGCTCTGGTTATAGCTTGGATAGGCACGTATGTAGGGTTGGATCCATCTGCATTGTTTACAATACCTATCACGTTGATTGGTGTCACATTTGTAGTGTTAACTGGGTTCTTAGGACAATCTTTGATTACGTGCTCTTTGCCACAATCGGCGCAAAAGCCTTGGATGCTATAGTACTGTGATTGCCTTGCTATTGGGGGATGTGGACAATCCTTAATGAAATGATCTCCTTGGCACCTAAAGCATGGTCCTCTAGGGCCCTGTGGTCTCTGTTGTCTCAATTGGGGCCGTGGGTTTGGGTTTGCGTACATCACATTAGTATAGTCTGGCTCCCAACTAGGTTCCATTGGTGGACTATCATAATGATATGTCTCCACATGTTCTGGTGACTCCGTGTAATAAGCGGGTGGACTAGTTACATGAGTAGAGTCAAAACTGTTTGAGTTTGGGTCACTTTCGGTGATCAGGGGTGAAGAAGGCACTAAGGCCCTACTTAGGTTCTCTTCTGCAGCCGCATATTTGACTGAGATGACATTCGCTGGTGGGGGTGGCTGCTGAGCTAAGACGGGTTGAGGTCTCTGTTGAGCCTGGTATGGGTAGTTCTGGGGAGGCCTATAGTAATAAGGCTGAGCATTGTATTGGCCTTGATACCTACCTGGCTGCTGGTATGCTTGCGGGTAGTTCTGTCTCACAGTTTGTTTATTGTATGGGCAGTCCTGAGCCGTATGATTCGTGTACCTTCTCTCAATTGTACAATATTGGCCACTAGGGTTGACATGAGGTTGAGGTGCATTGGGGCACATGTTTGCCAAATGATTTCCACCACAAGTGTAACAACGCACATTTGTAGGTGGCTTGGGCACCTGTTTATTAGAAACTCCTAGTTTTTGGGCCACTTTTTCTGCTAGGTCCTCTATCGAATTAGACAATTTTGTGGATGCTAGAGAAAAACAATCTGAGTCCTTATAGACCTTTGAGAGTTCTAATTCATCTCCTAAGTTGTCCTCAATGTCTATACATATTCTTACACACTCCTCTAGCGTTCTGGGTTCTTTTAGGTACACATAAGAGCGTAGTTTAGCGCTCAACAAGCCATCTAGGAACAGTGATACTTGTTTGGCCTGTGAGGGTAGCTCTTGCATTGGACATCGTTCAACGTATTGTCTGAATCTACGACCTGCCAGTCTTACTGTTTCCTGAGGGGTTTGCTTAAAACTATGAATCAACGAAGACGTGTCATGTCTAACCCCACTTTTAGAGAATTCAGTAATGAATGACTCTAAAAAGTGATGGATGTCTCTAAATTGCCTTTGTTGCAGTGGTTGGAACCAAGTTAAAGCGGTATTCTTTAACGTTAGTCCAAATGCGTTGTACTGCGTGAACATGTCCTCGACTTGTTCTGCTCTTAGTACTTGCTTGAATTCTGCGACATGGTCATAGGGATCTCCTGTCCCATCAAAATAATTTTTCATTGATTTTACTAACTGTGTGGGTCTCAATACTCTTGCATGTTCACGTGGTCTAGGTAGAGGAAAATCATCTCTACCACCTGGTATTCCATGTTCTCTTTGTCTATCCGTCCTATTAGTGTTCGTGGTTGTTCCATCTCTCCCTATGGGGTGAATGAAGCTTACTTCCGGTCTCTCGTGATTTCCTTCTCTTTGATTTCCATGGGCTGAGGATGTTCCTGCCCCTTGTTGATTTGCATTCATGTTTGTTCGGGATGGAGGGAATATCAATTCACCTCTCCAAGTGTAGGTGTTTTTAGCGCGCTCAGGCACCACAAAGACTCTTTCTGAAGTCTCATCCAGGTATACAACCTTTCCAGGTGTATCTGGGTCCTTGAATTCATAGATTGTAATGATGCCTACCTCACCAGGGTTTTCCTTTCTGTACCTCCAAAAGGCTTCGTCTGTCTCTTTATTTACAAACAACTCGGTGCTCCTGTTATCTTGAGGGATCCACTCTGGGATGAGTACTCTTGTTAATACGGATTTCCCTCTAGGTGTCCTAGGCTCTTCTAACGGTTCTTTTCCTTGAAATTTCGCTTCCGTCTCTAATTGAATTGTGCCAAACTCATTAGTATCGTTTGGCTGCGTACTCAAGATGTACATGGTTCCTTCTTTGTCTATGTAAGCGTCTCTCTCAAATTTTACCACTGGTCGTTCCAATCCAATGGGTTGATCAGGGTTGTGCAGTTGCACCACTTGCCTTCGCAAACCATCCTCATAGATGCGAGCACCTAATCGGTTGGTTCGGAGAAACTCGAGTTGCGTTCTATAGGGTCCTTCTGGTTTTTCTAAGTATGCTACATGAGACCCTCCTTCTGGTCTGTCTGTGCTAAATGCCATTTCTGATTCGCTAGTTTCTGAGCCCTCGTAGGGGTAATTGCTATTCAATTGCTGAGCCCAAGATCGAGCGGTAGTTCTTACACTAGCCTCTGATGATCTAAGGCTTCGTCGGTCCGACTTACCTATATGTTTGCCCGATCTAAGGTTCATTAATTTCCTTCCTTGCTCACTCAATTACACACTTAGATCGTCAATGGCTCTTTGTGATTAATTCTTGATTCTTTTTAATTTTCTCTGGATTCTTGTCTTAATTTATGCGTCAGGAATTCGACTTTCGTTATGATTTTGAGTTATCGTTCCGTCAGACTTATGTTCTTTTCTTTAGGTTTTCGCGTCACACACACCTTTACTTGTAGTCTTAAACTTGAAAGAATTAGGTATCTTGAACTTGAGGCGTTCCTATCAACTTAAATCCACAATGCTAACGTTTAGCCTAAGCTAAGAATTGACTGAGGGGGTTGAGTAATCTTCCAACCTCGAGTCGGCTTTTCTGTTGCTCTGATGTCCTGTTGCCCAAGAAGCCGTGCTTCCCAAGCTCTGCTGTCTTCACTGCCTTGCTCGCTTGCCTTTGATTGCCCTTGCTAGACCTGGAAAAATTCCAATATTAGACCAATTCACAAGTTGATCAAACACTTGAGTATATTCACCGTTTAAGTCCCTTCTCTTTTTGCCCAACTTTTTAGTACTTGCCCCCTGGCTTTCTAGTCCCAAACTAGGTGAACCTCAAAATAGCTTATCCAAAAATAGATGTATTCTTTATGAAAAAAAACAGTTGAGGTCACGTAGTACTCGTTACAAGCTTTCTAACGAGCTATTAAGCTCAAAAAACGGACTTCGGATGAGAAAGTTACACGCGTTCAGGCCCTGGGGGGTAAAAATTGACAATCCAATTTTCCCTCAAATATGAGCTAAGGGGTCTCCTATGAGTCTAATGGTCCAAAAATTTTTCAAAAATACCCTCAAAATTGGTCAAAAATTGAAGTCCAAAATTTGCGATGGGGGTGGGCAATCGCGATGGTCTGGGACCGTCGCGATGGTCCAAGCGAACCGTCGCGATGGCGTGGGATTTGGACAATCGCGATGGTCCGAAAAATGAACCGTCGCGATGGCGTGATCAGGCGGACAATCGCGATGGCGCGGTCAACGGTCAACGGTGGACAATCGCGATGGCGCGGTCAACGGTCAACGGTGGACAATCGCGATGATCCGAAGTGAACCGTCGCGATGGCCCGCGATGCGATGGCTTGAGCCAATCGCGATGGTCCGATTTTGGGCTGTCGCGATGGTCCAAAAAATGAACTGTCGCGATGGTCTATCGTGACACGTGGCACTGTCGTGGCGATGGCGTGGGCCAATCGCGATGGTGCGGGGTCAACTGGACAATCGCGATGGTCCGAGTGGACCGTCGCGATGGCTCAAGTGAACCGTCGCGATGGTCCGAAAAAGCGAACCGTCGCGATGGTCCGGCCGAGCCGTCGCGATGGCGTGAGCCTATCGCGATGGTGCGACACAATCGCGATGGTCCAAGCCAATCGCGATGGTCCACCAAACAACGAATTTTTGAAATGCGACTATGGTGCCGTGTGTGCGCAAGGATCGCCTACCTCGTGGTGTGGTCGCCTACCTCAAAATCCGAACTTGGCGGACCATCGCGATGGTCCGACACAGTCGGAAATTTCTGACATAAAGTACATTTTTTACCTTTTGGAAGCTTTCCTGATGCTCTGAAGCTCTGTACCTGCAAGAAAACTCAAGAAAACACAAGTGCATACAAGCGCAAAAACTCTCTCTCGCTCTCTCGCATGCACAAATGAGGGGAAATGAGGTGAATGGGTGGATATGGTGAATTTTCTGATTTTTTTGGAAATAAAGATGATGATGCGATGATGAAGATGGAGTATGGGGAAGGTGAAAAACGCTAAAAACTAAGTAAAAACAACAACAAAAACTGAAATTTTTACCTTCCAACGCCACTTCTTGCTATACTCTTACCATCACACATTCGTCCTAGACTCGATCCCCGGCAACGACGCCAAATTTGGTGTTGCTCTAGCACAATGGTGAGAACCACGTTAAGAAGCTTCACCTCCTTAATGTCAATCCGAGGGAGAGGTAGGAGTGATATGGAGATCGTGAACGTGAGATGATGTGAGAGTGAAGGTGAGAAGCACAAAGATGCACACACACATACACACACACGATGAAGAGACAAGCAAGACACAATGGAAGGTGGGAAAATTAGCTCTATTGCTCAAGAATACTCTTACAAGCTCAAACTAGCT
This sequence comes from Ceratopteris richardii, assembly GCA_020310875.1. Classification (NCBI taxonomy): domain Eukaryota; kingdom Viridiplantae; phylum Streptophyta; class Polypodiopsida; order Polypodiales; family Pteridaceae; genus Ceratopteris; species Ceratopteris richardii. The sequence continues at coordinate 55,227,794 of CM035443.1, forward strand.
CTATGCTCACACTAACCAAAATGAACCAACCTCAAAAATGAGCTCTCTAGCTCTTTTTATAGTTTCCAGACTAGTTTTGACCGGTTTCACATCTAGTGACCGGCCTAGTTAAAAAATAGGTCCTAGATGCTATTTGGAAGGGTAAACGATGTCTAAAAATAACGAAAATTGGTACGCGCATTCTACCTAAGCTCCTCAAGCTCGAGGACTCCTCGGCTTGCACAAAATGGAGCTATGGATTACAAAATGGGGTTTTCTTATGATACATATGTTACAATTAGTGATAACAATCACTGTTGAATGTTTGGAGAATTAATAAGAAATATATTTGTTTAAAAAATTGATCCGCCTGGCTCCCTGCTTCGTCTTCACATGCTTCCGTGGCGTCTGTGCCTCTGACTGCTTCCAACAGGCATACATGTGTATAAACCGTCGGTAATAACCACAATGCCCCATGAAAGCTTGTACTTCCTTGACATTCTTTGACCTAGGTAGCTCTGCGATGGCTCTCACTTTCTCTTCATCAGTGGATATGCCATTTTTTGACACTATGTGTCCTAGAATCTTGCCTTGCCTAACCATGAAAACACACTTTTTTGGGTTCAAGCAGACTTGATATTCTCTACATTTGTCAAAGATTTGCCTGAGTTCTGGTATATGTGTCTGTCTAATGTTGGAATGAGCACATAGATCATCAACATAGACCTCCAAATTCTTCCTCAAGAATTCTTTAAACACGTGGCACATCAGTCTCTGAAAGGTTGCAGGAGCATTGGTAAGCCCAAATGGCATTACTCTAAAGGCAAATATGCCCCACTCTGTGGCAAAAGCTATCTTATGCTGATCTTCTGGCGCTATGGCTACTTGATTGTAGCCCAAAAATCCATCAAGGAAGCTGTACACTTCCTTTCCTGCTACTCTTTCTAGCAGATGCTCAGTGATAGGAAGCCGATAGTTGTCCAGAATAGTGGCTGCATTAACCTTCTTCAAGTTAATGCACACACGTAGCTTTCCATTCTTCTTGGGCACCACTACAATAGGGGATACCCACTCAGTGTGCTCAATTTCATAAATAAATCCACCTTCTACCAGTCTATCTATCTCCTCTTTGAACTTGGCAGCATAATTCTCATTGTATGTGTATGGCTTTTGCTTAGAAGGTTTAGCATCTGAGGTCATGGGGATTGTGTGTGAGCATATGTCCGGGTCTACACCTTTCAAATCCTTGTAACTCCAAGCGAATACATCTCTGTATTCTCTAAGCAAGGCTATTAGTCCATGCTCTTCTTCCTCTGATAGGTCATGTCCTATGTAAGTGCATCTCTCCTCTCCTTCTTCTAGGGCTACCACTATTTTTTTGGTGGTTTCTTTGTTATCGTAGGCCTCTCCTGATTGTGCCTCTCCTTTAGGCATTCTTATCATGACTCTCCTGTCATCTATCTCATACTTTTTAAAATTTTTCGGGACCTTAGGAAATACTACAGGTGCATAGGCTGGGTCTTGAATGGATCTATGGGTTTCTTTTGCACCTATCTCTCTGGCCTTTTCTCTCTTCTCTTCTTCCACTACCACTTTACACATCCATAGGTGAGTGTCTTCATGCATCCATGAGGATCCTGATCCCATGGAATGCACAGACTCCGTATCATCTTTGGCTCTATGGATAGGGTTCCATCGGATAGGAAGGACATCTCTATGAGAGTAATGTTTGAGATTAACCTTGGTCGTGACACCTAGGTGTTGCAAATACAAGGAATTGGTTCCCCAATCTTGTACCACTTGCAACTGGCGCATAAATGGTCTTCCCAAAATCATCTCATAGGCATGGTTCTTGTTAAAATCACAGATAGCAAATGTGTGCTCAAACTCTACACCACATGTAGTGAGAGTTATTCCTTCTAGTAAACCTAGGGGTCTCTCTATGTGACCATCAGCCATCTGCAATTTCATCCTTGTAGGCCTGACTGCTGGCTTGCCCCAACGTTTCCATAGGGAAGTGGTAGCAATTGCAACTCCTGCACCAGAGTCCAGAATTGCCTTGGTTGTGTACCCCTGATGGGTAATGGGAAGATAGGTGTTTCCTTCTTCACCTTCGCTCATGTCTCCTATCTTGTCCAAAGGTATCTCTGGCACTGTGCGATGAGATCCTACCTGGGAATGAGGTTTGGCTATCTCTGGTACTTGTTCGGCTACATGTTTCCATAGCTCTGGCCTTACTTTGAGTAGCTCCTCTAAAGTGAGGTTACATTGCACTTTAGTTTTTTTCACTACCTCCGTATTCCTAGGTATTATCGAGTCTTCGTTTCTGACCATGACTGTGGGTGCTCTCATACAAGTGGACTTAGCTTCCTATGGGCCTGTGAAGTGGGGTAATTCATGTAAAGAATTACACTCAAAGTCTAATCTCTCTTGAGACTGGATGCTCTCCTGCTCTTCATAAATGGATGGGATGTCTTGTGGGAACTGGTCATGTGCATCATCCACAAGTTCAATGGGAGGAGGGACTTCACTTTCTTTAGCCCATTTGTCTTCTTGAATCTCTCGTAGAAATTCTGGTGTGAACCGATTCATAGAAGAAGATGTGTCTGGCTCCGTAGAGTTAGGCACATAGGCTTCCTAGGCAGGTAGGCTTTCTCTTTCACTTGCCTTGCCCTTATTTTGAGAGATAGGCTCCTTTTCTGATTGTGCTATTAGCCTCTCTAACCTTTCTAGCAATCCATCAAAATGCAACTGCGTCTTAGCTGAACTAGAGATGTTAAAGAGGCGACTGGCTTCAAACATGGTTTGAGCCAATTCCACCATCTTAGCACAGATTTTGGTTCGTTCAAGCTCTAGTTCTACTCTCGGGTAACACTTTTCATGATCGGTTACGTTTGGCCCTTCTTGGATTCTGGCCTGATATGCTTTGAGCATCATATTTAGGTCCTTCGGAGTGGGATCTGCTAGGATTGATCCTACTCTAGGGGGTGGTGGAATTGTGTGAGGTGGGTTGGAAGGCGTTGGATCGGATGGTGATGGGAATGGTGGGGGTGGGGTAGTGTGAGAGGGAGTTTGAGATATGAGTTCAATTATCCTGGCTTTTGTTTCCCTTAGGCTTTCCTCGAGTTCACTCATCTTCTTAGCCCATTGCCTCTTCATTCTTTCTCTACTATCTCTTCAGGCTCTAGTTCTCTTCTTAGTTATGCTCTCAATTTCACTAGCCTCCGAGCTCTTCTCCTGGCCTACCCCTTGGTTTTGCTGCAATGCCTGAACTCTAGTGACCACCTGTACTGGTGCAGTGGACGTCACACTTCCTGTAGAGTCCACTACTAAACCAATAACGTTGATAGGAGTAATTTTTGGCATATTATTGGGGTTCTTTGGGAAATCTCGTAAGAGATGCTCCTTTCCACAATCTTGGCAAAAGCCTTGAATTGTCACTGACTGGGGTTGTGTAGATTGAGGTAAGGGGCAATCTCGAATGAGGTGATCTCCCTTACATCTGTAGCATGGTCCTCTAGGGAATGGGGGTCTTACCTACCTGGGTTGGGGTCTACAGTTAGGGTTTGTGTACATTACATTTGTGTACTCTGGCTCCCAACTAGGTTCACTTGGTTCTTCACTGTAGCAGGACTCACCATGTTCAGGAGATTGCATGTAGTAATCCTGGGGACTATCAATATGTGTAGAATCAAAGCTATGGTCATTGGGATCACTTTCTGAAAGCAATGGTGTTACTGGCACTATAGCTCTATTCAAATTCTCTTCTACAGCTGCATACTTTACCGGAATTACATTAGCTGGGGCAGGGGGTTGTTGTGCTAACACAGGTTGAGGCCTTTGTTGGTTTTGGTATTGTGGTTGGTAGATTTGTTGAGGCCTAGCATACTGCTGCAGTGGGTACTGGTTCTGATATCTTCCTTGTTGAGGGTATGGTTGTGGGTACGTCTGCCTAACTGCTTGCTTATTGTAGGGGCAATCTTGCGCAGTGTGATTTGTGTACCTCCGTTCTATGGTGCAATACTGGCTACTAGGATTTACTTGGGGTTGAGCCATAATGGGACATACATTCGCCATGTGGTCAGCACCGCAAGCATAGCATCTCTTTACTGGGGCAAATCTTGGAATTTGTTTGCTAGAGATACCTAGTTTTTGAGCTACCTTTTCTGCGAGTTCCTCAATAGATGTAGATTGCGAGGAAGAGAGGCTAGAAGCGCTATCGGAATCTTTGTAGATTTTTGAAAGCTCTAGTTCCTCCCCTAGGTTATCCTCAATGTCAATGCACATGCGTACACTCTCTTCTATGGACCTAGGGCAATTCAAGTACACATAGGAACGCAACTTTGTACTTAGCAATCCATCCAAGAATAAGGCCACTTGTTTGGCTGGTGTGGGCAACTCAGGACCAGGGCATCTCTCAAGATATTTCCTAAACCTTCTTCCTGCAAGTCTCACGGTCTCCTGAGGGGTTTGCTTGAAGCTATGTATCAATGAGGAAGTATTATGCCTTATGCCACTTTTAGAGAATTCAGTGATGAAGGCCTCTAAGAGTTGGTCTATGCTCCTGAACTATCTCTCATTCAATGGTTGAAACCACGTAAGGGCTGTGTTCCTAAGGGTTAGACCAAAGGCATTATACTGCGTGAATAGGTCCTCAACTTGCTCAACTCTCAAGACTTGCCTAAACTCGACCACATGATCATATGGGTCTCCTGTGCCATCAAAGTAGTTCTTCATGGACTTAACTAGCTGAGTCGGTCTCAATGTTCTGGTGTGTTCCCTAGGCCTTGGCAGAGGGAAATCATCAGCATTCCTTTGGGTCCTTGGGGCTCTAAGTCCCTCAGGTTCTGCTCTATTTGTTTTCGTTCTCATTCTTTCTCTTCCCACTGGATTGGCAAAGCTTACCTCAGGTCTATCTCTATGTCTGTTTCTTTGAACTCTATGAGCTTGGGATGTTCCAACTCTTGGGTGACCGAAGGACACATTCGATCTTGGTTAGGGGAAAATAAATTCACCTTTCCAAGTGTAAGCATGCCTATCATTTTCTGTAACCACAAAGATCCTCTCTGAAGCATGATCTAAGTAGGTCACTCTGCCTGGGCTATCAGGATCTTTGAACTCATATATCATGGTTGTTCCTACCTCATTTGGTTGATCAGATCTATACCTCCAAAAGGCTTCATCAGTCTCTCGGTTCTGGAGTAGATCTATGCTCTTATTGTCTTGGGAAATCCACTATGGTGTGATGATCCTGGTGAGAATAGATTTGCCTCGGGGGGTTCTAGGTTCTACACCCATGTTTCCTTGCTCTAGGTCACCTAAGTCCGTTTCTGGGATCACATTCCCAAATTCATCTGTCCTATCTGGATGACTGGTGACTACATATATGGTTCCTTCCTTGTCTAGGTATGCTCCGTTTTCAAACTTGACAGCTGGGTGCTCTAGTCCAATGGATTGGTCAGGGTTTTTAATCTGGACCATAGATCTTCCTAGGCCGTCCTCATAGATGCTCGCACCTAATCGATTGGTCCTAAGGTATTCGAGTTGCATCTTGTAAGGGCCTTCTACCCTATGTAAATATGGCACTCCTGAGCTTCCTGTAGGTCTCTTCATACCGTGGGACATCTCTGACTCACTAGTTTCAGAGGTAGGGTAGTGCGAATAATGGCTCAACTATTGGGCCCAAGACCTAGCAGTATGATTAACACTAGCCTCTAAAGACCTAAGACTTTGTCTATCCCTCCCTAGATATCGTCTTGATCTAAGGTTCATATGCTTTATTGAGCAATCCCCGATTTTACCCAAGTACAACCTCGTTGTTGAGTTCTTTTGTATCAGTTACTTGATTCTTTTTAGTCGATTATCGTGTTTAGGATCTTGTCTGATACCACGTCGTCAGGAATACTTGAGTTAATTTCTGCACTTGAAGTTGATCGTTCCACGTTAAGTCTTTTCCTTTAAAGTTATCGACCGTACAAAGATTATGTTGTTAGCTTGAACTTGAGTATTTAGGTAGTCTTCAACTTGATAAATGCCTATCGTCGCCCTGACTTACTTCTAGCACTATTCGTACTTAGTCTAAGCTAGGAATTGACAGAGGGAGTTGAGAGTATTCCAACCTCGCTTGCTGATCCCTTGCCCTTTCGTGCTCAAGAACCCGGTTCTCAAGCTTGCAAATCACCCTTGCTTTGGATGCCCTCAAGTGCTCTCAGTGGACCTGTAAAAGTCCCAAAGTTAATTCAAGACTTCAATTCAAATGACAGATAGGTCACTTTCATGCATGTACTTCACAGACCAAATTTCCCTTTGCCTTTATGGAAAACAATCCCAAGGATCCTTCAGTTTTCCTACCCCGGGGTATGGTCAACTTCAAAATACCCTACCTAATAATCCTGATATTAATTTTATCGTAACCAGTGGAAGTTTTGGTTATACTCCCCACGAGCTTTCTAACAAGACAAGAATCACAGCAAACGGATTTCGTATGAGAAAGTTATGACAGTTCAGCGTTTTGGGGTTAAAACAGGGCTCAAACAGGCTGACAAATCCCAGGACTTTTCTCAAAACACACTTGTAGGGACCTCACAAATCACTAATTGGTTGGTAAGTATGCCAAAATATTACCCCAAAACTTGGTATTAAAAACCCTAGAAATTTGACCCAAAAAGCCTGTCAATCGCGATCGACAGGTCTGTCAATCGCGATTGGCAGAGGTGTCCGTCGGGCCTGTCGATCGCGATCGACACGTCAGTCGCGATTGACAGTGTCAATCGCGATCGACAGAGTCGGTCGTGGGTCCTGTCAATCGCGATCGATGGTGTCAATCGTGATCGACACTTTTTCTGGGATTTTCGCCGTGATTTCAGTCAATCGGGGATGTGTCCGTCGCAATGGACATGTGGCAATGCGAGAAATTCAGTCAATCGTCAAAATTCAGTCGGTCGCGATCGACGGTGTCAATCGCGACTGACAGGGGTATCGATCGTGGCTGTCGATCGCGATCGATGGTGTCAATCACGACTGACAGGGGTGTCGGTCGTGGCTGTCGATCGCGATCGATGGTGCCAATCACGATTGATAGGGTCAGTCGGTCGTCTCTGTCGGTCGCGATCGACAGAATCTGTCGATCGTGGCTGTCGGTCGCATCGCAACTGACATAAAAACACGGAATTTTTTAGTTTTTTCTAGTGATTTGGAATGTGCTCCTTGTGCATGTCATTGTGGTGTGCTTTGTTTTACCAAATGAGCGATTTTTCTGTCGATCGCGATCGACAGAGGTCTGCGACATAGAGACAGTTTCGAGCTTGTCCGTACCTGCGCAGCGAGCTAGAGGGGATGATACAGCTGTACCTACAAGATCACTCACAAAACAGACAGAAAAACAATGCACACAATTCGCTCTCTCGCTCTCTCTCATAAGTCGAATGAAGGAAATGGAAGGGAGAAGGTGATATGATCAAAAAACTGAAATTTTTCGCGATGATGGAGATGGAGATCGGATATGGTGAGGATGATGATGGTGAGGTAAGAAAGAGAAAAATAAGAAAAGTAAAGAAATTACCTACAACGCCAACGTCTCAATTTTATGTTTTACCATCACACTCTCGTCCTCAAAGATCGATCCCCGGCAACGGCGCCAAAATTTGGTGTAGCTCAGTGATGAGTAGCACCTCCTTTAATGTCAATCCGGGAAGACGTGAGGATGGTATGATGACCTCGAGCAAGTGAAGGCACAAGTGCGGGAGTGCGAAGCACACTAACATGCACACACATACACACACACGCGGACACAAGGCAAGACAAAGAGTGAGAAGCAATGGAGTTCTTTTAGATTACTTCCAAAATGCTCATACAAGTTCAAATCAATTACAAGCTAACCTCAAAAATGAGCTTTCTAGCTCTATTTATAGTTTTTGACTAGGTTTTGACCATGTCCAGACCTAGTGTCCGGCCTAGTTAAAAATTAGGTTCTACGTCCCATTTGAAGGCTCAAATGGAGTCTAAAAATTATGAAAATTGGTAGGTAGCTACTTCTAATGCTCCTCAAGCTCAAGGACTCCTTGGCTTGCACAAAATGGAGCTACAAAAATATGAAATGGTATTTACAATGGCTTTTAGTGATGAAAATCACTATTTTTGTAGGGATTTCCTCTAACGATTTGACATACACATCTTCGAGCTTCCTACTTGCTCCTTCTCCTTATGTGTCCACCTCTTTGATATGCTTTAGCTTCCTGAAAAAATAATAGCCTACTTGCCCGATCTTCTTTGACTACTCTGTCTGCTTGTATCTTCTCTTCGCTCTGACTCCCTTCGTTGACTTCCTTGTCTTGTGAGTCCTTCAGTTCCTTGACTGCCAACACGATACCATGGACGTACAGTTTTAACAATAGAAAGTCCTGTTAAGTTTTCCTTTTGAACATTTTTATGAACATTTAGATCAAGAGCTTGTGCAAAAATTAAGAAAGAGGTGGTTTTCAGAGACGCTTGTTTTGGTGAAGAAAAACGCTTTATGCCATTGACTTTGCTCACTTTTTTTTTTGGCATAATCATCTCATATAGTCAAACGTCACGTAAAAGGCAGAAGTATAAAATAACACTGATAATTTCAGGACAGTAACGATAAAGCTTAATCAAAACGCTGCACACTATATTCGGTGATTAACTTATGAAATAAGTATCAAGCATACACATTAAATTCACGCATGAAACATTTTTCCATAGAGTTCCAGAACAAATTTTCAACAGACAATAGTGTTGTCATTCCCGCGTAGCTTTAGGAAAAAGTTATACTATGAAGGTCACTGCAGAAACTCAGGTATGTTGTCTTCTTATGAAATTTTTAATGCTGACTATAAATTTAAAATTCAATTTTTCTGAACGCCTAAAATCAGAGTTCGGTACATTAGCAATTAAAGGATCAAATACATGTATCCTGAATTAATAAGCTATATTATAAATAAAGGCTATATTATAAATAAAGGCTATATTATATATAAAACTTGCAGACAACGAGGAACTGCAAAAAGAAGAAGACTCAGAACTTATATTTAGCGAGTAGCGCTTTTCAAAACCAATGCACAGAGTAGTCGGAATTCGGAAGAGGGTTGCTTTCAAAATAGATTCCGAACATTGAGGGGAACAAAAAAATACCAAAAATCTCCTGTCACTATATTGTTGCAAGCTTCAAAATTAGATCACAGAAACATAAGTATCGACTTGACTTACTCCCATCAAACTCTGCAGTTTTGCGTGCTTGGCCTGAATAGAGTTTGAATATCATACGCTGCCTCCTCTTCATGAAATCACATCCATAGCCTTATAATCCTTCGTTTTTTCTTGCACATTCCCGAGAGAGATCTCCGTTTCCTCTATGTTTTAGAGAGAGAATAAAAAACAAACTGTCCTCTTCACCTTCATGCACCTCCAATCTCTTTGTCCTGTGCACTGTGCACTAACAGTAGCCATGGGAGGGGGGAGATTCAAACTATTCTCTCTCTCTCTCTTCTTCTTTGCACCTGCGTCGCAAAATCTATCACCGCCAAAATCTTTTTCTCTCTCTCTCTCTGTGTGTGCGCGTGCCGAGGATGAAGGAGGGGGAAGAAGAAGAAGAGAACTTCTCTCTCTCTCCCCCCTCTCTCTTTCTCTCTCCGACGCTTCATCGTACGTGCAGAAGAAGACGTTAGGAAAGAATTTATACAGGATACACACATATATAGCTACACTTAGATTACACGTGAGCATGCATATACATTTAGATAAATAAAATTTATATTAACTTAACTAATTAAATTAGTCATCATGCAAACTAACGTTAACTAACACACTATACACACTATCACATGCGTTCAACTACATACTTAGTGGTAATACTTAAGTTAACTTATAATCCAATATGCTTATGTATATATATGTATTTGGTATTTAATGATTAACATGAATTAACTTAAATATCCATGTAAATTAATACATTAAATAATAATTAAATTATTTATGACTTAATATATAATATATAAGATACTTAACATATAGCAATGACACATTATTTTAATTACCTTTTTTTCTTAGTGTTACTAATCATATATTAATTAAATTGATTAATAATTAGATAAATTATTTCATATAATGGCACACGCATATAGACAACCTTAAAGATACATATACATTTGTATTTATATGAAATACCCATATATGCTTAAGGTTTAAAAGGTACAAACATTTATGTTATGATAAAGTAGGATATCTTACAACCTTAAAGATACATATACATTTGTATTTATATGATGATTCTATAAAGATTAGCACACTTCCCTACCCATACATATGGATTAATAGACATTGATGATCACGTTTACATGCTCATACATAAACTTACATCCGTATTGATGATCACGCATATAGAAATACCCATATATGTTTAAGGTTTAAAAGGTACAAACATTTATGCTATGATAAAGTAAGATATCTTACAACCTTAAAGATACATATACATTTGTATTTATATGATGATTCTATAAAGATTAGCGCACTTCCCTACCCATACATATGGATTAATAGACATTGATGATCACGTTTACATGCTCATACATAAACTTACATCAGTATTTACCCAGGGTTAATCCCACATATCACATGCAATAGAAGTTCTTATAATTATATGTAAGCAAGCACTTAGAGTGGATCATACTCAACACATTAGGGTTTCTAGAATTTATAAATAGGTAAACACATAGGGTTTAACCCACATATACTTTAGGGTTTAAACATTTCTAAGGAATACATTCACATAAATGGATTCAACTCTTGAAGCACATCAAAGACTAATATCTTATTATCTACATGAAAGTTCATATGCATAATCATAAGCATTAGGACTAACAAACATTAACATACATTCTTATCAATTCTCATGCATTTACAAGCATGCTTTTATTCAACTTATTTATTGTCTATAACTATTTTAGACTTCATAAAAATTAAGGATTCTAGATAATGAGGTCTTCACAGAACCCAGCTCTTCTTGTTTTTGTTATCTGCAGGTACTCAAGAGAAAATCTTAGTCAGTTTAAATCAATGCATTAAAAAATATGTGAGAGAGATATTAACTAACCAACTTTGAATCAAAACATTTTTATTTTTTGATATGTTAATTCGAGTGAGGAAATCCTTCCGACATGTGTTGGAGTTAGACGTCTGCGGAAGCATGCGTACAGCACAAGGAAGAAGAAGAAGCTTGGAGCACAACACACAATACTGAATGTATTACTAGAGAATGTACAAAGATAAGTATCCCATTAGGGCAATAGGCGTATATACAAGCCAGGGGAAAAAAACCTCCTAAAGAGGGAGAAAAGTGCCCCGGTGGTCCTAATGTGTTCACGTACATCACTACCTAAATATATCAACAAATTCCCCCTGGGAATGATGCGGTGAACAGGGAGTTGGCACTCATGTATAAGGAAGTGCCAAGCTATGTGGAAATCACTCCACAAAAGGAAGTAAGCCCAAAGCTTTGCGGAAAGCTTCAAACTTCTCCGTAGGCAGAGCCTTCGTGAAAAGGTCTGCAATGTTCTCCTGCGTGGACACATATGCCAAGCTGATCTCCCCAGCAGAGAACCTCTCCCTGACATAGTGATAATGCACCTCAATGTGCTTAGTGCAAGCATGGAACACAGGGTTCCTCGCAACTACCAATGCGCTCTGACTGTCAGTGAAGATGGTGGTGGCAAAAGACTGGCTAACACCCAAATCAGCCATAAGGCGTCTGAGCCACACACACTCAAGAGTCGCTGTGAAAGCTGCCCTATACTAAGCCTCACAACTGGAAGTGGCCACAGTAGGCTGCTTCTTGCTCAACCAAGATATACATGAGCTACCAAGCGTGAAGCAAAAACCACAGGTGGACACATGAGTGTCATAGCAACCAGCCCATTTGGAGTCAGAAAAAGCATGCAAATCTAGCGGTAGTGATCCCCCCTTGGGATAAAACAACCCAAGTAGTCGAGTACCACTCAAGTAGCGAAAGATGCGCTTAACCGCCTTCCAATGCGTGACTCCTGGGCAATGCATAAACCTGCTCATCTCTGAGACGGCAAACTAAATATCTGGCCGAGTAATGCATAAGTAAATCAAGCATCCAACAGCCTGCTGATAGAGAACAGCATCAAATGCATCTCCAGCATCATGAAGACTCAATCGTAAACCCGTCTCCATAGGAGTGGCAATAGGCTTACAGTCTTCAATGCCAAAACGCTGCAATAATGTGTCGATATATTTCGTTTGACACAAAGCCATTCCACCATCAACTTGCATAAACTGAATGCCCAAATAGTGATGCAAATGCCCCAAATCAAACATCTCAAATGAGGCATGCAAATCAGCCTTAAAATCAGCAATATGCTTCTCAATAGGACCAGTGAGCAGCATGTCGTCAACATAGACAACAATGATCAGAAGTACATCATTAGCACGCTTAACATATAAGGTGCTTTCAGTTGGACTGTTCTCAAAACCATATGCAACCAGATAGGCATGTATCTTCTCATACCAAGCACGTGGTGCTTGCTTTAAACCATATAATGCCTTCTTTAACCTGCACACCTGGTTTTCATGCCCTTTTTGCACAAAGCCATGGGGCTGAAAAACATACACTTCTTCATGCAGGTCACCATTCAGAAATGTTGTTTTAATGTCCAACTGATGTACATTCCAACCATGATGGGCTGCAAGTGCAAAAATGCTTCGAACAATAGTCATACGGCATGTAGGTGCAAAGATCTCATCAAACTCAATGCCTTTTCCTGCGCATAACCCTTCGCAACAAGCCTAGCCTTATACATGTCAACTGTACCATCAGGTTTACGCTTCAACTTGTATACCACTTAGTGCCAATGGCCTTCTTGCCAGGAGGCAAGTCACATAAAGACCATGTACCATTCTTCATTATAGCATCATATTAAGATTGCATAGCAGCCATCCAATTTTCTGAATTCTATGCTTCATCAAAAGAAATAGGCTCATTCTCATCACAGAGACTAGATGCAGCAATAGCATAGCAATCTGATGCAAAGGAGGCACTATGAGAGCCTCAACGAGTATGATATGACAAAGGTGCATCTAATTTGTTATCACGCAAAGTCTGCACCAGCCATTTTGGCATAGTTTTTGCCTGCTCAATATCAGCTCTCTCATCAACAAGTGCATCATGTAAATCTGCATCACAAATGGAATTGTCTGCATCATCATATGAAACCTGCAAAGGCTAAGAAGTTGCCTCATTAGGACCAGCACTAGACTGTCCACCTGTAAAAAGAGACATCAAAGTATCATACATGTCTTTGGAGCTAACAGATGTCTCCTTAGTACATGAAAGCAATGGCTGAATAGCATCTTCTACAAAGACAACATCACGGCTAACCAGAATGCATTTAGTCTATGGATGATACAGACGATAGCCTTTACTTTCAAAACTGTACCCAACAAAAATACATTTTACTGCCTTATCATCCAATTTTCTGCAATGTTGTTCAGGCACTAGTGCATACACCAAACAACCAAAAACACGCAGATGAGAAATAGATGGCTTGCGGTCATGCCAAGCCTCATATGGAGTGATAGACTGCAGTGCTTTAGTGGGACACCTGTTCAGTACATATGCTGCACACATGACAGCCTCAAGCCAGAAACTATGTGGTAAAGCTTGACTTTTGACCATGCACCTCGCCATCTCCATGAGTGACCTGTTCTTTCGTTCAGCAACTCCATTTTGTTGAGGTGTATACGGCACGGTACACTAGTGTTTTATCCCACGTTTAGCCAGAAATGCATTAAAATCAGAAGACATATATTCCCCCCCTCGATCAGAACGGAGGATGCCCATTTTACATGCTGACAGATTTTCAGCCAAAACCAAAAACTGTTTGAAGCACATGAACACTTCAGACTTTGCCTTCAATGGATATACCCATGCATGCCTGTAAAGATCATCAATGAAAGTCACGAAGTAAAGGTAATTCTCAAAAGAGGGTGTCTGCATGGGACCACAGACATCACTATGTACAAGCTGCAATTTTTGCATAGCCTGAACTAAACCATCTTTTGGAAAGGAGGAATGCTGCATTTTGCCCAAAATACAGCCTTCACATACATGTTTTCTGGGTGCCTCAAGCTTGGGCAAAGAAGACACCATATCAGATTTCTGTAGGTGTAGCAAACTAGCAAAATTCAGATGAACAAAGCGTGCATGCCAAAGCTTTGCATCTGACATAGCCTGAGAATCATGAACTGCACATGCCGAATCATGCTTATACAGCCCACGACATAAAATGCCAGAAGCAATATTCACATCGCCATTTGACAGATCATGAACTGTACACCTGTCATCAACAAATTTCACAACCAAGCCAATCTTGGCTAATGCAGAAACTGATAGCAGGTTCTTTTTTATCCCTGGCACAAATAAAGCATCTGACAAAGTGAAAGAACTACCATCAGCAGTAGTCAAAATCATCTTACCAACTCCCATAACAGGATAAGAGGAGTTGTTGGCGCATGTAAGAGTATTCCCTGTAGGGGCAGGCTCGAGTGAAGAGAAGAAACTGCACTGCGAGGTAATATGTTTGGTCGCCCCACTATCAAAATACCAAACATCTGAGTCTACTGTAGACATGCACTGCTCATGAGAACATGGGTCAAAACTGCAAACAGTAGTGAACGCCCATTCTTCTTCCTGCACAAGATTAGTAGAGTCCGTTTTTGGTGTAGAGGCTTCTACAACAACCATTCCAGCCTCTTTCTTCTTTGCCTCTTTTGCAGCCAATTTTGGACAGTTCTTTATGATGTGATCATTCCCTTTACAGTACTTACAAAACAATTTCTGCTTTTCTGATTTCTTCTCATCTTTATCTTCCTTCTTCGAATATGCAGAATTAGTAGATTTCTGCTTACTAGTTGAAGAGCTCCATTTTCCTTTGCCCTTCTGACTAGCCAGGAAAGCTTGATCTACTACTCACATAATGGACCTGTTTTGCCTGGACTGATCTTCTTGCAATAGAACAGAGACTAACTCCTCAAATGATAAGGCATTTGGATTGCCTTTCATCATCAACCGAAGAGTAGAAGCAAAACTCTGATATGAATCAGGAAGACCATTCACAACGGTCTGCACAAGTGAGCTATATGGTATAACCTCATCAACAGAAATCAACTATTCCTTCAAGTCTTTGATCTTCGTTAGGAAACTATCCATAGAATCACCTTCATTCATGTGCTCACTCTCCAACTATTTTCAGAGTTAAGCAACACGAGCCTCATTCCTAGCTTGGTACAATGTGGTAAGTGTATCCCAAGCATCCTTAGCTGTTCTGCAAGAGTGAATATGAGGAATAATGGCAGGTTTGACAAACAAAGCTATCAATGCATGTGTCTGGGCATCTCTGCCATCCCAACGAATCTGCTCTGTAGTAGGTGCAGTAGAAACAGTAGCACGAACAGGCATCTGCACAATATCATCTTCGACACCATCTTCATCAACTCGAGCACTTGTATTCGTAGTACATGCTATTACAGGTGTAACAGGACGTCTTTCAACACCCTGCACAATGTTCCATAATCCTTTTGCAACCAATACATGTCGCATCGTATAATCCCACAATGGGTAGTTGGTACCATCCAACTTATCCTCAACTGCCAACATACGGAATACATCACTGCTTTCAGCCATGGCCAGTGACTAAAATACCTTGATGCAAAAAATTGACTGTATCTCAAAAAGTTGAACGGAACTGCCCAGACGAGTTCTGCTAAACCTGTAGCAGACTTTGAGACGCTTATACTGGCAAACAGAAACAGGTATATACCTTTGGCACAAAAAGACAAAATAGCCTACACAAGCGCTGCGATAGTGCGTTTGGAGGCCGAAACAAGCTCAGATCGCGATTTCGGCACCACAGAATGAAGTCGAAAACACCCTAAGTATGCTCACCAAAATTCGTACAATTTTGAGACTGCAAACGAAGGAGTGTCGACGGCGCCCTAGATGAAGCGACGACCTGCTCTGATACCAATTGTTGGAGTTAGACGTCTGCGGAAGCACACGTATAGCACAAGGAAGAAGAAGAAGCTTGGAGCACAACACACAATACTGAATGTATTACTAGAGAATGTACAAAGATAAGTAGCCCATTAGGGCAATAGGCATATATACAAGCCGAGGGAAAAAAACCTCCTAAAGAGGGAAAAAAGTACCCCGGTGGTCCTAATGTGTTCACACACATCACTACCTAAATATATCAACAACATGTACCCCCACCAAACCTGCACATCGTCCTCGATGGGTCAACCTGCAGTTCAATGGAAAGGAGCATCAATTTTTTTGGAAAAAGTTTAATAAATAACTTTAAATATGATGATAAAAAATGCTTATATATTTAAGTTTCTGATATTAAAGAAAATTCATAAAATTATATAAATATGAATTGGAAATCATTTCGATCAATGCATACATTCAAAAATACAAATTTAGAAAATCCTATAACAGCCATTTAGATAGTCATGATACTTATCATTTCATTAACCCTATTCATAAGTAAAATTTAATTTATATAAGTATGCTTTCTTCTATTTCTTAGACGTTCGCCATAAGATACATCTAACTAATTCTTCTGCAGCAGACCTCTGCCTCATATAGCCCGCATTGTATTTCGGAAGTGGTTTCGAGACCACAACTGAATCATACTTTTCATTTTCTTTTTCTTTGTATTCTTTTTTTTTCTTCTTCTTCTTTTTTCTTTTTCTTTTTCCCATCTTCCAGTAGCCATTAATGTACTGCTTGATGTTCTCTTTTTTTTTTGCAACTTTTTTGTTTAAGGGGAAAGGCTTAACCCCTAATCAGAGTAGAGGATCTAGAAGTATGCTACAACCAGAATTAGGATCTTATTTGCTAAACGGGTTCAGAAAATAAAGAAGTCTACTAGTATAAAGTAAATTCACTTTTACTAAGGGTCGCAGGTCAAGTGTTCCTCTCTCCTATCGTCACAACACATTATAAGTTTCCTAAATCAGATCTTCAACTTATATACATATTTCTACTTTAATTTCTTTTTCATTATTTACATAATTTTAACAAATTTCCTCTTTATATCAAAAAGAAATAAAACCCTAATTATGAAATGCATGAAAAGAAACGTTTTTATAAACAATAAAGAATAATTAGAATTCATTCACGTGGTTATTCTTCATCTTCATCTTTGTCCTCCAGGAAGTCTTTGTCCAACTCAAACTTACTGCTAGCTCTTCTTTTAAATAGCTTTATTCTTTTCCGTGCAATCACATTCCTTAACACAATACCATCAAATTCTTGTAATTTATATCTACCTCTTTCAAAAACCAAAACAGCAACATATGGATCGAACCAACGTTTAGTTAGTTTACGGCGTGCATCATATTGAGTCTCAAAAGTACTATCATATACAAGCACCCAATCACCACTCTCTCTTGGTTGCAGCCTCAGTCGATGTTTCTTGTCAAAGTATATTTTATTTTTCAATCGTGATGTTTTTAATTTTTTAATAGCTTCTTTTAATTTTTCATTACCTTGTTTTAGTTGTTTAATCCTAAGTGCTAATAATTCCTCTCTTGAAACGTTATCTTCCCAATCTAAACTCGTCCAATCAACTATCTGAGTATCTATGGGAAATATCGGCTTCTGATAGTAAATAAGTTCAGCTAGCATAAAACCAGTTGTTCTCGTGTACGTCATTCTATCGGCCCATAGAGCAAATGGGAGATATTTCGTCCATTGTCCATTATCCCCATGGCATGCCTTTGAAATAGCCTTCACTATGGAAGGATGCCCTCATTCTATTTTTCCATTTGCCTCTAGGTTATAGGCAGTTTTAAGAGACAATCGAATTCCATGATGTGCAAAGAATTCTCTCGCCTCTCTAGCATCTAACTCACCTCGATCTGCTACCACTTTTTCTACATATCCAAATCTGGATATTACTTCTTCTAAAAGGAATACACATACATTATAAGTAGTATTGGAACGAAGTGTTCTACCCTCAACATGATTTGTCAAATCTTCTCGTGCAAGAACAATGTACCTCATACCATTATTGCTTCTAGGCATGGTCACAAGATCGATTACCCACTTGTAGTGAATACAAGGTGGATAGGTTGGATGCAAAGGATCTCTATGCTTGACAGATGAATGTAACTGGCACGTAATACAAGTGCTCACAAATTCTTTAACAATTACATACATCCTCATCCACCAATAGCTTTCTTGAATCTTCTCATACGTAGCTACAAAGCCTTTATGACCAGCCCAAAGGCTTTCATGCATCTCATGCATAACTTGCACTTGAAAATTTTTTGAACCTAGTACTCTTTGCCGGTTTCTTACCTTTCCTCTAGCATGTCTCCAAAGATCTCCATCTTTCAAGAAGAAGTTGAAATACTTCTTCCTGATGTTTTGGAATCGATTTGAAGACGAACTTGGAATAGGCTGAAACGTATTCAGATAGTATCCTATATCTCGCCACTCTCCCTCATATTCATCTTCTCTAAATCTCTCATACGTATAGGTAGATGTTTCATAATTAATTAAGTTTATATGTTTAGCTATTGCTTCACTATCATTGTCAAACTTTGCTCTTGAAAGCATATCAGCAATGGTGTTATGTTTACTAGCAATATTTACAAAAGCAGGGTTAATAAATTTAATAAAGGCTATCCATCGTAACATAGTGTAGCTCATCGATGAGTAGCACCTCCTTTAATGTCAATCCGGGAAGACATGAGGATGGTATGAAGACCTCGAACAAGTGATGGCACAAATGTGTGAGTGAGAAGCACACTAACATGCACACACATACACACACATGCGCACACAAGGCAAGAACAAAGAGAGAGAGACAATGGAGTAACTTCTATTGCAAAAAAGTTCTCATACAAGTCCAAATCTACAACAAGCTAACCTCAAAAATGAGCTCTCTAGCTCTTTTTATAGTTTTTGACTAGCTTTGGTCCTGTCCAGACCTAATGTCCTGCCTAGTTAAAAATTAGGTTCCTAGGCTAATTTGGAGGCTCAAACGAGCTCAGAAAATTATGAAAACTGATAGGTAGGTACTTCTAATGCTCCTCAAGCTCAAGGACTCCTTGGCTGGCACAAAATGGAGCTACAAAAAGGTGGAATGGTATTTACAATGCTGTGGAGTGAATAAAATCACTAATTGGAAAATATTTGGAAAAATTTAAGGACCTATTTACCAGATCTGTGTTGACTACTTTGCCTGCTTGATCCTTGCTCCGACTCCCTTCTTTGGCTTCCTTGTCTTGTGAGTGCTTGGGTGCCTTGACTACTGCCAACACCCCCCCTCTCTCGCGTCTGTCGTCTCTGACAGACCCTTATTTGGCTGAGCATTTGACATAATATTCCACCACATCTGAAGCGAGGTGATGTTCTTCCAGCCGTAGCCCCCGTGCTAGGTTTGTTAACAAAGCATCCCAATCTACTGGCCCTAGAATGTCTGGATGTGGCAGCCGCAATTGATCTGAGTGTAAGGTCCTCTCCACAGCAAACAGTTGGAGGAGATGTGAGGGCCTGGGTATGAATATTTTCGAGTGATATTCCCAGAACCCTGTGATGAACATCTCCTCGAAAGTTTGTTTGAAGCAAGCTGGGAGGTATTTTATTCTTGCGTACCAAGCATATATTACCTTGATTGAGGGGGTGGTGCTCATGTCATATACCAGGTCTAGGTTGCCTTCAGTGAAGCCGACTCCTGAGAAATGTGGGTCTTTCATGTTTTTGAATGTTCTGAATGTGACCAACATTAGTTCAAATATCCTCATACACATTTGCCATCACATCAGGGGTGTTCCATAGTCTAAGACTCCAGTGACGGATGGTAGAAATCATATAAGCAACCGAGGACTATCCTTGTGGAGGTGCTAGATAGACATAATTCAACCACTTTGCACAGCCTTTGACATTCTTGACAGCAATGGCAAACTCGGACCAGGTGCATCTTCGGAGGACTGGAACGTAACATGGATTATACTTGATAAATAGTGGCATGTTATTCCAGGTACGAACCATTTCTGGATAGGTCTCGAGAAGACGAATCCTCTAGGTGGGTTGAAAGGTTGACCCTTGTCTCGCACGTTCAGGTAGATCATCGGGACCAAATTGAGTGGCAAAAGTCGAGGCTTTGCCACATCTTCATTGAATCTCTGCATTGTAGTCGGCTAAGAGCACACAGTAAGGCACGTATTGAGCATCGTTTGTTCCTATCCAGCGATGATGTGACATGTGCCGGAAGTACTCGGAGTTTATAATAGTGTCCTCCACTTTAGCCATTGATTGAATTTGGACTGCAACACGATCTTCATGGGTTTTGGCTGTCTTTTTGAGTTTTTGAAGCCATTCGGGTGCTTCGACTTCCAGGGTATCCATTCCTTCCGATGTTTGCTGGTTGCCCGGCATAGGCATAGGACCATAGGGTTCCTCATACGACTCATCCACTTCGATGGGCACCAATTCGTCTGGCTTTGGTTCGATAACTAGAGAGGGTTGTCTTTCATACTCAAGTAGCTTCTTTTGCAATTCTTCAACCTACTCTTTTAGCGCCTTTACCTTCTCTAAAGTCGATGCCGACTCTATGATCTTGGGTTGTTCATCTTGCTCCCTTAGCTGGTGGCGTAGTGCATCTTGTTCTTTCTCCATATCATCATGTGCCTCCAACAGATCAGCATAGCTTTCCAGAATTTTTTTCATCGTATCTGAAGGGACTGCTTTAAACTGTTCTGGGTCGATCTCATGGGGGGAGCCTTCCATCGCAGCTTCTAGGTTTTCTTCGTTCTGATTTTGCAATCGCTTGTTCTGTTCGAGTGTCGTGGCCATGTGTTTTCTGAGTAGGGTCAAATTACGCCGGACTCTAAGATTATCAGTTTGGTAGAGTTCGAGTAAAGCTTTGAGTTGTTTGATGTCTGACAATTTTGATGGTTGGGGTGTCTCCAGGAGGGTTTGATGGGGCTGATTGAGTGTGGTGTAGCGTTGATTGAGGTCAGCGTTTTCTTCTTCTATAGTTGCAAGCCACCTCTGTAGTTGTTGGTGGTCCGTAGTCAATTGACGATGGCGATCTTCGAGAGTTTGATATTCGTCTGTAGTTGGTATACAGTAGAAAAAGCATTATTTACATTTAAGAATGCTGGGAAAGGAGAGGATGCAGGGGGAATGGGGAAGGTAAAGGGAATCGTGAATGAGGTGGAATCAAGTGGTGATGTGGGTGGAGGGGGTATGGGAGATTGTGGTTGTGTGTGGGGAGGGAGTGGTGCTGTGGCTGGTGATGTTTCCATGGTGTCAAAAGTGTGTGTGACCGTGTAGATGGGGACTATGGGTGGGGTGGATGTGATGTTCGTGAATAGTGTTGTGAAGGTGGGCATAGTAACCCCTCCAAGATGGATGCCCGGAGAGAGGGGAATTCCCATAACATATGTGGTGATTGTGGAAGTTGGTGTGGTTGTGTCATGGGGCGAAGTGAATTGTGCAATCATAGGTGAGGAGTGTGGTGATGACGGTGCCACCTGATGTTCTTCCGTCTGTGTGGTATCTCCTGGTGTCGATACATCTATGTGAATTTGTTTTCTGGAGAGAAGGGGGCGGATAGGCACTCATTGCTCAAAGCGATGAATGTATGCGAGAGCTCAATGAATGGCTTCGTCCAGGCCAAGCGCATCTGTGTGAAGGTTCAGAGAATCAATAAATTGGTCGTCGACTCCTTCTTCTGCTAACATTTGACTTATTAGCAACTTCCCTGTTTCCAGTGACAACTTATGATACTTTTGTACTCTTTTCATAATCTCATACAATCTTTTTATCTGCCCAGTATAAGCTGGGGCACTTGCTAGTTCGGAAGTGTCTTCATGCTCTTGGTCATGCTCCTCATCTGCCTCCTCTTCGTCAGTCTCTTCTTCATCCTCGTCCACTTCCACTACTTTAGGTTGGGTACGTAGGAGCTGAAGTCATTGTGGTTGGTTGTGGTCCTCGGGTTTGTTCTGCTTCCATCTCCAGATTGGCCTCATTAATCATGCGGGCAATTTCTTCATCTATCAAATCATCTAGGGTGTAGCCCTGTGGGAACTCCAAGTCATGTCGTGTTTGAGGTGGTGTCACCTCTGGTGTGAGGGTGGCTCCCCTTGTCGGTGCACATGGTAGTTGGACTGCTCCTCTCATTTTCTTAGATGGTGGCCCTGTTTTTGATGGCCTTCTCTGGAATTCCTGAGCTCTAGACCACACTAGTGTTCTTTGAATAGGCACATCATAAGCTAAGCATCTATAAATGATCCTCGTTAATGCGCAGCATCCATGAAGCACATTCTTATGTTTCTTATTCCAGCATTGATGTGCTAAGTGGATTTGGTCTATGATCCAATGGGGTAGATTGATTGTGAGGTTTTCTGTCTCCACCAAGTACAAGCTGAACCAAATCCTTTTTGGTGGCATAGTGAAGCATTCCTGAGCTGGGAAGGCGAAGTGTTGCATGATCGTGCATAGGTGGAGGGTGATGGTCGGCATCACAGCTACCATATCTTTTAACTTGTTGAGATCTTTGTGCTTCATTCTCCCGGGAATCAATGTTTCTTTCTCTGTGGGGATGTGCATACCCTTCATATCCAGGGTCTCCCATACTAAGTTGAGGGTGAGTTTGAATCTTTTTAGTTCATGACCTAGTGTTAATGAGGGGAGCACGAAGGTGCTATCTCCTCCTTTGGCTCTACTTGGGGTGATGATACTGATCAAGTAGGAGCAACACAAGAAATCAGGCTTAGGTAAGAGTGCTCTAAAGTAACTATCCAAGCCTGCTTTGGTCCATACAGATCTCATTACTTCTGCATCCTGATACTTATCGAATTCACGGGTAAAGAAATGGTATCTTCCCCATTTGCCATTAAGCTCAATTTTTGCTTCCCAAAAGTAGGTGCCCTCACCCAAGGGACCAAGGACATCGCTGAACCAATGTGCATGCTTTCCTACTTGAGAAGTGTGTCCCTGCGGAGGGTCTTGAATGGGAAGGACATGCACCGCCTTGAGTTCTTGAGGCCTCTCGGTGAGTTGTGGTTCGAGGAGGAGAGTTTCAATATCCACTATTTGGGCACTAGATCCTGCCTAGGAACTTGTGCCTCCTGCTTCTGCCATGTTATTGCTTGTTTCCTAGTTTTGTGAGAATATAGAAGCATGTGTTGTAATGGACAAGATAAAACAATTTTTGTCCCTGTTACAACATTAACATGAGGTTAGTGATAGGTTAGTAGGTCAATGAGTGCTCAGTGATTGTGTGTGTAGTTAGTGAATGAATAGTCCTATGAGCTAAATGGAGAGATGCAGTGTAAGGATGATGCAGTTAGTAGGCAGAGATGAATTTACAAATGGGGGTGAGGGGGTTTATTACAAGCTTTGCGCTGCCAAACACAGTGGATGGCTTTTGGTTTTGGTTTTATGGAGATTCTGGAGGGCTTTATGAGAGTGTCTATTTGGAAATGAGGCTTTTTAGGGACCCATTTACAAGTGATTCTGCTCGTGCTCATGGGCGAATGTGTGTTTGTGCGTGTCTGATAAGAGTGGGTATTAGTTGTTCGAGTGAGGGAACCATGTTGGACATGGGGTGGTCTCCGTGTGGCTATTTGAGCCCGCAAGCAAGCCTTAGGCACCCAAATTTGTCTTGATTGTGGGTCAGCCTTCATTGACTTCTTGGGTACCCAAATAG
Source organism: Ceratopteris richardii (assembly GCA_020310875.1). Taxonomy (NCBI): domain Eukaryota; kingdom Viridiplantae; phylum Streptophyta; class Polypodiopsida; order Polypodiales; family Pteridaceae; genus Ceratopteris; species Ceratopteris richardii. Next base: position 55,251,544 of record CM035443.1, read on the forward strand.
ACATCACTTTAGTAGAAGACTTCTTATTAGTGTTCTGTCGTTGCTCACTAATATGAAGTTGAGCCAATGGTTGTGACTGGACCGCAATAGGTTGGTCGCCTTTCTGCACCCACACTTGTTTTGGTGGTTGAGACACCTTGCCTCATACTTTCTTTTGGCTTCGAGCATAGGTTATCTGCTTCTTCAGCATTTGATCTGCCTTTGGTTGCTGCATCCCTATGGCCTTTGGAAAAGAAGGGAGTTTCGTCGTATCCTTGACTTCTTTGTTGAAACAATCATCCCTCTGCATCACATAGTTTTGGACAAGAATAGCATCGTCATCTTCATGTGTACTCCTAGAAGGACCAGGAGTTAGTGCCTTTCCTAGTTCCTTGAGTGCTTTATTTTCTAGCTTGATTATACTGCGATTCTGATTTACCCAGACCTGAAGAAGTCCACTTCTTAGGTTTAGGTTGACTGCATGATCATAGATCCAGTCTTGACCCAAGACAAGAGGTTTAGTGAGATCCTCATCTTGACACACTAGTACTTTAATTGTCATTAAAACATCTTGAATGTAGAGGGGAAGTTCCACCTTGCCCATGCAAGGGGTTTCCACACCTCCCAATCCTATGAGGTATGCTTCCACAGGATTGAAATTTAAGTTCAATTCTTGACAGTAAGAAAGTTTAACAACACTAGTGGCTGCACCTGAGTCAATCAAGGCCCTTATGGTCCTTGCACTCTTTCCTTGTCCTATCTCTAAGGTTACAAAAGGATGTCGATCAATTATTCTTTGGGAACTTATGCCTGAGACTTCGCACATAGCCGTATGATATCCTAGATCTGCACAGGCATCTGTCCTAGGTTGCTCTCTACCGTGTCTTCTCAATTTCATTCTTCGGATGCGTTCTACTACTTCTACCTGTGCTTCTTCTCGAATTTCACTTTTCCTCTTCTTTACGTTTCTTTGCAGTATTGAGTCGATTTAACATTTCCTCCGTGAGGGGTTCTTGAAATAACTTGACTCTGCATCCATTGATGTAACTTGGTAGGATGTCGCCTTCTAGAGTGGCTAGTTGAACTGCTCGGCTTGTGGAGATCCTATTGATAATCATGGCTCCATAGCCTCTCTTCTCTAATTTCCGTGCATGTTGCTTCAAAGTGTAGACTAGGACTAGGTCTCCTACCTTCAAGCCCTTATCCTTCACATGTGCATCAAAATAGGCTTTTTGTCTTTTCTTGGCTACATAAATTCCTATTGCAGCTCTTAATCTTGTCTCACCTAGTCGTTCAAGGTCAACAATTCTAGAGGAGAGCCCATGGGCTGTCTAGTCATGCTCTTGTGCTACTTTCAATGTAGATAGCATGAAGTCCAATGGTAGCATTGCATTTTGGCCAAATACCATCTGAGTGGGTGTGGCTTGGAGTACCATTTTATAGGCAACTCGGTATGCCCAAACAGCATGGTGTAGCTGTTTGTCCCAATCAGAGCGCTTATTGTTTACTAATTTGGTCAGCACATTACTTCTACCCACTTGGTTAGATAGTCTGTGGCCACAATGATATATTCAGCATGTGAACCCTTAGCTAGGGGAGTAATAGGACCAACAAAGTCTATTCCCCACTTAGAGAATGCACAACAACCCATCATAGGTTTCAATGACATCTCATCCTTGCGTATAGGGTACTGAGTTCGCTGACAGACATCACACCGCTTCACGTAGGTATGTGCATCCATGTGAAGGGTCGGCCACCAAAGTCCTGCAAATAGTATTGCCTTGATCACCCAATCTAGCCCAAAGTGTCCTCTTGCTACACCTTGGTGAGCAGTTCCCAAGATCTTAAGATATTCACTCTCATGGACACATAATCTGAGGTAATCGTCTTTACCACACTTGTATAAGTTATCTCCAATGAGTGAGTAGTCTAAAGCTTCTTGTTCTAAGCTTCTCTACCTGGCAAGGGTCATATCTTGAGGGAATGTTTTCGTCCTCAAGAAGGTTGCCAATGGTTCACTCCAATCTGGTACTAGAGACACTTGGTAAAGAGTGGCATGTTCCACTGGTGGTTTAGTGCAGTAGATTGGGCATTCCTTGCACAACTTATGGACATCTGCTTCCATAGTCGGCCAATGCACTCCGAGTCTCCTTAGTGCCTGTAAGGTTCTTTGCTTTGAATAGTGTTGCTCTACTGCACCTACATGTGCTAATTGCAACCATTTTGCGTACTCATCCTCTTCCACACAACAAGCTAATATTCCCTGATCTGTATACTTGTACATACTCCCTGCCATGATATGGTATTTTTGAGCTTTTACTAGCTCTCTATCTTGAGTGTTTATTACTGGGTGTTTGGGTCTGTATGTCAATACTGGCACTAATGTTTTGGCCCACTATGGCACGACTTCCAAATTAAATAAGTAAGCATCAGGAAGGTCATCTGATACTCCTTGTGGCGCCTCTCCGGATGTGAGCCTAGAGAGATGGTTTGCTCTCAAATGAGTTTTGCCTTTCCTTACCACAACCTCAAAGTCATATTCCATTAGTAAGAGAAACCATCTTACTAATCTGCCTGTGTTGCATGGCTTGTTTACCACCTACAATAGTGCCTCATGATTAGTAAAAAACTTAAACTTATTTGCAAGCAAATAGTGTCTAAACTTTTTAATCGCATACACCATGCCTAGTCCTTCTCGTTCTGTGGTCGTATAATTTCGTTCAGCTGCATTCAACTATCTACTAGCATAGGCAATTGGAAGATCCATATTACCTTCACAGTTAGGTCGTGCAAGCACACACCCAATAGCATAATTGGATGCATCCACATGAACATGAAAGGGCTTATTCCAATCTGGTGTGGTCAGGATTGGTGCTGAACATAATCACCGTTTAAGCTCATTGAAGGAGTTCTCACATTCATCAGTCCACTCAAAATTGGTCAACAATCCGTACAGAGGCTTTGCAATGATGGCATACATGTGTATGAAATGTCGGTAATAACCATAATGCCCCATGAAAGCTTGCACTTCCTTGACATTCTTTGGCCTAGGTAGCTCTGCTATAGCTTTCACTTTCTCCTCATCCGTGGACATGCCATTCTTTGACACTATGTGTCCTAGGATCTTGCTTTGCCTGACCATGAAAACACACTTTTTTGGGTTCAAGTAGACTTGATATTCTCTACATCTCTCAAAGATTTTCCTGAGTTCACGTATATGTGTTTGTCTAATGTTGGAATGGGCACAGAGATCATCAACATAGACTTCCAAATTCTTCCTCAAGAATTCCTTAAACACATGACACATTAACCTCTGAAAAGTGGCTGTCGCATTGGTAAGGCCAAATGGCATTAACCTAAAGGCGAATATGCCCCACTCTGTAGCAAAGGCTGTCTTATGCCGATCTTCTAGAGCTATGGCTACCTGATTGTAACCAAAAAATCCATCAAGGAAGCTGTATACTTGCCTGCTACTCTTTCTAATAGATTCTTAGTGATAGGAAGCGGATAGTTATCTCAAATAGTGGCTGCATTAACCTTCTTCAAGTTAATACACACCTAGCTTTCCATTCTCCTAGGGCACCTCTATGATGGGGGATACCCACTCAGTGTGCTCAATTTCATAGATGAATGCAACTTCCACCAATCTGTCTATCTCTTCCTTGATTTTAGCAGCATAGTTATTGTTGTATGTGTATGGCTTCTGTTTAGAGGGTTTGACATCTGAGGTCATGGGGATAGTGTGTGATCATATGTCAGGGTCTACACCTTTCAAGTCCTTGTAGCTCCAAGCGAATACATCTCTGTATTCTCTTAGCAAAGCTATCAACTTATACTCCTCTTCCTCAGTGAGGTCATGTCCTATGTAGGTGCATCTTTCTTCTCCTTCCTCTATGGCTACAACTATTTTCTTGGTGGTTTCTTTGTTATAATAGGCCTCCCCTGATTGCGCCTCACGTTTACGCATCCTTATCATGACTCTCCTATCCTCCATCTCATACTTTTTGAAGTTTTTGTAAGACAATAGTTACGCAATATAACACAAGAGCAATCGTAGAGAAGATAATAGATATAGGAGAATCTCAACAATTCTCTACTAACAGCAAGTACAAAGATGATGGTGTTCTCCACCCGTGCACTCTCAAGGTAGAGCTTAAATGGTGATCTAGACAACTCTAGATAGGGAGATACAAGGTAGGGGTATGCTAGCTCAACTCAATGTCTCAGGTAGTGCAGAAGTCATGTATATATAGGATCATGGGTGGCCTTCCGTGGATGGCTATACATGGGCGGTAGAGCATGGGCGGCCACCGCTTGCGTAATTGCCATACATGGCTTAGACCAGTTGAACCGACCTAACAAATATAAATGATTTTTTACTCCGAGAGGGAATATTCCATGGAATATTACCTTTAGTGTCATGCTAGGGGCACTGCCCCGGAACCCCCACCAGGGGGCCCGCTAGCCCCCTGGGACCCCCCAACTAGGGAGCCCATTGGCCCCCTTGGACCCCCCAGCCGGGTTTGATGAGATAGTAGATTTACCTTTATCTTCTACTAAAAGTGGTCGTTCATCAAACACCACATCTCGGCTGACAAAAATCTTCCTTGCCTCAGGATCCCACAACCTGTATGCTTTAGACTCTTCAATATATCCTTAGATTTTTCAAAAGCATCAGCCTTCTCTCGAATGAAATAAACCCACATCTTTCTACTATAAGCGTCGACTAGCAGCAAAAAGTAGAAAGATCCTCCTAAAGAAGGTGTAGACATTTTACCGTAGAGATCAGCATGTACCAACTCTAGAGGAGCTTGAGATCGATTGCTGGTCTCTCTTGGAAATGCCTTTCGTTGTTGCTTGCCCATCATACAAGCTTCACAAGGTTCCTGGAACTCTGAAAATGTAGGCAAATGAGCAACCATCCCTGTTCTTTGCATCTCCTTCAAAACTGCAAATCGGAGATGCCCAAATTGTTGGTGCCATAATCTGCTTACATCTTTATCTTTTGTAGCAGTTAAAGCACTTAACTCATACAAGTTATCCTGTCATATGCCTTTGCCTACAACATTACCTGATGAATCCATGATTTCTACACCACTCTTATTAAAGTGAACTTCGAGTCCACGATCTGTTATTGCAGAAACTGACAACAAATTTCTTTTGAGTGTAGGTACATAGAGAACATCGGATAAATTTTTCTCAACACCTAAAGAAGTGATAAAAGAGATGGTTCCAGTTCCTTCGACTGGACAGTTGGAGTCATTTCCCACCACTACATTGATGGATTCCCGTAGAGGCACTAGGGAACTATACCAATCCTTTTTATTGGTCATATGACGAGAAGCTCCACTATCTAAAATCCATGGTTCATCAACACGAGCTTGAGCAGATGAACATACCTCTTCAATAGCTACCCAAAGTTCCAGCTCTGTGTTGTTTGCAGACTCTTTGTTCTTCCACGATGATTTTACAGTCCCCCCGTTCATCAGCTTGCTTCTTTCTGCAATCCTTGATGGCATGGCCTTTCTTTTCACGATAGAAGCAACTTCCTGTGAACTTTTTCTTCTTTCACTTCTTCTTTGATACATCAGAAGAGCCTTTACCTTTTGCATTTGCTGAAAATGTAGCATCACTTGTACTTTGCAGATTCCTCAACCGCATCTCTTCTTCTAAAAGCATAACACAAAACTCTTCAAATGTTAGGGGAGTTGGTCTTACCTGAGTGTTAAGGGCTGTTACTAATCCATCATACTTTGCTGGAAGAACACATACACATCTTCGAGCCAACTCTTCTAGTGTTATAACAACACCAATTGCAACCAATTGGTCTTGAAGATGTTTTATCCGTTTGATAAAATCTTCAACCTTTTCAGAATCGGAATGCTTTTCATTTGCCAATTGATTTTCTAAATTCTGTATCCTAGTGTGGTTCTTGGTCTCACAATATGCCCCAAGCCTCATGTGCTTTAGTAGTATGTTGAACTAAAGTAAGCACAGAATCACTTACAGTAGTGACAATTGCACATAATGCATCAACATTACACCTCTTCCAAGCTCGTAGAAGATCTGGATCTGATCGAATCATCAATCTTGAATTAGCTAGATCTTCAATCGGTATAGGCTCTAGATCCAATCCCATTGGTCCCATGACAGTGTCAAGTAATTCATAGGAGTCCAAAATTGAAGAAATTTTGAACTTTCAGAGTGTATAGTTGGATCCATCCAGCTTCCCTTCAGTGAAGGCAGGTGGACGAATTCGAATAGGTGCAGCATTAGCATTAGCTGAAGCACCAAGAACAGTGTTCGATGATGAAGCCATCATGTAATCACTCGAATAATCTATTGATATCTAGTCTGCTAGTAGACTAAAATAGTGATACTTCTCAAGTTATTCGAACCTTACGGCTCTGATACCATGTAAGACAATAGTTACGCAATATAACACAAGAGCAGTCGCAGAGAAGATAACAGACATAGGAGAATCTCAACAATTTTCTACTAACAGCAAGTACAAAGATGATGGCATTGTCGATAGGGAGATACAAGGTAGAGGTATGCTGGCTCAACTCAATATCTCAGGTAGTGTAGAAGTCATGTATATATAGGATCATGGGTGGCCTTCCATGGACGGCTATACATGGGTGGTAGAGCGTGGGCGGCCACCACCTGTGTAATTGCCATACACGGCTTAGACCAATTGAACCGACCTAACAAATATAAATGATTTCTGACTCCGAGAGGGAATATTCCATGGAATATTCCCTTTACCATCGCGCCGGGGCGCTGCCCCCGAACTCCCACTAGGGGGCCCGTTAGCCCCCTGGGATCCCCCAGCCAGGGGGCCCGCTGGCCCCCTTGGACCCCCCAACCGGGGCTGCTCACCGCTGCCCCGGACCCCGAGATTCCTATCAATTGGGTAATGCATGCTTGGCTTCTCCTCATAATGGGGGCCTTACAAAATGTGCATACAATCATGAGAGGTAGACATTGATCATATACTAACAGTTTTTTGGGACCTCAAACAAAGATTCTTCCTCTTCTGGTGTGACTTCTCTCTTCTTCCTCTTCTTGCCTTCATTTTTGGCGGTCACTTGTGTGGTTAACATCACTTCATTTGTAAGCTCTCCATGTCTTTGAGGATGAGCTTCTACTTCATAGAAGTATTCTTCATCTGATGCAAAAGGTGGGTCCATAATGATTGACTCTAGATCGGAGTCACTTGCATCCTCGAATGCATCAGTGCTAGGTTCACATTCTTCAAGAATCGAATCACCCATAATTGGCTCTATTGTGAAGACTGAAATGTCATAGCCATCCTCGTCACAGTGGGGTGTCCATTTTTCTTCATTGACGGCTACTTCCATTATTGCTAAAATTTCCGCCCAGCCATGAGGTTCAAATTCTTCGTCAAGAAATACTACAGGTGCATAGGCTAGGTCTTGAACTGGTCTATGGGTTTCTTTCGCACCTACCTCTCTTGCATTTTCTCTCTTCTCTTCTTCCACTGCTACCTTGCACATCCATAAGTGGGTGTCTTTATGCATCCATGAGGATCCTGATCCTATGGAATGCACTGACTCAGTATCATCTTTGGCTCGATGGATAGGATTCCATTGGATGGGAGGGACATCTCTATGAGAATAATCCTTGAGATTAACTTTGGTCATGACACCTAAGTGTTGCAAGTACAAGGAATTGGTTTCCCAATCTTGTACCACTTGCAACTGTCGCATAAATGGTCTTCCTAGAATCATCTCATAGGCATGATTTTTGCTGAAATCACATATAGCGAAAGTATGCTCAAACTCTACACCACATGTAGTGAGAGTGATTCCTTCTAGAAGTTCTAAGGGTCTTTCAATGTGACCATCGGCCATATGCAATTTCATTCTTGTTGGCCTGAGTGCGGGCTTGCCCCAACGCTTCCATAGGGAAGTGATAGCAATTGCAACTCCTGCACCTGATTCCAGAATTGCCTTGGTTGTGTACCTCTGATGGGTAATGGGAAGATACATGTTTCCTTCTTCTCCTTCACTCATGTCTCCTATCTTGTCCAAGGGTATTTCTGGCACTGTGCGATGAGATCCTACCTGGGAACGAGGTTTTGCTACTTCTGGCACTTGATTGGCTACATGTTTCCATAGTTCTAGCCTAACCTTGAGGAGCTCTTCTAAAGTGAGGTTGCACTGCACTTTAGTGTTCTTTACAACTTTTGTGTTTGAAATGGGGTAGTTCCTATAAGGAGTTAGACTCGAAGTCTAATCTCTCCTGAGATTGGGTACTCTCCTGCTCTCCATAAATAGAAGGAATGTCTTGTGGGAATTGATCATGCGCGTTATTCACCAGTTCAATGGGAGGAGGGACTTCACTTTCTTTAGCCCATTTCTCTTCTTGAATCTCTCGCAAGAACTCTGGTGAATACCTATTCATAGAAGAAGTGGTGTCTGGTTCAGTGGAATTAGGCACATAAGCTTCCTGGAGAGGAATGCTTATTCTTTCACTTGCTTTGGCTCTTCCTTGGGATATGGCTTCCTTATTAGATCTTGTAATTATGCTCTCCAACTTCTCCAACAGTCCATCAAAGTGCAACTGTGCCTTAGCTGAGCAAGAGTAGTTGAAGAGGCGACTAGCTTCAAACATGGTCTGAGCCAATGCTACCATTTTAGCACAAAGCTTAGTTCTCTCTATCTCTAGATCAGCTCTAGGGTAGCATCTATCATGATCTGTAACATTTGTCCCTTCTTGGATTCTAGCCTGATATGCTTTAAGCATCATGTCTATGTCTTCAGGAGTGGGATCAACCAATACTGATCCTACTCTAGGGGGTGGTGGATTGGATGTTGAAAGATGGTGGATTAGATGGTGATAGGGATGAAGGTGGTGGTGGTATGTGAGAGTTTGTTTGAGAGGTGAGCTCAACAATCTCGGCGTTTGTTTCTCTTATGCCTTCTTCTAATTCGCTCATCTTCTTAAACCATTGTCTTTTCATTCTTTCTCCGCTATCTTTCGAGGCTCTCCTCCGTTTCTTGGTTAAGCTCTCAGTTTCACTAACCTCGGCGCTCTTTTCTTGGCCTAAACCTTGGTTCTGTTGCAAAGCCTGAGCTTTGGTGACCACTTGCACTGGTGCAGTGGAAGTTACACTCCCTGTAGAGTCTACTACTAGCCCAATAACGTTGATAGGAGTGATTTTTGGCATGTTTTTAGGGTTCTTTGGGAAATCTCATAAGAGATGCTCTTTTCCACAATCTTGACAAAAGTCCTAGATTGTTACTGACTGGGGTTGTGTAGGGGCAGGCATTGGGCAATCACAAATGAGGTGATCTCCCGGACATCTATAGCATGGTCCTCTAGGAAATGGGGGTCTTACTTGCCTAGGTTGAGATCTAGAGTTGGGGTTGGCATACATGACGTTTGTATACTCTGGCTCCCAACTAGGTTCACTCAGTTCTTCACTATAGTAGGACTCACCATGTTCAAGAGACTGCATGTAGTAAGCGTGGGGCTATCAATATGTGTAGAATCAAAGCTATGGTCAGTGGGGTCACTTTCCAAAAGTAATGGAGTTACTGGGACTATAGCTCTATTCAAATTTTCTTCTGCAGCTGCATACTTTACGAGAATCACATTGGCTTGAGCAAGAGGTTGTTGGACTAGCACTGGTTGAGGTCTCTGCTGGGCTTGATATTGTGGTTGGTAGGTTTGTTGAGGCTTAGCATACTGTTGTCGTGGGTACTGGTTCTGGTATCTTCCTTGTTGCTAATGTGGTAGAGGGTAATTTTTTCTGACAGCTTGTTTGTTATAAGGGCAGTCCTGTGCAGTGTGGTTGGTGTATCTTCTCTCTATCGTGCAATACTGGCTACTAGGATTCACTTGGGGTTGCACCATAATAGGACATACACTCGCTAAATGGTCACCCCCACATGTGTAGCATCGTCTCACTAGGGTAAATAGGGGTATCTGTTTGCTTGAGACACCTAATTTCTGAGCTACCTTCTCTGCAAGTTACTCAATAGACGTGGATTGTCTGGAAGAGATGCTGGTAGAGCTATCTGAATCTTTGTAAATTTTGGAAAGCTCCAATTTTTCCCCTAGATTATCCTCTATATACATGCACATGCGTGCGCACTCTTCTATGGCCCTGGGGTCCTTCAAGTACACATATGATCTCAACTTGGTGCTCAACAATCTATCTAAGAATAACACCACCTGTTTGGCTGGAGTGGGCAACTCTGGAACAGGGAATCTCTCTAGGTATTGCCTAAACCTTCTTCCTGCTAGTCTAACGGTCTCTTGAGTTCTTCTTGAAGTTGTGAATCAATGAGGAAGTGTTATACCATATGCCACTCTTAGAGAATTCAGTAATGAATGCCTCTAGAAGTTGATCTATATTCTTGAATTGTCTCTCATTTAGGGGTTGGAACCATGTAAGGGTTGTGTTCCTAAGGGTTAGACCAAAAGCATTGTACTGTGTGAATAGGTCCTCAACTTGTTCAGCTCTCAAGACTTGCCTAAACTCGGCCACATGATTGTATGGGTCTCTCGTGCCGTCAAAGTAATTTTTCATGGACTGAACTAGCTGAGTTGGCCTCAAGCTCCTACTATGTTCTCTAGGCCTTGGCAAAGGAAAATCATCAACATTTCTTTGGTTTCTTGGGGCTCTAGTTCTCTCAGTTTCTTCTCTATCCATCTCTGTTCTCGTCCTTTCTCTTCCCAAGGGGTTGGCAAAACTTACCTCTGGCCTATCTCTACTTCTGTCCCTTTGAGCTCCATGAGCTTGGGATGTTTCGGCTCCTTGGTGGCCATAAGAGACATTACATCTTGCTTGGGGAAAGACAAATTCACCCTTCCAAGTGTATGCATGCCTACCATGTTCTGAGACCACAAAGATCCTCTCTGAAGTATTGTCTAAATAGGTCACTTTGCCTGGGCTATAAGGATCTTTGAACTCATAGATTGTGATCGTTCCTACCTGATTTGGCTGATCAGGCTTATACCTCCAAAAGGCTTAATCGATAATTCTAGTAAGAACTGATTTGCCTCGATGTGTTTTAGGCTCTCCCCCTTTGTTCCCTTGCTCTAGGTCACCTAAATTCGTCTATCCTATCTGGGTGGTGACTATGTATGTGGTTCCTTCTTTGTCCAGGTATGCTCCATTTTCAAACTTGATTGCTGGATGTTCTAGTCCAATGGGTTGATCTCGGTTTTTTATCTGGACCACAGATCTTCCTAGGCCATCCTCATAGATGCAAGCACCTAATCGGTTGGTCCTAAGGTATTCGAGTTGCATCTTGTAAGGGCCTTCGACCCTTTGTAAGTATGGCATGCCTAAACTTCCTGTGGGTCTCTCCATACCATGAGACATCTCGGATTCACTGGTTTCAAAGCTAGGGTAGTGTGAATAATGGCTCAACTACTGGGCCTAAGACTGAGCAGTATGATTGACACTAGCCTCTGAAGACATAAGACTTTGTCTATCTCTTCCTAGGTGTCGTCCTGATCTAAGGTTCATATGCCCAATTGAATAACCCCAAATTTCTCAAGTACAACTTCATTGTTGAGTTTTTTTGTATTAATCACTTGTTTTTCTTAGGATGTCACTTCTTGTCCAATCAATCTTCGTCACAAGGAACACTTAGGTTTTAACGTACTTGAGTTTGGTCGCTTGATTTAAATTATTTTCCCTTAGGTTGTTTCGTAAATGAATCAAAACCTCTATCCGTACTTAGCCTAAGCTAGGAATTGACAGAGGATGTTGAGAATTAACGTAACCCTAATGAATCAAAACCTCTATCCGTACTTAGCCTAAGCTATGAATTGACAGAGGATGTTGAGAATTTCCAACCTTTAGTTTCTCTCCTCGGTTGCCCTTGTGTGCCCAGGAAGTGTGTTCCCAAGCTTTCACTTACTCTTGCTTAGATTTCCCTTCGATGCTCTCAATGGACCTGTAAGAGTCCCAAAGTTAGCTCAAGATTTAAATTCAATTGACACAACAGAACATGTTCATTCATGCAATTCAGAGATCAAATTGTCCTTTGTTCTTTATGGAAAGACCCAAAGGAGTCTTCATTGTGGTCATATCTCGACTCTCAATAGCTAATTGAAATTGATCTCCCATTCTCATCTCAGCTATAAATGGCTGCCCGAGAATTACTTCATACAGACAATTATCTTGAACGAAGAAGTGAAACTCTTCTCGAATGCCACCTATCATTATAGGCACATTCGCACATGCACCTAATAAAATGCATGAGCCATTGTCGGATGTTCTCATCTCCAGCTATGCTCTTTGTCAATTGGCCATCTAAATTTGTCAAAAAAACAAATTTCTTTGAAATAACGTTTATCTCTGACCCCGAGTCAATGAGAGCCAGAGCTAAACAGGAATCTTTTTCGTCTCCAATTCTAATTTTCACTTTTGGCATGGGGTTCTTCCCTTCTTTTATTATCCTTCTTTTCTCTTCTTGAGATAAATTTGTATCTTCGAACTGTACTTTTTTATCAGTTTTCTTCTCATCCTCTTTCATATGTCTCCTATTTACCCTCCTATCTCGCTCATCTATATCACATCCTGCATATCATGTCGTCTCCGTTTTTCCTCAACATTGGCAATGTGAGAATAAAAAGAGGCTTGATCTACAAGAGATCTCCATGCTGTTTTACACATTATTTCATCTCTAGCCCTTACCAGTGCCTCAATTGAATAAGGATTTTGGCTTGGCATAGAAAGAGGCCTATCTTCAGCTGGCTCTCATCTAGCAGCCGGGCAGTTGCAGTAGAGATTGTTAAATTTACATATAACTTTTTCATACCTCCTTTGCCCCAATTGACGGATAAAGGAAGTCGTGACCTAAAGTCACACAATTTTCTATCAATCTCTACAACTAATTGATTTTCCTTTGCACTTTTTAATTCCTCACAAGCATAAGTTGCATGTTCCTGGCTATCACACCACACACATCGCTTTCCACCAGTCCCTTTTCTTTCGATATTCCTTTGAAAAGGTTGGCTGAGTAGTGAACTGAGTAGGTGGAGCTAGCTGGAAAACTGGTTGAGGAGGAATGTACTGTGGCATAACTAGTTGTATGGGTGGTGCTTGCCCTACACCACTACTGCTAGCTCTAGGTTCATTGAAACTCATGGAACATACTTTGTTATTCAATTGGGCAACCTCTCTGGAAAGAGATGCCTGCATATTCATAACATTCTCCATTTGTTTACATAGTATGTCTAGTTAAAATTCTATCGGATCTTTAGGGGCAACTGCATTGTTAGCCGTAGCCGCAATCGTAGGCATTGGCATGCCAGTTTGCCTTGCGGTACGTATCTTTCTAGGCTGAGAAGCATTTGGTTTAGCATACAAAACTGATTGTCTTTGCTTCATTTGGGCAACAACCTCTATTTCCTAGTCGTCAGTCAGGCCGTATCTTTTGCCTAACTCTTCTATTTGTCTCTCTACCTCAGCTCTATCCTGAGGACTTAATATGGGGAAATGTATAATTAGATCCGGATTTAATGCGTTTCTATCCTCTTCAGGGAGTTGAGCTAATCCTCTCATGAACTCACCATGAAGATGAGTTAGGGACTCATTGCTCCTTAAAGAGTTTATCCATCGCAAGAATCCTTCCCGACTATGCTAGCTAAAGTCCTCAAGATAAAACATCTTATGTAATTCTTTCCTAAATTCCTCCCAAGGTTTATTAGTGTGAACTTGAATACTTTCTGGGATAGAACTAGAACTACACAGCCAAAATTTTTCACTAAAACATCATCAGGTAAACCTTGGATTTGCACTTGCTCTTCAAATGCATTCAGGTACTCTGTAATGTTTAAGCCAATAAATTTTCCTTTTTCTCTTAAGATAGCTTGGATTGTGCGTGTTCCTTGCTTCTTTATCAACATATTTTTGAACATCTCCTCCATTTTGCGTTCTTGATAATGCTTTGAATGGAGTAAAAGATCTCTAATGGCAGGTTCTAATCGTTCTCTAAACTGTCTAAACCTATCCCTAGATGATAAAGCCATGAATATTGGCTTTACCAAATCCTAGGTTGACTTGATCTTTTGAATTTATAAGTAGATTTGTCTTTTACTTTGTGAGTTTTTAATTTTTAGAACTTACTTTAATTTTTAAACCTTTGAATTTAATTCCAAAGGTTTCTCTAACCAAGTTTATATGTGTAGATAGGTTTTATAAGTTTTAAATATATTTTCTTAATTTAGATATTTTGGATTTTTAATATAATAGGTAAAACAAGAATTACTACTAACTTCTTGAATAATATTTTCTTAAGTTGATTTTAGATAAAGTAGGAAAGAAATAAAAGCAACTACTTTGAATTAAAAGAACTTTGAGCCTAAAACTCTTTTTGTGCTATAAAATAAAATTCTTTTTGTGAAGTAAACAAACAGTATTTTTGTTTAAAATAAACCCTTTCTTTTTGGTGCTATAAAATAAACCTTTTCAAATATTTTATAAAACTATCCTAAGATCTAATATGAAGTTGCTTGCAGTACTTAACAAAAGTAATCTTTCCTAATGCAAAAATGCTTCAATGCTTTTTAAATGCAAGTATAATGTGGCTAATTTTTGGTGCAAATAAAAACAACCTTCTTTTTTAGTGATGTGATTGTACTAAAAATAAAAGAACTTTGAAAAACCACCTTACCTGAAGTTTGCCCGATGCAAAGGTTCTAATGCTTAGTGAAAAAAAACTTTACAAATTTTCTTAATCAATCAAACCTAAATACAAACTAAAGTGATCGTATATATCTGATCTTCTTGTATGTTGATGGGGGGAAATGAAGTGACGAAGCTCCACTGGCTAGATAACCCTTCTTCCCGTGGAGGCGTTCTGGTCATAAGACCAGCCCTCAACACCCAGAGAAAAAGAGTAGTAGGAGGATCTTCACTTTTCTTTGCAACTTCTTCCTTCACTTACCTGCATACAAGAAGAAAAGGTTAACTTTTGTATTAAAACTAAAAAACACAACTAAAAACCCTAAGCACACTAGCGTCACGTTTCACGTCGAGTTCACCGAATTGTAGGTGCAAAATCAACGGCTAGTGGATCAAAGCCAACCGCTGGAATTACGGCGCATGCCGGATGCTTGGAGCAAGCTCAGGTACAATGTGAAAACTTAGAGAGCATATTAGTAATTTAATTGCAAAAACTTAATTTTGTCATCAGAATCTGTAGAAATAAATCATCATAAATGATCAATCATCATGTTTAACATAGGAAAACATATTCTCTCAATGATTAGATTTGATATTAGATTTTCAACATAATAAAGAACATGTCGAAAGATCACATACTCAAACTTGCATCTTCGTTATGCAACAAATTTTGTGTTCTTTATGAAACTTAAATAGATAGCTTCCTTTTTGTTTTCATGCTAAATCAAGTGCCATTTTTGTTTTTCAACTAGATATACATTTCCAATGCATGATGACTTGTCTCAAGAATACAACTCTAATCGATATGCTAATCCAAGTTACATTCTTTTGAAGAAAATTCATTAACATGAGCAAGCTCAGGTGCAGTGACGACTCACAGAAGCAATTTAACAAGTATGAGAAAGTGGCTAGGTCAAATATCACATTGTTCTTCATGAAATTTAATAGAGCTATGTCGCCGACTCATCAAGCCCATGAGTTCAAACTCAAAATAAATAGCATCCACACACACCTTGAATGAGCTTGGATGGTCTTTATATATCCATGAGAGCCTTCTATGACTCTTCATATGTCCTCCATGTCTCTTCACATGCCCTCCTTGTCTCTTCACTTGCCTCGTGACTTTGTCTCTTCACTTGCCTCGTGACTTTGTCTCTTCATTGGAGTGGCTTTTGGTGGTCCAATGCCTCCTTTTGGATAAGGTTGCACCTTCAACTTTATTTTTTGACCCTTCAACTCTATTCTTTGACTTTCCTAAGGTTCAAAAGCCTTCAAATGGAGTTATTTTATGAAAAACAAAACTTCAGCTTGCGCCAGAATTGCATATCTTTCAACAATAGTTAGAGCACATTGGTAGTTGCGAGGAAACGTGTGTTCCATGCTCGCACTAAGCACATTGAGGTGCACTATCATTATGTCAGGGAGAGGTTCTCTGTTAGAGAGATCATCTTGGCATATGTGCCCACGTAGGAGAACATTGCATACCTTTTCACGAAGGCTCTGCCTAGGGAGAAGTTTGAAGCTTCCCGCAAATCTTTGGGCTTACTTCCTTCATAGCTTGGCACTTCCTTATATATGAGTGTCAGCTCCTTGTTCACTGCAACACTCCCGTGGGGGATTTGTTGATATATTTAGGTAGTGATGTGTGTGAACACACTAGGACCATTGGGGCACTTTTGTCCCTCCTTAGGAGGTTTTTTCCCTCGGCTTGTATATACGCCTATAGCCCTAACAGGTTACTTATCTTTGTACATTCTAGTGGTAATACATTCAGTATTGTGTGTTGTGCTTCAAGCTTCTTCTTCTTCCTTGTGCTATTCGCGTGCTTCCACAGACATCTAACTCCAACAATAAAATTGTGTATTTCCTTGTATAAATTATGTTATCCCTTAAATCACAGTCGTATTTTATTCAAAAGCCATTAAAAACACCATGTGTATACTCAAATGAAGTCCAAAAACCCATGCACTTATTTAACCCTTGAAAACCATGTTAGTTTCACCCTTGGAAACCTCAAACCCCTAGAAAACATTCAAACTAACCCTTGGAAATGAGTTTCTAACCCTACAAAACCTAACACTTAACCCTTAGAAACTAAACATTGAAGCCTTAGAAACCTTGGGTTTTAAACGTGCAATGTACATATTTAGCCATTTTTTGGAATTGGAAACCCTAACCATAAGAAACCCTAATTTTTTCTTGATAAAAACCCTAGATTGCACCCATTTTTCTTAACTCTAATCTTTAGATAGTAGAGAAGAAGAAGTGCCATGTGTCATGTGAAGAGCAAACCTTCTAATTTAAGAAGTGGGATCTTAGAATTCTATAAAATGGTGCTTGATTCTTTATTGGGGTTTCCCATTGAATTTTTTAGATATTACTCGAAGTTTTTTGAAGTAAAGAAAGAGAAGTGAAGAGTGGTGGCCTTCTTTCCACACTACCCGAGAAGGCTGATCCAGTTCGATCATTTTTCGTCATCTGCACTGTAGCAGAATATCTCATTGTTAGAGTTGTATCAATCACTGAGTGACAATCATTGTGTATATTGATCAATCTTTTTATGATCATCGGATGTAAAATTTTGATCTAGTATCATTGATTTTGGCAATTTTACTTTGACTGTTATACTTTCATTTCATGATCACGTGCTTCTTCCATGATGACCCACTTCTCCTATGCCTGATCCAACCCCTACCTACTCATTTCACCCACCGCGACCGACATCCCACTGACAATGTGTCTGTAGGTAGATTGCCTATTTTGAGGAATTCGATCATGGGGAAACCTCACTCTATATTTCTAGCTATTCTAAAGAGGGTTACATTCTCAATTAGTTGCTTGAGTTTGCACTCTCGTATATATCTTTCTACATCTTCTCCCATTGTTGGCTAATGTACATTACCTCTTTTCAATCTGTACAATGTGTGAGAACTATGGAAATGCTCTTTCGAGATGCTCTTATAAGCTCTCTCAATGAGAAATTAATGCTCTACTTCTTTCTCACAATAATATAATATGCCTTGGTTGTCCTACAGTAGCGACCACCTGCATTGATCCTGCTTCTTGTATTATCTTTGAAGAAGTTTTTACCTTAGGATGACTAGGACCAAAGGTAAGAACTAGCACTAAATCATCAAATCACTTTGGCATGTTGGAGTTTGAGGTCTACAGAAGCATGCAAACAACACAAGGAAGAAGAAGAAGCTTGGAGCACAACACAGCATAGAATGAATTACCAAGAGAATGTATTGAACCATCTCTAGGGAAGGAAAAGCACTAAATTATTCCCAAAATATAGCCTTCACAAACATTTTTACAAGCTACCTCAATTTTGGGCAAATAGGACACCATTTTATATTTTTGTAGGCATAGCAAACTAGCATAATTCATATGACTAAAGTGTGCATGCCAAAGCTTTGCATCTGAGATAGCTTGAGAATCTTGAAGTGCACATGCAGAATCATTCACAAATTTTGCATAGTTTATGAGCTTATATAGCCCATGACATAAAATGCCAAAAGCAATAATAACATCACCATTTGACATATCATGAACTATGCATCTATGATCAACAAATTTGACAACCAAGCCAATCTTGGCTAATGCTGAAACTGAGAACAGATTTTTCTTGATCCCTAATACATAGAAATCATCAAGCAATGTGAAAGACCTACCATCACCATAAGTCAAAATGATCCTACCAACTCCCATTATAGGATAAGAGGAGTTGTTAGCACATGTAAAAATATTCCTTATAGGGGTAGGCTCAAGTGAATTGAAGAAATTGTGTTATGAGGAAATATGTTTGCTTGCCCCACTATCAAAGTACCAAACATCTAAGTCTACTACATACATACAATGCTCATGAGAAGATAGATCATAACTGGAAGTAGTACCAAATGCCCATTCTTCATTCTGGACAAGATTAACGTACTTTTTTTTGGCGTAGAGTCCTCTACATCAACCATTCCATTCTCTTTCTTCTTTGCCTCTTGACTTTTGGATAATTCTTTATGACATGATAATTTCCCTTACAATATTTGCAAAATTTTTTTTGCTTTTCTATTCTCTTTTCATATTTGTCTTCCTTCTTTGACTATGTAACATTGGCAGATTTCTGCTTACTAGTAGATGAGCTCCATTTTCCTTTTCCCTTCTGTCTAGCTAAGAAAGAGTGATTTTCAACATGCATGATCGAGCTATTCTATGTGGACTAATATTTCTACAACAAAACAAAGACTAAACCCAAATGTTAAGGCATTTGGATTGCCTTTCATAACCAATTCAAAGATTAGAGGCAAACTCTGGTATGAATCTAAAAGGCCGTTAAGAACAGTATGCACAAGTGAACTATATGGCAGGACTTCATCAACAAAAATCCTTCAAATATTTGATCTTTGTCAAAAAACTATCCATAGAATCTCCTTCATTCATATGCTCACTCTCCAACTATTTTCAGAGGTAAGCAACATGAGCCTCATTTCTTGCCTACTATAAGGTTGTAAATGTATCCCAAGCATCCTTTGTTTTCTTGCATTGTGGTAAGTTTGGTCATACTAAAGCTAAATGTAGGTTTCGAGCTAACGATATGAAGCCCGTCAGAGCTCAAGTACACAACATGGAGGCAGTTCATGAAGTCACTCAACCTGATTGGATCAAAGAAGCACTAGAAAAAGATCTAAGTACCTTGGGTAACGCAATTTCTATTCATTCTTTACTTTGCATGCAAGGGACTATTAATGGTAAAGTTGTTAATATTTTACATGATGATGGTAGTTCGCATGATTTTATTTCTTATACACTAGTGCAAGATCTTCGATTACACCCACTTTCTTCTATGTATAAAGTTAAGGTTGCATTTCAAGGAAATAGATACAATGTTACAAGTGAAGTGCATAACATTCAGATTTGTATAGGTTCATACATAGATGAATGCACATTCTTAATTGCTCCTTTGTACTTCTATGATGTTATACTTGGCATGCCTTCTCATCATCATCATTATAATCCATGCATTGATTATCATACACACACAATGAGTTTTAAGTTTTAAAATCAAGATATTTCTTTGTCTACAATGCATGACTTCCAACCATTTCCATTAATTAGTCATACTCAAGTCAAATGTGCATTTAGGAAAGGCCACAATGCATGTATTTTTTTTGTCAATAACATAGTTGATTACACACATACACTTCCTAATGCACATAAATCATTTATGGATTCTCATAAGGATTGTTTTATGGTTGATTTTCCTTCTAAGCTACCACCTTCTAAGGGATCACTTGACCATAGTATAGAAGTAATTCTTGGTAGTTCTCCTCCCCATAAGGCAGCTTATAGGCATGGACCTTTACATCAACAAGAAATAGCTAATCAAGTTAAGGATCTACTCCACAAAGGACTTATAAGGCCTAGTTCTTCTCCCTTTGGAACACCTGTTCTCTTAGTGGAGAAGAACAAGACTTACAGGATGTGCATTGACTATAGAGCGCTCAATAAGATTACAATTAAAAATAGATATCCTATTTCTAGAATAGATTATTTGCTAGATAAACTTTGTGGAGCACATGTCTTTAGCAAAATTGATCTTAAATCAGGTTATCATCAGATACGAATGACACAAAATGATATTTATAAAGATGCCTTTAGAACACAAGTTGGTCACTTTGAATTCATGGTAATGCCTTTTGTACTGATCACCAATGCACCTGCTACATTTGCACACATGATGAATAACATTTTTCTTGAGTACCAAGTTTTTATTCTTGTTTTCTTTGATGATATACTTGTCTATAGTGAGAATGACAATGACCATGAAAATCATTTATCAATTGTCTTTAATTTGTTATGCAAAAAAAACTTTATATCAATTTTGAAAAGAGTTATTTCCTCCAAAAATTATTATATTATCTAGGCCATATTGTTTCTAGTCAAGGTGTTCATGTAGATCCAAAGAAAATTAAAGTAAATGAAGAATGGTCTGTACCTCAATCTGTGAATGATGTATGCTCTTTTCTAAGATTAGCAATCTTTTATAGAAATTTTGTCAAAGGCTTTTCCTATTTAGCACTTCCACTCACACTATTATTGAAGAAAAAGTTGAAATTTGCATGGGGATTAGCACAAAAAACAATCTTTTGAAAAGCTCAAACATGCACTTTCTCATGCACCTGTTTTGCAATTACCAGATTTTGCACAACCTTACCATATAGTTATAGATGTAAGTGGTTAAGTATAGGTGTTGTATTAATGCAAAATAATCATCCCATTGCATTTGAAACTAGGAAACTTAAACCTTCTGAAAAGAATTACAGTACAAATGATAAGGAACTTTTGGCTATTGTGCATGCTTTAAAAATTTGGAAACATTACCTTATGGGTTCTAAAGTTATAATCAAAATAGACCAACATACTATTAAGCATTTATTAAATCAACCACTAATTTCCAACAGACACATAAAATGGGCTTCATTCATACAAAATTTTCAGCCTATGATTCAATATCAACCTCGCAAAAGCTAACGTTGTAGCTGATGCCCTTCATCGTTTCCCATCCCCACAAAAAAATATTGTTTCAATCAATAATATTTTCTGTTGATCATATTCATTCATTTCATGACATGATTCCTACTTATGCATCTTATTTATATTTTTCACAAACATGGAATGCTTTTGATATCTACACCATCTAATGAGGATCACTAAACTTTTCATAATGGATTCTTGTATTTCCAACACAAGTTATGCATCACACAAGGTTTTAAGGAATTTTTTATGAAAGAGGTGCATGAACCACCATATATGGGGCGTAGGGGCATACAAAGTACTATTTCTATGTGTAAAGGATTCTTCTTTTGGCCAAATATGGAAAAGAATATTCCACAATATGTTTCCCATTGCATTGTGTGTCAACATGTGAAATGACATCATGGTAAAGCATTTGGATTATTAATGCCACTTCCCACACCTAATGGACCATGGGAACAAATTTCTATGGATTTTATTATTGGTCTTCCTACAACATCTCATAATGATATGATTTGCACAATTGTTAATAGGTTTAGTAAATAGGCATATTTCATTTCTTGTAAAAAGACTCTTTCTGCACCTCAAGCTGCTAGGTTATTTATCAAATGTATTTTTGGACATCATGGTTTTCCAAAAGTTATTCTTTCAGATCGAGATGTTCGTTTTTGTAGTCACTTTTGGGTTGCATTATTTAAAATTTAGGTTCTAAAATAGACTTTAGCTCTGCATTTCATCCTGAAAGTAAAGGGCAAAGTGAAGCTACGAATAGTACTATTTTAGATTTATTACATTGTTGTGCTTTAGATAATCCCAGTAATTGGGATGAGAAACTTCCTTTACTGCAGTTTGCATCTAATAACACAACACATTCCACTATTGGACATGCACCATATGAAATTGTTTATGGTAAAAGGATTCCCACTCCCATGAATCTCACTCAAACTGATATACCTATGGCTGATTCTTTTGCGAAAGATTATATCTATACACTTCATGAGGTTCATGAGCACATTAAAAAGAGTCAAGAATTACATGTGTAATGTTAATAAGAAACGAGTAGCTAAACAATTTACTGAAAATGACTTTGTATGGTTATGAATAATTAAAAGATGTTTGAAAAATATTTCAAAACATCCTAGGTTAAACTTGAACCACATTATTATGGACCTTTTCTCATTATTCAAAAAATTAATGAGAATGCTTTTAGATTAGACATACCTTCTCATTGGAATATACATAATTCTTTTCATATTAGTTTATTGAAATCCTTTGAAGGAACTTTACCACTCACTCCTATTTTGGATGATCCTCCTTTGCTAGAAGAGGATGCTAAAATTTTAATTCCAGAGAAAATACTTGATTATTATGTTACTACTACATGCACAGGTAACCAATATCATAGGTGTTTAGTTAAATATAACAATCACTCACTTGAAGAATCTCAATGGATTCATAAAACATCACTAAGTTCACACTATGATCATTCGATTTATGCATATCATTCATACTCACATTAAATGGAGTTTTCCAATTCCATGCATGTGTTTTTACATTGAATATCATCAGTGATGGGACATGTGACTGGCCATCCATGTCTATTTTATTCTTATCAACTAAGGTCAGTTGCTTGTCAACTAGGAGGCATGTTACACTATGGAATAATGGAATGTTATATGGATTTTAATGTCTTGAGGTTTTTAATGTGATTTGTGAAGACTCATGAGGGTGTGAACATGCGTGGACTTATTCAGATATTTTTGAAGATATTTAGAACAATATTTAAATGAAACTATTTTATTTATTTTTTGTAAAAATAATAGATCAGTTTAGAAAGCAATGTTTTTGTAAAAATAGTAGATCGCTTGAAAAGCGATGATTTTGTAAATAAAGTGGATTTTCATAGATGCACACTTTTCAAAGCACCACCCTCATGTGTTTTCTATTCAGGACGTAATGAAAAATATCTATAAATACACGTGCACTAATAGATTCGTCCATCAAAGTATGTGGGGGGAGATTTTACCTAGACTGGTGTCAATTCTCTTGTCTCTTTCTATTCTATTTATGCTTTTTGTGAGATATCATTTTTGTGCTATCCTTTGCGTATGTGCATCTATGGGATCCGGTCCATAGAGGGCATTTCAAAAAATACACAATCGAGGAAAGGACTATTCATGTTTAAATGCCTAAGAGAGAGGTTACACTATCTTACCCAAGAACTCCTAAGCAAATATTTATTATGATTTGGACAAGGATTATTTGACCAAGGTTGGAATTTCGGGTCCCATAGGAACTCCTAAGTCCATTGCCCATTACAAAGAAGTCTATTAGCTACAATAAGCCAAGAACAAATGAGGAGTCAAAGGAGGGCATTTCAAACGATACACAATTGAGGAAAGGACTATTCATGTTGAAATTCCTAAGAGAGAGGTTATACTTGGGTAGTCTTATGACAACAATGAAACTACTGAGAAAGTAGTAATCGCCGGAGACAATGATGAGGATCTTTGCACCCAGATTGTCAATGAACTCACAAGAGAAGAAGAGATATTCTCTCGTTGAATTCCCATGATGAGCATAGCCATGCTAGTAAAAAAGAGACCATATACATATAAGGAAATATATGCCAAGAAAATCAAGGAGAAGACTCATAAATTTCTTGAATCAGGATTCATTTATGAAATTGAACACACTAAGTGGCTGTCTCCAATAGTGATACTACCCAAAAAAATTGGTAAACTTTGGTTGTGTATCAATCTCAAAAAGTTCAATGAAGGGACCATAAGAGATAGTTATCCTTTGTTGATAGTTGATTATCTTTTAAAACAGGTGGCAAGAAAAGAAGTATACAACTTCTTAGATAAATTCTCAAGATACAATCAAGTATCCATTGCCCCGAAGACCAACATAAAACTACTTTTTCTATAGAATGGGGTATCTTTGCATTCAAATTCATGCCATTTGGCATAATCAATGCATCGACAACCTTTCAATGACTTATGTGTCACATCTTCAAAGAATTACTTTGGGAATCTTTTGAAGTCTATGTTGATGACCTATATGCACATTTTAAGGGACATAAACAATGCCTACTTAATCTCAAATAGATCTTTGAAAAATATGGAATTTATAAAATATATATGAATCAAAAAATGTGTGTGTTCATATTGCACCGAGGTAAAATCGTAGTGCACATCATCTCAAAGCATGTGATCTCAATGGATGAGGATAAAATTAGGGTGATAGCTAATCTTCCAACAAAGAAATGCCAAAGAGGTACATTTATGGATCATTATGGCTATTATTGGCAATTCATTCATATGTATGCAATAATTACAAGAGTTGAAAAGATGCTTGATGTCAATACTGATACTTAAATTACTAGATTGGAATCAACCACTCCACATTCATGTAGATGATTCAAACTATGCAATAGGATGCATGTTATCCCAGCAAGTGATATGGCACCTCTTTTATTGAGCATCCATCATCATAGTTTGAAGGGTGTGTAAGGGGTTGGCTTGTGAACATGTGTGAAAATGGATTGAGGAGCGCATTGAAAAGTAGGTGGGTGTTGAAAAGTAGGGGAAGAGAAAGTAGTGAAAGGATGCTTGAAGGGAAAAGTGACCTTGATGGGTTGTTGTCGTTGATGCATTTGTTGTAAGCGAATAGACTTCTTGATGGATTGAAACTCCTTGTCAACATCATGTGCAAAAGAAATAGCTTCATAGAGAGTCGTGGGACATAGTGTATTGAGATTGGTTTGGATTCCCATCTCCAAACCATCTTCATACTTTTGTTGCAAGGTATCTTCAGGAACTGTTTCAAGCGAGTGAATAAGAAGTAATCATTGCCAAAAACGTTCAGTGTAGGTAGACACAATATCTCCATCTTTCCATCCAAAAGTTATCCATGCTAAACGAGCATGTAAGTGGAATTGAGGAGGAAGGAAGGACTCCTTGATCTTTTCTTGAAATGCGATCTGTGTGGTGGGGTGGTCGCTGCTATGCCACAAAACATTCCACCATAATTGGGCCTTACCCACCAAATAATTAGCAATAAATTTTACTTTCTCAATTTCAGAATATGATTCATCAGAATAAAAATAATCAAATTGGGATAGCCACGAAAGAACAAATTGGCCATCCTTTTTCTCATTGAATCACAAAAATTGGAATTTTTTGGCACAATCTTGGACTATGTGCCTTGTTCTTGAGTAGTGATAATGACCGTCACCACCCTAGCTAGGTTCTTGTCATCACTCTGCATTTGTTGAGTATAGCATCACATTCTTTTATTTCGTTTTGAGCATGTTGGAGTTCGTGTTGCAAAAGTTCCAACTGTTACTCGATCAGTACCCTGGGTAGGGGTGATGCACCAAAATCCTCAATAGTCTGGATAAATAAAATAAATAAGAGTGTTTGATAAATAAATAAATAAATATAAATAAAGGAAAGAGAGTGTTAAAGAAATACATAAATAAATAAATAAAAAAAGGGAAGAGCGTGTAAAATAAATAAATAAATAAGAAAAAGAGAGTAGTAAAAGTAATGTTAAATATTAATTAAAAGGAATGGGGTATCAAAAAGTGAAAATAGGCTAGTGTATAAAGCATATCTCTTGGAAGTATGAGGTCGTGGGTTCCCGACATGCTAAATACAGAACTAAGTAGGCTAACTAAACAAATAAATAAGCTAACTAGGGAAATATCTAAGCACTTATTGCCACTCATAAGTTAGAATTGGTTCGTGCATAGCCAACAATTGCCAATGGAACCAAAGTGAACCAAGAGAACCATGAGTGCCAGAGAAGCCAAAGATGCCAAAGTTATGCCATAGTTCTATGCCTTGGAGTAAGCTGAAGAAGTAACCGAATGATAATAGAATTGATAAATGAAATTGATAAACTTACTCCCAAGGAGTAACTGAATGATAATCGAATTGATAAATGAACTTGATAAACGAAAACCTGAAACGGACAGTCGAGACCGATGTCAATCGTGAATGGAATGGACGTCGCGAATCACAATCCGACATTGAGAAACCACCTCTACAGATGCACCTTAGATCTAACACCACTATTGACCGGATCCCACAAAGGCACATACATAGAGGATAATAAAAAAAAGAAGTCTCACAAAAAACATAAACATAATAGAAATAGACAAGAGAATTGACACCAGATTGGTACAATCTCCCCCCACATACTTTGATGGACGAGTCTATCAAAGCATGTGTATTTATAAGTATTTTTCATTATGTCTTGAATTGAAGATACATGAGGGTAGTGCTTCAAAAAGCTTGCGTTTACAAAAATCCGCTTTATTTACAAAATTATCACTTTCCAAGCAATCTACTATTTTTACAAAAATGTCGCTTTCTATAGCGATCTATTATACTTACAAAAAATAAATAAAATAATATCTTCTAAATATTGTTCTAAATATCTTCAAAAATATCTGAATAAGTCCACGTGCATTCACACCCTCATGAGTCTTCACTTACTAAATCAAAACACAAATCACATTGAAAACCTCAAGACATTAAAATCCATATAACATTAAAGTATAACACCCTCCTTTGTCTCTTCTCGTTTGTTCTTGGCTTATTGTAGCTAATAGACTTCTTTGTAATGGGTAATTGAATTAGGAGTTCCTCTAGGATCCAAAATTCCAACCTTGTTCAAATAATCTTTGTCCAAATTTGTACAACATGAGGGCCCCGCCTTTCAATATGGACTGAGAAGTCCAAAACTCATAGGTGAGTTGGTTGGACATTCATCTCATGAGGGGGAGGTTGTGTGTTCAACCCCTATAGGCTATTGTACATACCTGAGCTAATGTGGCCAGTCTATTTGTGTACTACTTTTGGGTCATTGAAACAGTAAGAAATAATAGCAAAACGGAATAGATCGATAAACAAATTTGCAAGAAGAACACAAACAAAGATAGATGCATATTGAGAGATAGAGAACTCAAATTCTCAGATTGTCAAGAGTAATGTAGCTACAACAATGGAGTTGTGGTCACTTGAGGGTGGAATATTGAGTATATCTAATAGAAATTAGATGCCTTCAAGTAGACCTTTCCTTGTAATGCTTCGGTAGTCTAACTCTTACTTTATGGGATATGGGGGGTCCCATGGGTACTGGATACTATGCCCTTCACTAGTACAATTGTTGTTTCAATACATTTAATCATGGTGAGATTAAGCTTCAACCAAACTTACTTGGAAAGAAAAACATTGATTGAGAAACATTTGTGGTGCAAGGGAGGTATATGGGAAAAAACCCAAATCTTGTTCCATGATGTGGAAACCCTGGAAAACTGATTCCACTACCCATTCTATAATCCAAGGCCAAAGTGCTCTTACTCATTCCATCGCAAAAACACATAGTGTCTTCTATGTGAACCCAACCTAAGTTAGTAGTGTGTATTTAGTCTCTTGCAAATTTCTCTAGCCATATCAAGACCTACAATGGATGCCTTTCTAGATCATTTGTTGGTGTAAAAGAAGAAAGAGAATCCATTCATGCAAAAGAAGAAAGAAAAATGAACTCATCTCAAGGCTATGCATAACTTGAAAGTAGCACTTAGTTTAGAATTCATAGAACTCTAAAAAAATCATGTTTTGCTTGTGCCATGTGACATAAAGAAATGCATGATTTTCCATATGAGAAGGGATAGAATCCTTATGTTTAGTGGTAGGAGAAGGGCATGATTTTAGTGACTCCTTCCATTTGAGATTGGGAGAGAATCCTTATGTTTAGTGGTATTAAAGATGTTGGAAGGTGAAGGCCTTCGAACCCTAGTAATGAAAATACTTGCGTAATATATCCATCGCCCATGGAAACCATGATGAGGAGAATTTCAATGCTGAAAGCTACCTTACAGGTAACATACTCTATCTTGCAACCTACTGTACATACGTTTGTGATAGTATCCTAACCATAAAGAAAACATCTAGGTCACATGGAGTTCATCTCATACACAAGTTCTATCCATGCTATGGGCCCCCTTTTTCCTCTCATGTGGGTGGTGTGGATGTTTAGTTTATAAGGGTGAAGGTCACTCAAGGGGTCAATGCTTACAACAAGCCATTAGAACTAAAGTGACAATCCCAACCCAGAGAACACTTTTGAAATGTCTGTCCGCACATTCTCCTTTGGCTGAAGCAAAGTTGCACATTGATTCCCTATCCACATGGCAGAAGAATCTATAAAAACGCATCTAGTCTTTGCATTGACTTCTATTGTACCATGATATGCTTGTTTTTCACACAACAAAAGAGTGAAGCAAAATGAAGATAATATTGTAGTTCTTTTGTCAAGGTGCATGCAGTTGTGGTAAATACATTGTCTATTGAAGGTCTACAATTCAGTACTTGTAAATCCGCCTAATGTTAGTGTCCGAATGTGAGGGATAAAAGGGTCTCGTTGAGTGTGTGAGTTGTCTTTTAAATTTGAGGGATAAAGGGGGCTCCTTGATTTGTCTTTTAAATTTGAAGTCTATAAAAGAATAAATCCAAAAGCGGACTCAAAAAGAAAAAGAGAATTTGTGATTACTTTTTTTATGTGAATGAATATTTTTTTTATGTGACTGAATATGAGGTAGACCTTTTTTTTAAAGGAAGTTCGATCTTTGAGATACTATTTCTATATCTTGAATGAAAATACAAGGAAAGATGGGCATAACATTCATAGGACCCTCCAGATTCCAAAAAGAAGGAGATGAATGTCTAGTATCTATTAGGATACACAACCCCGAAGGTGCATTAAGGTAGAAACTAGAAAGGGACAACCTAAAACTAGATGAGAGGATTGGTTTGCAGTGAAATGCTCGAAGTCTTTGTTTGAACTAAAATGACTGAAGGCGAAAGGCCCAACGATCCCCCAAAGAAGCTAGATTAAACATGTCACTATGCAAGTGAGGAGTGTCCCAATTTTATTTTATTATTTTAAATGGAAGTTCGATTAAAGCCTATTTCCCTTGCGAGAAAATGAAAATTGTATAGTGAATGGGCATAATACCCTTAGCATCCCCCGAATCCCACAAAGCAGGGATAGAGTTGAGGTTACTTGGGTTCTACTCGGAAACAAAGTGTAATCGAGAGGTACAACACTGTTTAAAGAGTGATAACCACCAAGGTATGATAGGAAGGCCAGGTGTTAGAGAGAGTTACAAATATGCTTGATGAAGATTTTGTCCTCCTCATGGGCGATCCACTTTCTTTTGATCTTATTGTTTTCCACAATGAAGATCCTATGGTGTCCAAAAGGCGGGGTCTTTTTAAATTTCCTGATTCTTTTGCCTAAAATGTCGAGGGATTTATCAATAGAATATTTTTTTGGGATTTCACCAAAGTTAGCCACACATCTTTCTTCCAAATCTTCCATATCGCATCCCCCTTGATGGCGTTCCATAAGGCAGAAGAGTAGTCAATCGCTTCACCAAGAATCGTTTGCTTCCAGTTGATTTGCTTTTGCTAATTCAAAATCTTGACGAGATTCATCCAAACCAAATGGTTCTTGGGGCGAGAAAAAAAGAGATGGCCAACATCTTCACGTCCGTCGAGGCAATAGTTACACCATTGACGAGCCCCACAAATTTTATTAGCTTTGACATTGGTCCAATTTCCTTGTGGAAAATCTGCCACATAAGAACCAATTTTTTTATCTCAATGAGAGGATGCCACAAGTCCATGAACTTAAATTGCCATCGGATACTTAAATTGAGTGTCCAAAACTTTTTTTTTAATTATTTTTTTTTTAAATGGAGGTTCAAACGAGGCCTACTCCTCCACGCTTTAACTTTGAAATTGCAATTGTACAAGGAAGGGCATAGTACCCATTGGACACTCCTTATCCCACAAGAATAGGGGGTTTACATAGCTGGGTTAGACTGTGGTCACAACTACCGCAGGGCAGGATAAACAGTGGTACATCAGCCACAAGATACAACTTTCTATGATAACATGTACCTTACATGTTGCTGGTGGGGGTTGAACCCTCACCCCTGCCTCAAGAGGGAGAAGGCCCAACCAATCATTTAAGTGGAAGTGTACTCATGTCCACCTATCCAATATGAACCCACCTGAAATAGCTTGCATTCTTCGTGTGAATGAGGCGATTTTTTTTGGTTCAACGATGGCATCATGGGAATTGTCAACGGAATTGAATAATCATTTGTCAATGGAATTGGATAATGATTTGCAAAGGGCTGTGGGGTAGACTAGTACTCTCTGTACTTTCAATCTAATTGAGAGGTTACCTTTTTTTTTAAGTAAGGTTTAAACGACCACTTTGAAAAAGCAGAGTCCTCCTGTCAAGCTACCCCTTGAGCCAACGAGGAACTGGCTTACGCGCAAGACACATGCCTGTGAGTCGTGACACATCGCCTCTTTCGACCAAGAGCTGAATTGAAGACGTGCTGACGACGACGACCAGATCAACAATGGACCAGGCCAAAATTGGCCACCGTAATAAGATTTATGAGTTACTCTCTCTGACTCGCACCTTCTTCGGTAGATGTGAGAGGCAAAAAATAGCCGAGATATAGAGCTCATCGTCAGCCCTTTTGATGCTCCAAGTTTAGCCATGTATAGGAAGCAATCGATCGTTCTTCATTTGAAAGCCAGAACATTGCAGCTGAAGGAGCCTTCCCTGTACTTGCTTGCGCTTTCTGACTTCCCGGAGTGTCGAAAGTTTCGATGGTCTGCTACATGGATCGCTTATGAGGTAGCTATCCAGCGAGCGTGCACGCGCGCGCAGACACACACATACACGCACAGAGAGAGAGAGAGAGAGAGAGAGAGAGAGAGAGAGAGAGAGAGAGAGAGAGAGAGAGAGAGAGAGAGAGAGAGAGAGAGAGAGAGAGAGAGAGAGAGAGAGAGAGCTTTCGCTGCAGGCAAATTGATCTCGAGTGTACAGACCTTTGAACGTGTTTGATATAGTGCAAGCAGTATCTTCGTGCCAGGAAGTCAATGTGCTATAACATCCAGTAGGAAATAGATCTAACGAATTGACAGGCATGGATAAGAATGCTAGCAGCATCGGTGCGTCTTCATTTCCAGAGGCACAACATGCTCAAATCAGCAATACCAATGCAGCTCAAATCAGCAATACCAATGCAGCACCTATAGCTTTATCTCATGTGCTGGTTGCACTTAACGAAACGGAAGAGGAAAGGACAATCCGCATCCGCACGCTTTTTGAATCGTTTGATACTGCACGCAAGGGTTATTTGGAGCCTTCTGACATTGAAAAGGGATTCAAATCTCGTGGAATTCCTACTCACTACAAGTATGCGAAGGATTTATTGGATGTGTGCGATTCCAACAATGATGGGCACATAGACTTTACAGAGTTTTCGACGTATATGGACGAGAAGGAGATGGAACTGTTCAGCATCTTCAGAGAGGTTGATGTGGCACGCAGTGGATCCCTTTATCCTGAAGAGCTTCAAGCTGCTCTGGAGGGTTCCGGTAAGATCACTTTCGCCCTTTACCTTAATAACAAATGGCCTTGAGGTAGATGTAAAGCCTGTGCTATAATGAAAATTCTACGGCGCATTTGAGAGTTCAGGAAAAAAAAGGGTCCTTTGCTAGTGTTGTTCCGCGTGTTCTCTATAAAGATGAGATTCTGCAGAGGCAGCCATTCATGCTTCAGTGAAAAATCTAGAAAATGGCTGCATGCCGCAAACCTTTTGTAGAGAATCACTACGTTCTTACCTTTATAGTATGCCATCGTATTGAGTCGTCACAGCCCTTGACGATACAATTTTTTTAAGGGAGAAGTTGTTCATGCATATTAAAGAGAGATTCGATTAAAAATTTTTAAGGGCCCTAGAGTGTAGAGGTGCTGTGAAACAGCAGGAATGCAAGGTGATAGCTCATGTACATTTGCTCCTAGACTTTATTCCGTAGGCTGACTAATGACATCCCCTGAGGATTTTGATCTTTGTACAAAATCTATATTTATATCAATTTTGGGATGTGAAATGCTAGCCATCACATTCATTGTCCAAACTTTTTTGGCTCCTTTTAAACAGCTCCCATAATTGTAATTGTCTATCATTTTCACCCTTTTGCTTCACAAATTAGGATGGTAAAAACATTTTGCAATCTTGTACAAACAAAGCTTTTGGAGAACAAGATTCATAGGTCCATGCATATGTATACACACATATGTATGTATGTATGTATGTATGTATGTATGTATGTATGTATGTATGTATGTATGTATGTATGTATGTATGTATGTGTGTGTGTTTATGTATATGTATATGTATATGTATATGTATATGTATATGTATATGTATATGTATATGTATATGTATATGTATATGTATATATGTATATATGTATATATGTATATATGTATATATATATATATATATATATATATATATATATATATATATATATATATATATATATATATACACACACACACACACACACACACACACACACACACACACACACATACACACACACACACACACAAAAGAAAAAAATTGTTCTTGACGTTTTTCTAATCTCTAACTTCTTATGAGTATGGTAAAACATTTCTGATGTGAACTAAATTTTTGATAAAAAATTAAGAATAGATATAGTGCATATTATATATAATAACTATACACAACAATTTCATATTAATACATGTGTATAAATATATTAATATCATTATGGCTATGTTGTACTATGTACATAGTATAGAGTAGACTCTATAGTGAACAATGTACACGGTATGTAAATCCTCACTCGAGTCATTTGTCAAGATAAGAGAAGTCACAAAGTGAGTAAACATAATGATCCATTGATTCAAAATCGCATAGTTCATTCACTCATGAAGTTGCATCAATAACAAAAATCTGAACACTAAAGAGATGAAACTAAATACGAAGCATCATGAAAGGAAAGCTGATATGTGAAAATACCAAAACATGATTCATGAAAATCATATGATATGAAATGATGTGTCGTGTCATGACTCATAGAAAATCATACTTCAAAGCTCAAAATAAAAAATTTGATACCACATCATCATCATCACTACCATCACCATCATCATCATCAACATCAACTTCAACTTCAACATCATCATCAATAGCATCCTCATTTACATTGCTCTCTACAATAATGCAATTAGATGAAGAAGGCATCTCTCCATCATTTTCCTTTTGCAATGCGAGAAGTCTTTGATCATTGTCTTCTTTTTCTATCATATCAAGTGTCCATTTTTTGAAACCTTATTTTTTTGATCTTACATATAAGCTGCAAGCCTTGTGGAATCAATGCTTTCCAAAGCTGAAATTTTCTCAATCATCCTATCTATAAGCTCATAAATAAGGCCCATTGTGGCCCCTTCTCTATCTGTCAAGAGCAATATTTCCAAAATAGGATGGCATATAATAACTATCTCTCTTTGCATTTCTCCAAAAAAATGCACTCAAGACAATTGTAGATATATCTTCGGCTTTTTGAGTTTTAGCAACCTTTTTCCTTGTATATTCCAAAGATACAATCATAGAGCATTATACACACGCTCATTAACAAGGTTTGCAAGCATAATAAACATATAAGCGAAATGCATTTGTGCAAGTTTTACCAAAAAACGATCTAAGCATTGGCATGTACATCTTGTGTAAAAAATATGTGGCCATTATTGCTCTATCAAATATCTAGCTCTGACATAATTTGAAGCATTGTCTATACATACTTGTGCTACATTGCCCGGCCAAACATCCAAGATAGCATCTTTATGTATCTCAAAAATATATTCTCTTGACTTCACCTCACATGAAGTATCCATAGATCTTAAGAACATTGTTTCATAGATGCAAAACACCATAACATTGATAATTGGTTTGTTTCGTGTACGAGACCAACCATCACACACAACTGTACAACCAAAAGTATTCCATTTTTCTCTTATCTTCTAGATTTCATATGCAATGCATCGGACTTCTGTGTGCACACTGCAACTCTTCATCTCTCAATCTTTGGTATGAGGGAGGCTTGAAAGAAGGCCCTACCCTCCCAACTCCTTGAAGCATTTGGATAAAGTAAAGACTCCTTACTTTCCAAGAAAGGATATTGTCTGCAAAGAAGAGACATCGAAGGGCTTTGAATGCATCATCTCTTATCTGATTATCCCAAACTTTGTCCAATGTGCCTTTTGCTGCACTTGACCTTTTAGAAACATGGCCACTAGACCTATCTCCAAGCTCCCCAATGCTTTCCACATTTCCAAATACATGGGATTCTTCTTGAGATTGCTTTGATAATGGTACTTTACCATATATTCTTCTAGATGCATCTTTGACATCTTGAGGTACATTTTCACACTTTCCTATGCCATAGCCCATTAGGCCAAGTATATGTGCCCTTATGAGATTTGCTCCTCCATTCCATGTATAAACACAAAACTTACATTTGACTTTCCAATTCCCTTTGGCTAAAGCTTTAACTTTGTCCACAAATTCCCATTCCTCTCCTGCCTTGCAAGGCATCTACATAACACCTGAAAAATAATTGCAATCAGATTTTATTCAATGTGCATTATAGAGTCTAGACTTGTCATAGTATTGAGTCGATACTATGCATAGTGGAGCTTATATGCTATATAGTCTTGTGGTTGACTACCATGAGCTTATAGTTGCACTTTCATTTGAGGGTGAATTTGGGCTTTACCTGGATACATTCTGGTATATATGATTGTCGTATTAGCGGACATGCAGTTTTCATTTGTGGATTCTTCGTCCGAGTTGCGACCAGTTGTTAGGTGTGTATACCTTATCAACTATGCATTTTCTGTAATTTTTCCTATGTTTTGTTTGCATTGGTGCTAGGCTTCATTATGGCTGAGTTTGCCCATCACTTCTGGAAGTGATAGAAACTCAGTTCAGAGAGCTTCTTGTGAGTTCATGCTCGTGGTGTGTGCGCGTTGTGGGGTGTGTGTGTGAACATGTATTCATTCTTAGCTCTATACACACTATTAGGCTCTGATGACGTTAGTGGGGATGTCATAGTATTGAGTCGATACTATGCATAGAGGAGCTCATATGCTATATAGTCTTGTGGTTGACTACCATAAGCTTATAGTTGCACTTTCATTTGAGGGTGAATTTGGGGTTTACCTCGATTCATTCTGGTATATATGATTGTCGTATTAGCAGAAATGCAGTTTTCACTTGTGGATTCTTCGTCCGAGTTGCGACCAGTTGTTAGTTGTGTATACCCTATCAACTATGCATTGTTTGTAATTCTCCCTATGTTTTGTTTGCATTCGTGCTAGGCTTCATTATGACTGAGTTTGCCCATCACTTCCGGAAGTGATAGAAACTCAGTTCGCAGAGCTTCTTGTGAGTTCATGCTTGTGGTGTGTGTGCGTTGTGGGTTGTGTGTGTGAGCATGTATTCATTCTCAGCTCTATACCCACTATTGGGCACTGATGACGTTAGTGGGGATGTCATAGTATTGAGTCGATACTATGCATAGTGGAGCTGATATGCTATATAGTCTTGTGGTTGACTACCATGAGCTTATAGTTGCAGTTTCATTTGAGGGTGAATTCTGGGTTTACCTGGATTCATTCCGGTATATATGATTGTCGTATTAGCGGACATGCAGTTTTCACGTGTGGATTCTTCGTCCGAGTTGCGACTAGTTGTTAGGTGTGTATACCCTATCAACTATGCGTTTTCTATAATTTTTCCTATGTTTTGTTTGCATTGGTGCTAGGTTTCATTATGGCTGAGTTTGCGCATCACTTCCGGAAGTGATAGAAACTCAGTTCGTGGAGCTTCTTCTGAGTTCATGCTCGTGGTGTGTGTGCATTGTGGGGTGTGTGTGTGTGAGCATGTGTTCATTCTTAGCTCTATACCCACTATTGGGCATTGATGACGTTAGTGGGGATGTCATAGTATTGAGTCGATACTATGCATAGTGGAGCTGAAATGCTATATAGTCTTGTGGTTGACTACCATGAGCTTATAGTTGCAGTTTCATTTGACGGTGAATTTGGGGTTTACTTGGATTCATTCTTGTATATATGATTGGCGTATTAGTGGACATGCAGTTTTCACTT
>CM035443.1:55292820-55295320 GCA_020310875.1 Ceratopteris richardii
ACCATAGCACTCTTGTACGGACTCAAGATACACGTCTATATCAAGTACATATATACGCATGAAAAACAGTTTATGTGCTCATGCATTACCAATCAAAAACACATCTTAGTTGCTCTTGATGTAAATACCTTATCTTTTACTTTGTAAAGGCATAATTAGCCTATGCCCAGTACCTCGATCACATACCTCATGCTAACCCTTGATACATAGAAGTGATCTTTTATAAACAGAAAATGCATCATGCATTTCAACTTTCTAGCAATCATATTGTCTATGTATACATGCATTCACTCATGCATTTGATTCTCCACTTCAATAAAATTATATGCTTTTAGCTATACTGACAGAAAACTTTCTCTCTCACACAACACAACATCACTCTAGTTCTCACATGGCATATAACGCCATGTGGCTACAAAATTTCCGACAGCATTTTGCCAGGAAAATGAAGGCTGAAAAAAAATAATAATAGTCTTTACAATGATAGGCATCAGCCTAGTTGTTGGCAAACGACTTTATTTACTCCAGAAACCTGCAGATAAAGAAACTTTTCCAACGATGTGTTGTTGGGCACTACACGCCCTCATTACAATGTCTTTTTCTGCCTTCAATACCTAAGACTCTAAAACACACAAACAAGATATGTGCATGCTTTTATGAATCAACATAAGTTATTGTAACTTCATGTACATAGATAACTTCCTGTAAAATCTAACTTTCATGCACATTCCCATGTTATTTTCATAATGTCTGAAGAAAATACAATGCAAAATTATAAACTTTGATGCGAGAGCTATTCAAATGAATTTATTAGAAAGCAACAATATGATGAGAATGTATGAAAAACAATTCTTTCCTATCGAAAATGGTTCAAAATATGATTAAAAACTCCTAATTATCATAATCGAACACTCAATTCACTCAAAAAGGGTTTCTTGTCAGTCAACAGCAATCTAAAAGCTTGTGCAGAGATGGCTTCCAATGGTCCAAATATGGATTATGACCAGTCAAAAGAAAGTTCTTGAAGTGTAGAACCTATACCAAGTTGAATTTCTTGATTTGGAGCTTCCATTAGGAAGTTATGGCCGAAACAATGAAGCTAGGTGAGTGGGCAGCATACCTCCTTGAAGAAGTATGCAGAGAATTAAATGCTCTCTACAGGTGGTATCTAAATATCCAATCATAGCTTGCAGCCATTTATTGGAAAGGCCTTGGAATCTACTTTCTATATCAAGTGAAATCATCCAATTTGGATATCATATGAGAGAGTTATGGCCATTTAAATGGAAGTAGGTATGCTAATCTTGCTCTTTCTCCTATTTCCTATCTTTGGTTTTCTCTTTCTTTACTCTTCTCTCTCTTTCTAATCTTTTCCTTCTCTCTCTAATCTTCATTTTCATCTTCTCTCTTCCTCTTCATTCATCCATTTCTTGCTTCTTCATATTCTCTAATCTCTTTCTCTCTACCTCTCTTCTTTTATCTCTTTTTCTCTTCCTCTCTTTTTTTTTTTTTTTTAATCTCTCTCTCTATCTCTCTCTCTCCATCTCTTTCTTTTTCTCTATCTCTCTTGGCTTCTCTCTTTCTATCTCTCTCTTTTCTCCTTCTTTTTCTTCCTTTCTCTTTCTTTCCTTATTCCTTTTCTCTTGCTCTCTTTCCTTCTTTTCTTTCTCCTTCTCTTTCTTCCTTTCTCTTTCTTTCCTTTTCTTTCTCTCTTCTCTTTCTTTCTCTCTACCTTTCTCTTCATTTCTCTCTCTACTTCTTCTCTTTTTCTCTCTATATCTCTTTCTTTGCTTTAAGTCCCATGCGTCTACTCTCTCTTTGCTTTATGTTCGAACCGTCTAACGGAATCATTTAATATTTCTCTAGAATGGAGATAACAAATTGAATGTAGCTTAATGGGTAAAGTATATACCTTTCACTGCAGAGGTCGTGTGTTCAATACTTGCTAACAGCTGACGGAAGATTTGCTAATTTAGATGGGTTTAGATATTCCGTTTTTAGTTGCGCCGCCTTCTACACGTTCCGGAGGTTGAAAGTACGGTTTTCTCCACGCACGTAGAACACGAATATCCTCCATGGCTGCTCGCACGATGAAGATGAAGATGTCCCTCTAAATTATTAGTACGAGCTTCCTTCATCTCCTTGCCCAAGGTCTCTCTCTCTCCCTCAAGCTCTGATACCAAATGTGAGAAGTGGAGAATGACCTGCCTGGGACTCACCTCCCAGCCTATTTATAGCCCTTGCCTAGTCACCATCTAGAGTTCTCTCTAAGGCCCCTCTACTCATCTGGCCATCATGAGTAGGCACCTCGTATGAACTCTCTGGCTTTTGGCCTTGGCTATCCCCCGAGCAAGGAACTTCTCGTTCCTCCAAGCATGTACATCTCTGGAATATAACAACATATACAATCCACTGTGATCCCAAAAGGAAAATAAAGTGAGTACAAACAGGGTATAAAAGGAGTGGATAATAATAGCTTGCGTCGAGGTTGTGGGGTGCT